>CM059198.1:40583956-40633956 GCA_030323885.1 Branchipolynoe longqiensis
TACCGATTATAGTGATCACTGTAATATGTTTACCATTTCTTTCTATATATCAGAAACTCAAAACCATGGAACTATGCAACTTTACGAATATGTCGAGTGGCTGTTTGTGCTGTTATATGATCGATATATATATATATTACAGCAGAGTGCTATTCATAGATACATATATATACTATTTATCGGTATTATTTTACCAAATATAGATATCTTGCTATAGATACGGAAGTATATCCCAAATATATATCAAATAAATGGAGTGTCTGAGTCAGGATGCTCCATAGCGTGCAATGTCGCCATTGACTGACTTTCACGAATTACAGCTCGTACAACAACGTTTGCACATAGATTATTATTACAAGAGGCGTTGTGGGGTTTTTTACATGGGCTAATTAGTATTGCTTTTATATAAGCTTGGGCTACTCGAGAGGAAAAGCTTTAATTAAACTGATAGGATGTAGACAGGTTCTCAGTAGAGAGGAAAAGCTTTAATTAAACTGATAGGATGTAGACAGGTTCTCAGTAGAGAGGAAAAGCTGTAATTAAACTGATAGGATGTAGACAGGTTCTCAGTAGAGAGGAAAAGCTTTAATTAAACTGATAGGATGTAGACAGGTTCTCAGTAGAGAGGAAAAGCTTTAATTAAACTGATAGGATGTAGACAGGTTCTCAGTACAGAGGAAAAGCTTTAATTAAACTGATAGGATGTAGACAGGTTCTCACTAGAGAGGAAAATCTGTAATTAAACTGATAGGATGTCGACAGATTCTCAGTAGAGAGGAAAAGCTTTAATTAAACTGATAGGATGTAGACAGGTTCTCAGTAAAGTCGCACGTGTCGGCTTAATGACTTCAACATGACCTTCTGGCATCACAGTGGATTAGAGCAGTTTGTTGATGCTACACGGCTACGAGCATCACTGGGCGTGTGTCCACTTTGAGACTCACAATTAAAACAAATAAAAGGAAACATTTTAAATGTTGCTTTATTAACCTCAAAGCTGAATAGTTCGATGAAAGCATCAAGTCTTTAAATCAAAATACTTATCTGCATTTGAATCTATTTATCCAGCTTAGACACCGGTGAACTTAGTAAGCATTTACTGCTGCACAAAAGGGATAGTAAGATGATTTAATAGAATGTCACTGCAGACGCCTATCATGTCCAACATTTCAAAAAACATGCTAAATGTACTTCTGCATGTTATCACTTCAGATATCCCTAAAGTAGCAATATGTAATAAGGTTTAAACAAAGGAAGAGGAGGTATGACGATCAACCTACTATGGTTATCTAAAGGAAATATGGCACAAATTCAAAACCATCCGATAATGCAGCATTAATCAATATCTGTCCTAAGCATATTCAATGAAGCGATCCTTTTGATTTGAATGAAACAAATTCTACATGTATATAAACACTAATTTTGTTTCCCCATATCTGTTGAAAAAGTTCTTCGTGGTGTAATGTATGTGTCTTCCAGTTGTGTTGTTATCCGAACACCCCCAGTGTGGCACAGAGTGAGGTCACTACAGAACGTTCTAAATAAAGTTAGTTACAGTACAGAACTCATTGTGTTCAGACGTCCTTTACATTACATGGTGTCAGATGTGGAGGCAATGGTGCTTTCAGGCCCATTGCTTCCGGTGGATACCGGGCCACGACACCCCGGGCACCAACCAACATATAATACAAGTTCATTTTACCAGGATCGACACCCTGGTCATAGAGAAGGTACCACTTGTTTGAACTTCATGTTGACGTAGCGGCAGCACTCCGGGCAGCCACTCCCCGGGCGCCAACAAAACCTGCACAAACTTTATTGTAACGAGTGACAAGACGTTGCACAGATGCCTGGAAAGATGGCACAAGGAGGCACGGATGCCTAGAGGCACATACACGACTACACAGGTGCCAAGAAGCACGGATATACGGATTGTCGGTAGAAACGAACGGCTCTAATGAAAACAGCCGGAATGAGGACGCGCAGGACGTCACGACATTGCTTGGAATGAATAAATGACAATACGATGCACAGATGCCTGAGAAGATGGACACAGATGCACGGATGCCTAAGAGGCATGGACACAGATGCACGGATGCTACGAAGCACAGATGTGCAGGACGTCGACAGGGACAGTCGGCGATAATGAAGATGACCAGAATAAAGACGCGCAGGACGTCGGGCAAGCTACAACAGGCAAGGTACCGAGATTCCTCGAGAATTGAGTCGGAGCGCCAGGAAGCAAGCACCAAACGCTATGCCAATGGAGGCATGTGATAGACATGAAGTGTGACTTAATATCATATATGAATTGACATAAGATGAAACATGAGACAATTCAAGGTAAAGAAACTTCTATTTCTGCATAATTAAATCTTTAACATCGACATGGAAATAGGTATGCTGATATCCGAACGCCCCCAAGCAGCGCGGGGCCACGTCATGAAAGAATGTGGTTCAAGTATGTGTATGCAACAAAGTAGCGGTTGGCCGTCTGCTCGGTTAAAGCTGCATACTCAGGAGTAGACCTTATTTGTAACACACTATACGATATGATGTACTGCTAGAGTATCTATATCAATATAAATTATTTCATGCAGGCTGTAATAATTTGAGTGTGTCACCATAATATTGATATTTTGTTCCATCATAAGATTGCTAGGGTATGGGCTTGTTGTTAATGATGGAAACTAAAATGTTGTATCGTATGAAACGTAGTACCTACATGCATATATGTGTTATATGTGTCGTATGCAGGTGGAATTCCTATTGGTGCACACCATTCCCATGGTGAACGAATAGCAATATATATATTAACCAACTAAATATATATTTAAAAATGTTAAAGTGGATATCATGACCACTATATTGTCGGATGTCAGAATTGAATGAAGTGTGTCACAACAATTTCACAATGACAAGGCCTGTGGATGACGAAATAATTGTGTAAAATATACATTTGTGTAAAACTAAAATATTGGTTATATAGAAACCAGTGTAAGCCGAATATGCAGAATCTACCGGATATACTGATATTTGTAACGTTGAATTTATTGTCATATGCATTAAAATAAAATAATTGATATAAATATATTTAATAAATATATCTATATGCTATAGAAATATATATATGTGGAAAAGGTCAAAGAATGCAAACAAAGACATAGTATGTCGATTGTGACGTTTTGAATTAGGAATGGTTTGGTTAGACTGTGCAACTTTAAATTGTTACAGTATGTTACCATGACAATACATGAAGAACGTCACACATTTGAGGTCAAACAAAGACTTTACAGAACACATTCACACATAGGAAATGGCACATGAAGGTAACTGAGTATGCTTTTTGGTGATGTTTTGTAAATGCTGTAAGTTGTCGTACTTGTCATAGATCCTGTCAAATAGCTGTTGACTCAGTACTGTTATTGTAGGTAATGTTCACCGATGCAATTGTAATAATTAAGCAAGTGACATGCTAGAAAAGCAGTACAGTAAGAATGACACATGATTAAAGTCAAATAAAGAATGGACACAACACATGCAAGGATAAGAAAGCGAATGTGTGTAGTTGGAGTGGCTTTATATATCATACTCAGTCATGATATCATAAAACCAAGCCTGCAACGGAAAAGAACATTGTAAATGTTCGTGTTTTTTTATATGCCCATTGCTTGTATCAATGCGCTCCTCCTACACTAGAAGCGGATGGCTTAAGCACTAGGCCACCTCTGCGGTAAGAGCAGTAGACTTATGTAGTCGGCTCACCTATAAAGACAATGGTGAGAGGGTGGTTGCTCGTCAGTTCTTAGCCACGGTCAGTATGGCTGCAGGCAGGCCATTGCACACAGACTATGTTATGCTTCCTCCGCCAAGTTCACACATGGGTGTTTATCTTTCAAAATAAATGCAGATTACACAAATGAAATAGTTATCAGCACCTAAGGATCCTTTTCATATACTACTCATAATACCGAAGCATCATTCCTGCTTCAATGTGCCGTTTTGATATACTACTCCTACTTTCAAGACCAGATTCATGCTTACAGGTAAGTGTAGAAAGTGAATGCTGCCTATTTGAATATATATACAATAGTATATATGAATATATATAGACAATAGTATATATGAATATATATGCAATAGTATATATGAATATATATATATTCAGTAGTCTATATGAATATATATATATATACAATAGTATATATGAATATATATATATATATGTATGTTATGGCTAATTTGAGGTGGCTTGCAAATTATAGCAATCTTTTGCTAATGTTGTGATTCCACTTTCGGCAAGTCAAACACATTCCACGCTCTGGGTGGACGAACATGCACTTTGGGTTATTCAACCACATTCTCAAGCACTGCTTGGACTGGACCGGGCTAACACGAGTACACTTTCGGTTATTCAGCCACATTCACAAGCACTGGTTGGACTGGACTGGGCTAACATGGGTACACTTTCGGTTATTCAGCCACATTCACAAGCACTGGTTGGACTGGACTGGGCTAACATGGGTACACTTTCGGTTATTCAACCACATTCACAAGCACTGGTTGGACTGGACCGGGCTAACACGAGTACACTTTCGGTTATTCAACCACATTCACAAGCACTGGTTGGACTGGACTGGGCTAACATGGGTACACTTCCGGTTATTCAACCACATTCACAAGCACTGGTTGGACTGGACTGGGCTAACACGAGAACACATCTGGTAATTCAACCACATTCTCAAGCACTGGTTAAGCTGGGTCTGGCTAACACGAGTACACTTTCGATTATTCAGCCACATTGCTTAGCAATGATTGGGCTGGTTTGTTCGTATTCATTGGAGTGTTATGTCAGAACATCTAAGATTATTTCATACGAGGTACCGATGTGTGACAGGGCACATTGATAGCGAAGTTATCGCTCTGTTCCACTGTTGCCCCACTCAGTCACATTATCATAACACAGAGCCAAACATCCATTGCACCATTCTAGTAATGCCAAGCAGTGGGAAATATAGTGACAAGTGTCAACTTGATGTATTTGCATTGAATCTGGCAGGGGTTGATCTCACGACCTGCCGGGCAGGAAGCGAGTGCTTTACTGATTAAGCCTTTCTGACCAGTTAAAGATTGCACTAAATAACGAGTAATTAGCCACTTTTAAATAGTACCCAAAGTAAGTCAATGCAAGGAGAACAACCGTCTATTATTCTGTTGGCTGGATTTGCTTGTACATATAAAAGAAACAGCAGTCTGACGCAGTTCCTTATTAACCTGCAGGTGCTAGCGGTGTCACTGAGGTAGGGCGTAATCAAATTAGTCTAATAAAACCTGGTAAATTGAGCATGCAGGACGCATTAGTTTAGCGGGAACGTTGCATGTCACCCTCCCGGTGTGTTGCACCTGAGTGAGAGCAATGGCCTTTTTCATATTCATAAATCCATATTCATTTTTCAATTACGGGTGCCTGGATTCGCTGGAGACTTTGGCCAATTCATATCAAAGCTCTTGCGTCTGTTAATCAGGCGACATAACACCCATGGAAAGAGTGTGTTTCAGGTGAATTTCTAAGTACTAAGTGTGTCACGGTTGCTTGGCAACAGTTACTCGTCAGAGATGTATCTATATTGGGCAAGTTGCAATAGATCAAAACCTGGGATCGTTGATCCGGGACGATGCGTTAGCCGTGGATGGATTTTCAATTTTTCTTGCCAATTGCTTCACTAGAGTAATGTTTTCAGCGCTGAACCAATCAACAAAGGTAGTGGATCATCCTTTCCCTAGAGAATTTCACTTTAAATGTGATATACATCGATGTATTTAAATTAGGATTTCCTCTTTCTGGAGAAGGCATGTGGACAAAAACAGAAGGATGGCCAGCCCAAACTCACCAAGGTCAGCCACACGGGAACCAGCAAAATGGTGGCCAGCACAATCTTGCCAATGTCAGCAACACAGGAACCAGCAAAATGGTGGCCAGCACAATCTCGCCAATGTCAGCCACACAGGAACCAGTAAAATGGTGGCCAGCACAATCTCGCCTATGTCAGCCACACAGGAACCAGCAAAATGGAGGCCAGCACAATCTCGCCAATGTCAGCCACACAGGAACCAGCAAAATGGTGGCCAGCACAATCTCGCCAATGTCAGCCACACAGGAACCAGCAAAAAGGTGGCCAGCACAAACTTATTGACATCAACCTCGTGGGAACTAGTAGGATGATGGTCGGCCCAAACTCGTTGATGTCAACCACATGGAAACCAACGGAATGGTGGTGGCCTGCCCAAGGTCACTCAGAAGTGATGTATTCTCAAAATGCGAAATAAAGTATATGTATTCGGGCTGAGAATGCTATAGAGTTAGTAATCAAGTACACAACTATTACTGATCAGAGACTGATCAAATTGACTTTGCATACTTAACCACAGGAACTTGTATATAAAGCAATGAATGCCCACATGTAAGACCCTCATCTCTCTTTATATGTATATTTCATATTAATAGCATAACTGATGTAACCAGCAATGTATTTATATTTATAGATATTGATGGGCAGGCAGATATGATTATAACATAATCCTTGCGTGTCATCATTTACAGCGTTGTCATGTATAGTAAAAGTCCGGTAAGATGGTTATACAGTAATACCCCCCCCCTCCCCCACTCACCCCCTAATGCGGCGTTATGGCAACTTAAGGGACGCCTTGCCTAATGCACCATAAACATGTGGTGCCCTCTGGGTGTGCTAACACGAGGCATCCATACCAATAACGGTGACAGGGAGCGCACACTGCGGGGTGCACACGTGACCGGAACAGCACAGCGCCCTCTACAGGCACCAGGCGGCCACACCGGAAACTTGGTGCATGCGTCTGAAAAGTCACCCCTGTATGAGGCATAGGACATACAATATTGCAACTAATCAATTAGGCATTTAAAGGAAAGCTTGTTTTATTTAACGACACTGATAGAGCACATTAATTTTCATCATCAGTTATTGGACATCAAACATTCTGATATATTTATTTGGAGGAAATCCACTGCCACATAGGCTACTCTTTCCGATAAGCAGCAAGGGGTCTTTTAAGCTTTATATTCACTTTTCCACAGACAGGACAGCACAATCCACAGCCTTTGATGAACCAGTTGTGGACCACTGGTTGAAATGGAAAATATCCCAAACTGCAAATGGGTCCAATGAGCAGGATCGATCGGATGACCCACACCTTCACATGTGGACACTCTAACGCTTGAGCTACGTCTCGCTCCCCCTCAATTAGGCATTTAGAAAATGGTGAAGACATATAACTCAATGACTTCTTCAAATTTCCGAACTTGCCATTATTGCTCGTGTTACTTTGAGACAAAGTTTGTGGGTTTTCTTGCTCGGCCGGTCGATCAAATAAGCCTCGGCTTTCGGCTTCGACCCATTTGAAATCACTTCAGCCAGCCACTTGGACTAGGGCACATATGCATTTGTAATTCATGTCATTTGATTATATTAAGTGTATTTGCAATACTGTGTGATCTACAGACAGTGCAAGGTATGGTGATGATGGATGTTGGAAATAGATGCCATTTGAAGATCCCAAGCATGTACTCCAGACGGGCCTGGGGGGATATGATTGAAGTATTCAAATATCTCCATGGTATCTACAAGACAGGCAGCCCCCTTATCAGAGACTCCAACACCAGGACCAGGGGACACTCCCTGAAGCTCAGGAAGCGGTACTCCAGACTGGACCTGCGCCACAACTTTTTTCGGCTTTAGGGTGGTTGACCTGAAGAATGACTTGCTGGAGAGTGTCATAGCAGCAGAATCAGTGAATTGTTTCAAGTCCCGATGGGGGGGGGGTATGGAAACCTACCAAAATTCAATAAAAGCCTTGTCATCATAATATTGGGTTTCAGGTCACATTTACTTCGCATTAATGTCGGATAGGCCAACATTCATTCTAGAGTTCCTCGGGTATCAAACCCCATATGGGGCAATAACCACCCAATACAAAGCGCAATAATGAACACGGAGAAGTGTGTGATGTTCATTCCTGTTTGGAATGACAAAATAAAGATAACCATCCAATTCTATTACTGCAAGACAGATGCATTTCTAAGAGATGCCAAAGGGGCTGTCACAAAATATTCACCGACGAATGCGACAGTAACTAAAGTCGGCTGCTTGTTTATGCTGGTGCACAAGCCCGAGCCCCAAGTCGGGTTCAAGGCCAGCTGGCCATGCTGCGTGTAGAGGGGCTGCTTAAGGCCGACAGTTTGACGGTGTCTTCCTTGCTGGGCAATGATCAACATGGTTAATTGTTAGTAATACGTCTCGGGCCTGGGTGCCCGGATAATAGATGGCCGCGCGTCCAGATACACTGCTCTCTTGTGACTGATTATGGGAGGGTCAGGGGACCCGTCGGGTGCTGATCTCGCCTGGTAACGTCATGCGCGTCACTGGGTGAGATAATGGCGGCGGGATGCGACTGACCCAACACCACGACCCCCCACATCGTCCCCGGCAAAGCATATGGCCGACTTTTCTCCGAACCGCTTGTCTTAATTGATTTAGGGAAAGTTCAACAATTTGATTTGAAACATAAATACAGGCAAATGTGACCCTTACTTTTAGCAAATATTTATAGCTGTGTAACTAATATCGGCGACGGTGGTAAATGCGTTGTGAGTATAAACCCGACTTTAGCGTGCCGGTATGCAATGTGACACGTGACCTGTAGACGAGACCAGTTAAATAGAGATCAGGATGCAATTTGCGTGCAGGAAATACACAAAAATGGAAAGAAGAGACAATAAACAGAAGAAAGAAACAGGAAATAGATACAATGAGAGAAAGAAACTAAGAAAGAAACTAAGACCGAAACTAAGAGAGAAACTAAGAAAGAAACTAAGAAAGAAACTAAGACAGAAACTAAGAAAGAAGCTAAGACAGAAACTAAGAAAGAAACTAAGAAAGAAACTAAGACAGAAACTATGACAGAACCTAAAAAAGAAAGAAAGAAAGAACGAAAAGAAAGAAAGAACGAAAATTAAGAATGAAAGACAGAAAGACAGAAAGACAGAAAGATAGAAAGAAAGACAGAAAGACAGAAAGACAGAAAGGAAGAAAGGCAGAAAGGCAGAAAGACAGAAAGACAGAAAGACAGAAAGAAAGAATGAAAGAATGAATGAAAGAAAGAAAGAAAGAAAGAAAGAAAGAAAGAAGGAAAGAAAGAAAGAAAGACGCTAAGACAGAAACTAAGAAAGAAACTAAGAAAGAAACTAAGACAGAAACTATGACAGAACCTAAAAAAGAAAGAAAGAAAGAACGAAAAGAAAGAAATAACGAAAATTAAGAATGAAAGACAGAAAGACAGAAAGACAGAAAGATAGAAAGAAAGACAGAAAGACAGAAAGACAGAAAGGCAGAAAGGCAAAAAGACAGAAAGACAGAAAGAAAGAAAGAAAGAAAGAAAGAAAGAAAGAAAGACAGCACTCTGGGATCAAGGAAGTGAGTTGTGGAACCCGGCTAGAATCCGATTAAGTGAACGATGAGAAACAAATAAAACAATGAGTAAAAAAGGATGGAGGCTTAAGTACGTGAATTTATTGGGGAGACTGTCTCTGCCTGTTCCGAGCCTGAGAGGGAGATCCAACATTGTTATGGTGAATACAAATTTAGTAGATTCACAATGGAAGGTCAGTGTTGTCAGCGGCAGGGGTCCACTGTTGGGGCAATCAGAACAAGCCGCAGGTTACCATCATGCACGGGGGTAACACAACCAGATATGTGAAGTGGGCTCAGGTGAGTGAGCTTCAGTTACTGTCGCATTCGTCGGTGAATATTTTGTGACAGCCCCTCTGGCATCTCTTAGAAATGCATCTGTCTTGCAGTAATAGAATTGGATGGTTATCTTTATTTTACCATTCCGAACAGGAATGAACATCACATGCTTCTCCATGTTCATTATTGCGCTTTGTATTGGGCGGTTATTGCCCCGTATCGGGTTTGATACCCGAGGAACTCTGAAATGATATGTCACGGCCCACCAGCGGGATGCCCAATGGAAGGTAACCATGCCAAAAGTAGCCAGATAACACACCACACAGCTACGTACAAGCCTATGATATGTAATAGAAGTAGGCTAGTCTAGTAATAAGAGTAGAAAAAATAAATACATATATGCCAAGAAAATAAAAATAAACTAACATCGGCTACTAACCATACCAACCAATTATCTATCTGCTACTGAAATGCAGGCAATCAAATACCTTATCAGAGGCTACTGTCTGGTAAGATAACACCAACACTACAACTGGCCAGCATTGAAAACAGACTTATATGCTATGGACAGTATAAATACAGCCTCAATAAAAAAATATAAAAATTAATATACTAGAATGTTATTGATGGATATGGGATTGGGTAAGCTTGGTCATTTAGAATGAAACAAATGAAACTGCAGTGAACATCGACATACATTCCAAAGTCTGAAGGACTCAACCCCTATAGTAAGGTAATGAAGTCTCTCTTGGATACTGTTATTGGGAGTCAAATCTTAAATTTCAATATATTTCATTGCGTTATTGACCGCAAAGCAATCGGTGTTGGATCATAGCATGAACCAAACAAAATGATGGTGATATCAATTTCACTATTGAAATAGGTATCACCATGCAGAATGTGTTATCAACACCATGCATGCACCCTTTATATATCACATATATACACACATGTACGTTGATATATAAATATATTAAGATGAACTTCTAGGGACTAGTTCTCACAAAGGCATGTACACTTTCCCATAACAGTGGAAATCAATCTAGCGTTGTGGGAGAGTTGCGGGTGAAAAGCGACACATTAGTCCTCTTCACGGAAGTCGGACAGTGGCAACTTTGTCTCCTGTAATTAAATAATATAAATAACTCAAATTACACATGGCTGGAATACCAGTACCTCAACGCTCCAGACAGATTGTTTCTAGGACAGAAGACCCCATTGGTTCACTTTCACTGATCTCTACTTACTTGTGACGTTATAAGGTGATCTTAGTGGTTGCAGACGAGTCTCCGGATAAGGCGGGGTTAGTGCGGTTTAGGGATCATAGATAAGGATGCTGTCATTATAGTTAACTGGGGGAGCTGGTTCATCTTAACAAATAAAACATCTTAAATATGATGGTAATACTAAGAGATAATCGTGCCAGCCACAAACCCAAGAATCCTTCACAACAGCTGAGCTGCATGACACAATCCAGGCAAGAAGCAGAGTTGTCCGACGTACTCAGTCAGTGATTGTAGCGCGGAAATAACGCCACACGCGGCACTGCAGTGCAAGCGCCATGAAACAGGAAGCAGCGTGCAAACAGGGGTGGCGTTTCCTGCCAATTCATGGAACTGTCTGGCTATGTCAACCCTGTTGGTGACTATTGGAAAACCGTGCCGTTAATATGGCCATTCTTGCCGCGTGGCATGAGATCACCATCACTCACCCAATTGTAGAAACTGCAGCCTGCCCTTCGGCCTACCCCAGCTGACAGAGCCGCGTTACTTAGTCACGTGTCGGTTATATTGGGCTATTAGTCACGTGTAAGCGACGGGTTGGCGCTGACCTTATAGCAAGTAATTGTGGATAACCTCAAAGATTCTCAGGTCAAGCGCTGGCTCGATGCATGCATAATGAGGTAGAGTAGCGACACTTAATTAGAGGCCCGATAGGTGGCAGCAGTAACATTCACACCGCAGGTGGCAGCACTAACATTCACAAATGTGCCAGTGGTATTAGCACCTTGCAAAAATGTTGAGACAAAATATCTATGGTTGCACCTCCAGCTAAAATGTGCATGAATCAGGATCACGAAAAGAGGGCAATTGGGGAAAGTTGTCGGCGGTGAGCATTGGATTTTGGCGTCGAACGGCATAATTATAGTTTAGCATTGACAGAGGTGTGGGAAAGTCCTTAAATTTATCCTGAATGTAAAGGTCGAGAAAATACAACAACCTTATTTGTTTCTAGGATAATTTAATATAAAACAAAGAAATGCACTACACTTTAAGAATTGCGACGCCGACATCTGTTAAGTTGTCGGCGTCGAGCATTGGATGTCGGCGTCGAACGACATAATTATAGTTTAGCATTGACAGAAGTGTTGGAAACTGCTTAAATTTATCCTGAATGTAAAAGTAGAGAAAATACAACAACCTTATTTGTTTCTAGGATAATTTAATATGAAACAAAGAAATGCACTACACTTTAAGAATTGTGATACCAACATCTTAAACCATGTGAGCAGCTGCGTGCTTCCCGCCTTGGGGCGCTGCGCAGCTGCTTCGGCGCCACCTCCCTCACCCTCGACGACGACGCCCTCCGGGACCTGAGATGGTTCGCCCTCTACGGTCGAGCCTCCAGTGGGCTCCACCTCCTCCGCACCCCGGAGGTGCGCCGTCAGGTCATCGAGTGCGATTCCTGCCTCTCGGGTGGGGGGGCATTCTCCAGCACACACTGCTACGCCCGAGGGTACTCCCCGGCCTTCCGGGCACGCTTCCCGGCCATCCATGAGCTGGAGGCGGTCAACCTTGTTGTCGCCCTCCGCAGCCCCCTCCCTGATGACATCACGGGGGCGACCGTGATAATTAACACGGACAACATGGCATCTGCCGCCTCCCTCGAGTCCGGCCGCGCCCGGGACTCGACCCTCGGGACCTGCGCCCGTCAGCTCTGGCTCCTCACCGCCACCGGCTCATTCACCATCACCGTCCTCCACAAGCCCGGGGCGGACCTCTTCTCCTCACCGACGCCCTGAGCCGCGCCCACCTTACCGGCCCCTGGGCCGAGGTGGCCCGCGCCAAGGTGGACCGCCTCAGGCTCCACTATGTCCACCCCGTCCATGACGACTTCCCCTTCAATCCCGGTCTCTGATCCAGGCTTCTCCATGGCCGAGATCGCAGATGTCGCCCGCCACCGCCTCGCCTCTTTCGCCCCCGCGACCTGGAGGAACCGCCGCCGGCAGGCCGAGGTCTACATCGCCTTCCTCATGGCCCGAGGCCTCGACCCCCTCACCCCGGCCGACTTTGAGGTCGCTGCCTACGCTGCCTTCCTCTACGCCCGTGCCCTCGCCCCCGCCTCCATCAAGAACGCACTCTCGGGGACACGCTCCTGGGTCGAGGCAGCAGGGGGTCTCACCTCGGGCTTCGACTCCTACCTTGCCAAGGACGTCTGCCGCGGGGGAGATCGCGCCTCAGCCCACGTCCCCCGGCAGGTTCCACCCATCACGCCCGATCACCTCGCGCTCATCATCGTCCACCCCGCCCGGGCAGGGCCCGCCTCCATCGTCCCTTGGGCCACCCTCCTCCTCGGGTATTTCGGGATGCTGCGACAGTCCAACCTGCTCTACCCGAGCCCCGATGGGTGGGGCGGCCCCCATACCATCACCCATGCCGACATCCGCCCCGCCCCCGGGGGCCTCCGGATCCTCATCAGGACCTCAAAGACTATATCCGGCCCCTCGGGGGCAGTGGCCCTCTTCGTCCCCGCCTCGCCCGGCTCCGACCTCTGCCCCGTCGCTGCCTGGCTCGACGCCCTCGGCCAGTGCCCGGCCGCGCCTTCGGCACCCGCATTCGTTATGCCCTCCGGCGGGCCTCTCGACCCTCGGACCCTTACGGCCCTCCTCAGGGGCGCTCTCTGCGCCTGAGCCGTGCCCGCCTCCGAGACTTTCACCCTCCACAGCCTCCGGTGCGGTGCCGCCCAGGCATGCCATAGGGTGGGCGTCCCCCTTCCGGGCATCATGGCCCAAGGGATTTGGACCTCTGAGGCTGTGCATGCCTACGTCCCCCGCCTCCCCCCTCGGCCGCCCCTCGAGCCCTCTCTTCCATTTTGGTGGAGGGCTCCTCGGCGGAACCTCCAGACTCTCTTAGCTCCTAGGCTCCCTCTGAGGTCATTACATTTAACCTATTTACCTGCATTATCCTGTATATATACCTTATTATTATTACCTGCATTATCCTGTTATCCTGCATTATCCTGATGTTAACCTGTACCATCCTGTATATATGAGCACCCAATAAATGTGCTTTTTTCCACCCTCGCCTCCTCTTCCTTCCTTGTCGCGCATCACATGAATACTTATAAAACCAAGTCATATGGATTTAGTGTTGTGTTGGAATAGAAATTCTTTAGTGTTCATATCCATGAAACACTGGCTCCCTCTGTAGGGGTGAGGCGGTGAGACGGTTTGAAGGTCACAAGGTTACTAGCGCTCCTGGTAATTAAATCGGGGAGTCGGCCTTCCTGCTCGTATATATGTTTATGGTCGGACTATAGTTATGATGCTGCCAATTTCTCCGCAAGGTGGCACCACAGCAGACGATTTCCACCACTAGAGAGGGGCAAAAAATAATGTTTTGGGTCAAACCTAAACACGCAGAAGCTAGTAACCGCTTACGGAGACATATGTTGTATTTGTTCAAGTGAATAACATGTCAGTGCTGATGAACTGGTCTTCCAACCCTAATAGCAATTGCCACTACACACTAAACAAAGCTACAACAATATAGATAGGCAATTACAAGACAATAATTATATAGATGTTTGTCACATGGAATCGCTTCAGAAATAACACTGAACTTTGGAATAATTACCACGTGTTTGAATTCATTAGAATAATCGTCACATTGCAGTTCACGATTTGGAAAGAATCAAAGAAACCAATGGAAATTGCATTTGGATATTGTATGGCTCACTTTGATCTATGAAATAAATGCGATATGTTTGTTTCAAATGAGAGAGACAGTACATATATGCCCTATTTATGTTACACCATTCTTCATCTAGGCTACGTCAATATCCATTTGTATTGCGTGATATGTCTATATGCTGTTTCCTAATATCAGAACAACATCTAATGTAACACGTCTCCTGTCTGCAGGCTCACCTAGATCAGTGCAAGCTTGGTGATGCCTTCCAACGTTCGTCTACAACATATGGCTTAGCTTACACAGGATCCTCGGTAAAGATCTGTATAAATCAATCATAAGAAGCATCTAAGCTGCCCTTGAAGGTACACTATATTGTCAGAGGTGAGACATGACGCAATGCAGGTGGGTGGAGAACCTCGGAGGCTTGGAGTAAGATATAAATTAATATAAACCAGTCCAGTCAGATATGACAACGAGTTGGAGCTTTATTTATAAAAGAAAATATTTCAATACGTGCACTGCAAGGGAAAAGGGTGTTGCTGATTTCTAAGTCTCGCATTGACAGTTAACCTAAACACGTGACCAGTGTTCTGCTGATGAGACAATTGGGTGCATCGTATGTTTTATGCGCAAGATTTTCTCGCTAAGTCTTCTAGCTTTATTGAGTCTAATCCTTGTAGCGCATATCGACAATGCGGGCCATACTTGTAGAAACAGTCCCCTAGCGCTTCAATCGTGAATTAAAAGGACAAAAAGATCGAATATGAATAAACAGATCGATACAATAATCACTTTGCGAAGAAAACACTTATATGGAGAATGTTAGCAGATTAGTGGAACCCTTAACATTCATATGCTAATTACGGTATAGAATCTTTACATGCTTTATCGACGCAATTAAAGCACGCCTGCTTACTAATCTGAATAATACATGTATAAGATTTGTCTAAATCCTGATATATAAACCTTGTCTGGATTCCCTTGGTTATCGCATGCTAATGTAATCTCCTCTCTATCCCGCTGCCCATTCTCTACCGACCGCCAGCGCCCCCTATATCGTCTCCTTAAGGCCCCCTTAATGACGGGGTCTAAGATGGATGTGGCGGCACTTACCCCGGCCCCTGGTGGCCGTTTCACAAACCATCACCACCATCGACGGCGTCCCTCCAACAGGCGCCGAGCCGGCATTAACTTTGCACATTTGCAAAACACGCTCTGCAGGTTACATCAAATGACAGATTCCGACGCAATGTCACGCGCTTTGGTTGTAATATAATGGAACGCTTCTAATAATACATCTCCAATGTGCAAAGCAAGAAAGAAGAATATCGACATTACTAGATAATTGTTTGCAAAGCACCCACCAGACGTGTGAGTCGTGTGAGTCGTGTGAGTCGTGTGAGTCGTGTGGGTTAGCGGAGGGGGGGGGGGGGGGGGGGGCAGTGAGGAGGCGGGAGGTGTTTGGCACTGCGTCAAGGTCAGACAGAGCGCCACCAGCAGGAGCTGGCAACCACTTCCGGTCACTCATCACTTCCGCCCACGTGACTAAACAATCGCAGACGCCCCTTCAACCGGATGAGATAGCCAAGTGTATGGGGCGCACGTTTCCAATTTGGGATGTCGTAGGCTCAATCCCCGGCCGAGTCAAGCTAAAAAGCTATTACATGCATACTTGTCACTCTCTTGCCGAACGTCCGGTGTTGCAGAGATGTGACTGGTTGGCTTCGCGTCACGTGAATGAGTAACTGACTGAGTGAGATAAAGGAGTGTAGTGTCGGCAGCGTGATATCCCGGTTAACTCTGCTCATGTTAGGATATGGTTACTGACTTAGGGATCATGCCAGGGTGCACTGTATTCACTGTTTCATTTGGAGGGGAAAGAATGGTGAAATAATGCTTCTTAATGTCCGCCAGACACAATCCGTGAATGGCGACGATCGGTAGCCTTGTGAATCTTTTGGAAATTTTGTGAATCTTTTGGAAATTTTGGCAACCCGTTAGAAATGGGCCACTAATTATGGACTGCTATTTGTGTGTTCTTAAAATGATTATGTTATTCTTGTTTTATGAGGAGAAGTCACGATAGTTGTGTGGGAAGGGATTGCGATTTGATTTCCCTGTTTTCTTTATTTGTTCTAGGTAATATGCTTATCAAGCATTACCTAGGTCCAATGTTGCATTCTGACGACGTTAATTTCGCTGGTTGCTATGGTCGGGGAACCAGCAGCTATAGACGCCCACTGATGTGAGAGATGGGGTGGTCCGAGCCGCGTCGCAAATAGCGGACCGTGATTGGAGGATAAACATTAGCGGGCGTCACCACGACCAGCGATGGCAGCGCCACCCCGTGTAATGCGGCGGTTTAACGAACTAGGTCGTGTCATGTCTAATCGGGGTCGTCGCCAAGTGTGCGGTTTGCTAAGCGGCCGGTGGCAGTGATGTGTGTAGGTGCGAGTTGTTAAATCTGAGGCTCCTCACCGCATTGCTTTAATGATTTACAGGAACAGACGAATAAATTAACGGTTTACATCAAAACGAGGTTACATGGACGAGCCACATGTTCTACTCATGAGTAGGACGATCGAAGACGCATGCGTTTATTTACAGTGTATGTACTTTTAAAGTAGCCATTGTCCGGCAATTGTCGAAGTCAAGCAGTCACCGAGGTTGAGTCCTCACCCAGGAGGTTTTAGAATTGTTCAGACTTCTGTCATCTCTCTCTTTCATTAATAATGCGTGCAACAGCTATTTCTTTCAAATTAAGCACATTGTAATTCTTTCACCATATCTTTGTTTAAACTTTTCATGATAAATTCGGACTGTGTAATGCCTGTAGACATTTTTAAAGAACTGACCACGAGGAGTTATGGATGGCCTATTGGAAGTTAGGCCATCCTGACCAGTCCTCCAATTTCATCTTGAACTCATTCATATCTGTCATATACACATAGGTGTGGAACACCTAGCCTAGAGATCACGGCTTCCAAATGGACGACAATGGGCACCGTTTCCATAGTAACACGCCGTGCAGTGATGCGCGTTGACGCGGTTCGCTCGGTGTGGGTGTCCTGGGTTTTACATTTAGACTGAGCGGACAAACACGGCGTGTAAACGACAGTTAACGGGCTGCGCGCCTTCTCCGTGCCGCCCGTTCCGATATCCGTCATGAGGCACTGCAGGAATGAGGGCCGTACGACCAGCCGACCTTGTTTAAACTTTAAGCACTGATAGGTGATGCGCACTGCTTACAAATGGGGCGGTCAACGTGGGACCGAAATCTGCGCCACTCTCTAAAGAGTATGTAATGCTAAGATTCCAGAGATACGTTAACTTCCGCACCATGCGTCATGCGTCATGCGGCAGAATTAGAGATGGGGGTAGGTGAGTGAGGAGAATGTATTAATGCGCGTGTGTAGGCCTGCTAAATCAGACTCGGCACGTGACGATCGGTGCGTTTTGATACACGCATTCGGATAGTAGCACTGACGGGTAGGGTTTGAAAGCAGGTGTGAGTTGCACCTGCTGCACTGGTTTTATTGCATGTTCGGGATTTTTCAACCACATGCCATATTTTCGGATTCACGACACATATCGTGTGTTGTAAACGGTGTTAACACAACAGTGGTAGCGTAGCTTAAGAAATATTGTTGTTAAAGAATCACTGCTGCCGATCACTGCTACAATAGCCAGCCCACATTTGTGATTTCAGCTAACAGAAGAAGAAAAAACATCCGCTTTATAGGGACACACAAATACCTTTAGATGTTCATATGAGCGTGCCGTGCCCAAAAACACTTCTCTATTAGTACAAACCTTTACTTTAGGTTTAAATATCCGTTGACATGATCTCAGGCTGTATTCTGTAAATAAGAGTTGTGCTGCGCTGAGGTCGGTGCTTGCTAAGACGTTTACTGAGCAGTGACCCTAATAAAGTAATAGTCAGAGTTTCACCCCGCGGACCCCGGCCCAGATTAGGTCATAAATAACTAATTGAACTAGTTAGCTACAAAATAACCAAAATACTAATTATCATACTCGATCATGATTATTGTGAAGATGTAGAGTTGTTTGGGGTGCGGCTGTGCACCTCCAGTTCAATGTTAGGCGTCTGGAAAACTTTTAGGCCGGACCTACCCTACGTAGGCCTACAGAGCCCACAGCAACTGATACTCCCCCTCTGGCCTACAAACCCAACTTGTCCTTCCATTGTCTGTGGCTATTCATCATCATGCCAGCTCTGTGTTTTTATGACTGATCAGTAAATACAAAAGCTATGGGGTGGGAAACAATATGCTGCCTACGACCGCCAAATCATGCTGTCCACGCTTTCAATCCAAATATCCAAAACCACTGCCTTTAACCAGCTTGACCTGCTATAACATACATAGCCGTCAGATGCTTGTTGCGGTCCTTGTGTGGTAATCCAGGCCTCGTGAGTTGAGGCTCAAATAACACTACCATAAGTTCTCCACTGAGATATTGTTCAGAAATAAACCTGATCCAAGCTTCCCATGGAATTTGATATTTAACTAATAAATAAATTCAACTCTTTTCTCCATATTAACAGTAGGTTCAAGTGTAAGAAGGTTACACAGTATTCGTTGATTGATTCAAACTGAATCAAAGTGGACATTTACGAATCAGTGCGTGTCGCTACCTGGCCTGCCAATCGGATATACTAGGATAGGACAAATACTGGTTGGTTTGGGGGTCAGGATACTGTGACTGAGTGGAATGTCCGGTAACAGTGCCAACGACACGGTAGCACAGTGGAGCAGCATTATAAAGTCACCCTGAGTTCACACTGCCACAAGTCATAATATCAGTTATTATCTTACTAGGACTTGAATCGCCAAGCTTACATTCGCTCTCCAGTTCCCTGTTTGTGGAACAAAGGATGTGTTGAGGGCAGGCGGTGACTAGTCTCAGTGGCGACGGTTGTGCCTGCCATGGGTTCGGTGGTGTGTTTTTACTGTGCACAGCCTGGGAGAATGACTCCGGCTATGAGCAGACTGATGAGCGATCAACTTTATTGTGGCTTTTGGGGTGTTTTCTCTTGATTTTTCATGTGGTATTTGGGTAGGTTGTGGGAAAGACACAGTGAACAAGTTAGTGTTAATTTAAAATACGGTCACGCTGTGTGAGCATTACGTTACAGTATGTCTCAACTCCTTTAATACATGTTAACATGACCGTGTGTACTTATTGTTAAGCATTATGGTCGAATATGCCAATTTACAGTTCGACTAGTTTGAAATGAATGGTCCTTTCTAAGCTATGTATGGTCTAATCTCATGTAGGGACCTTTGAGGTCAAAGGTCAGGCATCACTAATAACCGGCCTCGGGGCCTTAACAAAATGATATAGGTCAGGGAACCCCCCACACAGACTGAGAGGCATCCTCTCTGAAACAGTACTCAAACATCGTAAGTGTCATCGATCAGTGATTATGGCAGAGCTCTTAATCACCATGTAATCTATCACAAAAGTACACTGACACCGTTGAGAAAATATTTCCTTCAAATGATATGAATTTGATTTCCTCTACACGGTATCCTATCTAAACGTTTTCGATTTTAATCATCTGAACATGTCGTTAAATCTATCAAGAATTTATTTAAGGAATTCGTGTTGAAATGATGTGACTGGATCTTTAATTGCATGAATTAACTGTCCATTAGTGATCCATACAGCCACTAGGAGGCACGTGGTGGCGTGTGGGTCATTTTGGTGAGGCGCCTAGTGTAAAGGAATGTCGGTTCTTAGAATCTGCAGGGGGGTTCTTTGCCGTCGCCTGTGCTGCCCTGTGTCTGGGCGTACACCACCTAGTTGTATGTCAAGTCTATATGAGGCATACATAAACCAGCGAACACACACCGCAGCTACGTCATCATGCATGTCTCCGCACCTTAATATACCCTTCCGCGCCCCCGCCATGATATCCACATGAAGCTTTAATATCCCAATCCTACACCAGGAGGCGTGTGCTACTAACTGTGCGTCGTCTGCCCGTAAAGAAATGGTGCGACTTACAACTACAGACAGGTAGCTTAAAGTCATTTCTTTTTAGCTAAGATTTCGGTAACCTGTGTGATACTAATTTACGTTCTACTTGGAACAAGTACCCATAGGGTTACTGTTGTTGTGTGTAGTTTTCTTTGTTGGGAAAGGGGTAGTTATGATATTGTTCCTTTGAGAATCCAGTGCGTCGAGGTGGATGTGGTAAATGCAGCACAAAAGCACTAAGCTATAGGACGTTGGGTGGAGAATATGGAGAAGAGCTATACGATGAGAGTGCCTCTCCATCAGTATTATAGTGATGCAGCACTCACGGCAAGGCTTTCTATGCGAGTAGTGGAGACAGCGCACCTAAATCATCACCACATTCCCATATGCTGCCCAAAGGCCACCTACGCAACATGCACTCAGACAGGCACTTTGCAAAGTTAGCGACATTTTAGCGATATGATTGATTTCGCGGATAGTTTTTGGTATTGACCCAGCTTTAAGGTGGAAGTGTGTAATAGCCCTTTATTTTATGTTGTTCACTGGCTGTAGCAATAGAACCGAAATTGAGAATTCTTCATGTAATTAAAATGCTAAGTTGTTACTGCTCAACATGTGGTTTGAGGCTAGAAAGACTTTATGGTTAGCATCAAGAAGGCTAGCTAGGTTTAACCACATTATTCTTTATAGATGGCCGAAGGATGTAAATCCATGAGTGTGGCTATAACTGTAAAAGGCATTCATTAAATGAACAATTTTAGAATCCATAACTGACATAACTGAATGTAGACATGCTACAACATACTGGCTATACCCAAACCCGAAGATGGTATCGGACGCGCCGAGGGAGCGCAGAAGTGCGATGCCAGAGAAGTGATATTAAGCTCAGGGGCAGGAATCCGATTCTATTGTGTATTGACCGAGGCGGACATTGAGTATTGTAGTGCTGTCATGTTGTCAGTATTAACTGGGTATCTAATGACGCGCATGTCTTAAACTTGTGTATTTAACCAACTTGAACCTAGATGTGACCGTTACTTGCCGGATTCCATTGTGTGTATAGGTGATGCCCTTGACAGACAATATGTGCATAGTTCATACCCTAGTGGCCATTGAGTGCATAGTTCATACGTTTGTGATCATTGTGTGCATAGTTTATTCCTCTGGTAACCATGGTGTGCATAGTTCAGATCCTGATGACCACTGTGTAGATAGTTCACACCCTTGTAAGCTTAGTGTGCATAGTCCATGTCCTGTTGGGCACTGTGTACATAGTTCATTCCTTGTGACCATTGTGTGGATAGTTCATACCTCTGGTGGTCATTACGTCAATAGTTCATACCCCTACTGGTCACTGTGTGCATAGGTTATATATATTCCTGGTGGACACTGTGGTCATAGTGTACATAGTTTGTGCCCCTAGCGGCCATTGTGTGCATAGGTTATATTGCTAGTGGTCATTGTGTACATAGTTCATACTCCTAGTGGACATTGTATACAGACTATATTGCCGGTGGTCATTGTGTACATAGTTTGTGCCTCTAGCGGCCATTGTGTGCATAGGTTATATTGCTGGTGGTCATTGTGTGCATAGTTCATACTCCTAGTGGGCATTGTGTACAGACTATATTGCTGGTGGTCATTGTGTACATAGTTTGTACCTCTAGCGGCTATTGTGTACATAGACTATATTGATGGCGGTCACTATTGATATAAGTGGTGCCCCTAGCAGTCATTGTGTGCATAGTTCATCCATAGTAACCATTCTGTGTCTGACTTACAACACCTCGTCACATCTTCCATTAAGCGTCCTCTCCGCTTCTTTCAGAGAACTGCAACCAGACGATACATGGCCAGAAACGCACAGATCTGACGGGGCACGACCAGCTCACTCTGCGCATGCCCAGCGTGAGACCGGAAGACAAAGGAAAGCCATTCTACTGCTGGTTCCGGTTTGAGGGCACGGAGGAACAGTTCATACATGTAGACGTCAAGGACATTCGGGCTGGAAATTATAACCACAACACGAAAGAGTAAGCAGTACATCGCCATTACAACTAGGGACGTTATAATTTAAAGCCCGCCTCACATTAGACAATCTTGCTTGATTCCTGTTGATCAGGAATCGAGAATTCGGATGTGATGCTCGGTTAATGTTGGGTAAATCAGCTACGGGCTGTCTCGATAGTGACACATCAGGGTTCATTCACACCAAAGGGCGATTGGCTTACTTGGATCTAGATACCTGGTAACAAGATTCAAGTTCAATTGCCGGGTGGAGTGCGCTCAGCTTTAGTTTGCGTAAAGTACCAATAACAAGAGTTCAGGCACAAAAACTGACAAATCCATTTTAGTTGATTTCTGTCAAATATAATTCATTGTTTTGCTTCACAGGTAAATTCTATCAATTTTATGTTGAGTAATGGGATGTGCTGGCTTCTGACAAAAAAATATAATTTTATTATTGAAATGATGGCAGCTTCAGCACAAACCTGGTAGTCGTGGTTTCATTTCGGCTTGAATGGCGTTTGTCGGTATTTGGGTCTAAACTCTTCCAGTTATAATTGCAGCAATGTTCACTAAATAATCACGTCCTGTCTGATTGTGGCAATAATAGATGGTGAACGACTAGAAGAGTACTAAACCAGCCATTTGAACGACGTTAGCTACCGATCTGGGCACCTAGGGGCTATATATATTTGGATTTTACCTCGGTATATAGCCTCAGGCTAGCCGCAGGCTAGGGAGAGGTAAGCACATCCGGGTACAGCAATTAGCATAAGCAGCTCACGGCGGGAGGACGTTCGCTGAGCTGCTCCAGCAGGATTTAACTACTACAACACTTTAACTAACTGTAAGTATTGAGAAACTGCATTTAAAGTCTTAAGGATGGTTTATAGCATCCCATTATGAAAGCTTAGAACTTTCTCAGGTCCAATTTGGACATAAAAGGTGTTATAAAAAACACAAGGATAAGAATGTGCATAACCGAAACCGATACCGCTTGTCATAGCGAAACCTGTGTTCAGACAGGCAGAGATGTTAACCCGAGTTGCATCTCCTAAGGAAATTCCTCCGAACCCTAAAAGAGGGTTTTGTTGGGGATGATCCTGGGTTTCTTTTATAGACTCCCCAGACCGGTTTTTGAGGCGAGCCTCCGAGTTTCGTAATATTTTCTTCAACTTGCTGGCGCAGAATGCCGCGGGTGGGAGAAGTGTACGAAACAGAGAGAGCGGGCGTGCCAATGGCCGCCCCCCCCGTTTGGTTGGTTTCACTACCCATAAAACCTACGGCAAAACTTAGCTTAACGCCTGTATATAGAACGGTTTAAACACGTTACTATATACCATACGCAATAATACCTCACTCTTGCTCACTTTGTGAACATGTTGAGATGATACCGGTACTAAGTAACCTTTGTCGTTACAGAAACCGATGGCCACCAAGCGAAACAAAGTTCCGCCGGCAGCGGCAGAGGGCCGCGTGCCTTCTGGATACGATTCCTCACCACCGCAGACGGCACCGCCGTCTCCACAGCCGGGGGCTGATCCTTTGGACAAGGAGAGTGGGGATGAGGAGCTGGAAGACAAAATCCTAAGGATTATGGGCAAATACAACACACAAGCCACACGGCCTCCTTCCCCTCCTATCCCCGAGGATGACTGGGAAGATTTCTCAGATGACGACACCGAATCGGCATTTGAGGTTCCGCAACCGAAACCCAAGAAGCGGAAAAGACTTGGTAGTAGCTCAGGTGATGAATTCACCAAGGTCAATAAGAAACGCGTGAAGAAGACAAAGAAAAACAAAAAGAAAAAGAAGAAGGACTCATCATCGGATAAATCAAATGATTCGTCCACAACTGACTCCGATTCAGAGACGGAGAGAGTGGGCATTTATGCCAGGATAGGGGCAAAGATTAAGAAGAAATGCCCGTTGGCGAAAGCTAAGAGGTTGCGGACTACAACCATGATGAGGGAAACGCTAAAAGGACATTTCCACACTTTCAAACCTGTGGAGGTGATCAACAAGCTGACCGAACAAATTTCGGGAATTAAAGGAGTCCCCCAGTCCATCAGTAAAGAAATGGATGCAGGCATCCATCTCTCAGATGAGAGAAGGCGTTATGAGAACGCGTTGTGCACGATTCACAAAGCGGTGCTCGGAGCGCTTACATCGATAACTCCGGTAGCGAATCGGATGCAAGCTGAGAATTCATTCTCGTCGCTTGCACGAGTGATGGACAGAGGGATTGCGCTGCTTACAGCAGCGTCGAACTTCATGACGTTTCGGCGTTTTGAAAACGTCTTCAAGGCGGTTACAGCGGATGCTGGCAAAGAAGTCGCCAGATCGAAGAAAGTAACTGACAATGATGGTAAGGAGTACACTCTTTACCTACCGCCAAAGCCGGTGCTAGGCAAGCCATTGGACAAAACCAAAATGTTTGGCGGTCAGCTAGCGCACCTCTTCAAAGCTGTCGAGGTAGACACTAAAAGCGCTAAAAACACGGATGGTACCAAAAATTTTGACACCACCAACAAATTCCGACGCTCCCGCTCGGATTTTCGCTTCCGGAGAGGAGGAAGGCCGGGACGAGGAGGTCCCTCATTCGGCTTCAATCCCAGAGGACGAGGCAGAGGAGAACGCCAGAACACGGGTTGGAACGACAACCGCGGATACAAAAGGGAGTTTACACCCAAACCCCAATTCCCGCGGCCAGGAGCCAAGTAGAGACACAGACTCCTACACTCAACACGGTGTCTGAAGAGACACAAACTTATGTAAGCAAGTTTAATGCAGGCAACATCCTTAACTGTTTGCACAAATGGGTTAACATTACATCTGATAGGGAAATTTTGGATATAGTAAAAGGAGTTCAAATACCTTTCACAGACATACCAACACAGGAAAGAGTTCCGTTCCCATACAAATTTAACATAGCAGAAAAACGCCAAATAGATTTTCAGGTTCCACTGTTTGAAACAAAAGGTATTATTGAAAGAGTACAAAACACAAAAGGACAGTTTATTTCTAATGTCTTTTCTAGGCCCAAACCAAATGGCGAAATTCGCATGATTTTGGATTTGACTAAGTTAAATAAATTGGTAACATACAAACATTTTAAAATGTTCTCACTAGAAACGGCGAGAGACTTAATTACGCCGCATGCCTGGCTTGCCAGTGTCGACTTAAGAGACGCGTATTATACAGTTCCTATTTGCAAAGAACACAGAAAATTTTTGCGATTTATTTGGAACGGTTCCCTTTTCCAATTTACTTGCATGCCCAATGGTTTAGCCTGCGCACCTCGACTGTTTACAAAGTTATTAAAACCTGTTTTTGCTGTTATGGGAAGATTAGGACATACAATGTTTCCATACATAGATGATTCCTTTATTATGGCAGAATCCTTTAACAAATGCCATTTGGCAGTGAATGATTTGTGTACGTTATTAACAGAATTAGGTTTTTACATACACGACAAAAAGTCTGTTTTTGTCCCGAATAAGGAATTAAAATGCCTAGGGTTTTTAATCAACACCAAAGCAATGACCGTTTCATTAACGGAACAGAAACTACAGAAGTTTCATGAGACGGCCTCTCAGCTGCTTGACATATCTAGGCCAAAGATTAGACAGGTCGCTGTCCTTATCGGTATAATGGTTTCATATGCGCCGGCTGTTCTTTATGGGGCGGCGCACTTCAAGTCTCTAGAAATAGACAAGAATAGAGCGTTAGCACGTACAAAAGGTAACTTTGAAAGAATAATGTACATTTCCCAGGATGGTTACACAGACATATCTTGGTGGATCGAGAATATCAATAACTCTTCCAATCCCATTAGAATGGATCAACCCAACACGGTAGTTACTACCGATGCGTCATTACAAGGTTGGGGAGCTCATCGAAATGATATAGCAACAGGAGGGAGATGGTTAGAAAACGAAAAATCAGATCATATTAATGTTCTTGAATTAAGAGCGATTTACTTAGGCCTCTTAAGCCTAATTAAAATACCCAAAAATACTGTTCAACTGCTTACAGATAACACTACGGCAATGGCATATGTCAGGAATATGGGAGGTACAAAGTCAAAAGAGTGCAATAACTTGGCACAAAGTATTTGGAACTGGGCGCAAAAACATCAAATATGGTTAACCATTTCACATATCCCAGGATCGCAAAACGTCCTGGCCGACAAAAAGAGTAGAGTCTTTCACGACCATTTAGAATGGAATTTGAATATAAAAATTTTCAACAAAATTTGTCGCCAATGGGGTTCACCTACGGTTGACTTATTCGCATCAAGGAATAACTTTAAAGTTAACAGATATGTTTCATGGCACCCAGAACCATTTGCTTGGCACATAGATGCTTTCTCACTGATTTGGGAAAATGAATTTTATTATATTTTTCCCCCTTTCAACATCATTACCAGAGTGGCACGAAAGATAAAGATGGACCGGTCTCACGCCATCCTGATCGTCCCGAATGGGACACACAGCCGTGGCTAGCAGGACTAGCCTCGACAGCCCGAGATTGCCTCAGATTCCCAAAATCCCGAGGAAATCTAACTCACCAAGGCCCTCTGGAACATCACGGCAACGTAGCAACAACACCGTTGCTTGCATTCCTTTTCTAAATAAATACCTAGAACAATTTGGTTTAGACAAAATTACACAAGAACGGCTAGTGTCACATGCGTGGAGAAAAGGAACAGTTAAAATGTATACCACATATTTGAAAAAATGGGGCGTTTATTGTCTTATTCACAAGGTTAAACCCATGAACCCAACTATTGCCCAAGTGTGCAGATTCTTTAGAATGTTAGAACAAGAAGGGCTAGGTTACGGCGCAATTAATGCTGCCAGGTGCGCTCTCTCGATTATACTTCCCAGAACAAGGGGAGATACAATGGGTAAACACCATGTTATATCATGGGTACTAAAGGGAATTTATGAACGAAACCCACCTAAACCAAAATATGACCGATTTTGGGATGTGTCACTGGTATTTAAAATGTTTAACAATTGGCCACATAATAGTTTTCTAGATATAAAACAATTAGGGTTTAAGTTAGCACTGTTATTACTGTTAGTCACAGGTCATCGAGGCCAGACTATAGTGGCACTTTCACTCGATGGACTGGAAATAGATAGAAGGCAAGCGACCTTCGATTTGACAACATTGTTAAAATCTAATCGTTTAGGTGACCCTTTGTCGTCAATTGATGTAACACAATTCAAAGACAATCCGAAACTGTGTGTAGTTTCCGCGATCAGAACATATATATCCAAGACACAAGGAGTTAGAAACTCAAGACAATTGTTGATAAGCTTTATTAAGCCACACAAGGGCATATCAAGAGATACGCTCGCCAGATGGACAATTACTGTCCTAAAGATGGCAGGAGTGGATACGGACAAATATGCGTCACACTCAACAAGAGGAGCCATGGTGTCAAAGGCACGCCTCTTAGGCATTTCGGTCAAGCGCATACTGGCACATGCAGGATGGAAGACCGAACGATCGTTTGCTAGACATTATAACAAGCGATTGGAAAAGCCAAGTGGCGTCGCACGGCGACTGCTACAACATTAAAGTAAAAAAAGGTGAGAACATACCATTGTCACAAACATATAAGGTTACCCAACGTTCCATACAACAAAACATAAATAAAATAAAATATCAGGATAAAATGATATTACGTAAAGTCTCCCTAGCCTGCGGCTAGCCTGAGGCTATATACCGAGGTAAAATAGATTAGTTAGACGAATCTTACCTTGGTATAGATGATGGATAACTGTTGTTTTACCGAGGTATAAGCCTCGGCTAGACGTGGGTGAGGGCCCACCCTCCACACCCTGCCACGTCTAGTCCCTTGCTTATACCAAGGAAACATTAGTATTTAGAATTTTAGAGATCATTTTATCCTGAATTAGTAGGTAAAGATTGCTGTACCCGGATGTGCTTACCTCTCCCTCACCCACGTCTAGCCGAGGCTTATACCTCGGTAAAACAACAGTTATCCATCATCTATACCAAGGTAAGATTCGTCTAACTAATCTATATATATATATATATATATATATATACACACATATATGTATATATATAGCGCTGTTCACACATGCACCTTATTTTCAAAAAGGGTCCAAACAATTAAATTATAATTTCACTTGAAGCTCCAATGAATCAGAAGCAATATTCTTTTTGAATTTTAAAAATATTCCAAAGTTTGAGTGAGATATGTGCATTTGAAAGTTCAATTTTTTTATATTAGGTAATCAGCAGCCTTTCCATTCTGGACACATCAGCCAGGCCTGAGCATTAATGGTATGACTGGATCCGCCGCAAATACACAGGTTTTCATGTTTAACGCTATGATGGCAGCAGTTGTTCTGGCCATGCCTATGCGCTATCGTTTGGACGGGATCCGTCGCAAATGCACCAGGTTCTTTGCTTAACGCTGTGATGGAAGCAGCCATTCCACAGTGTATGCGCCAGAGCATGGCCCGGGTTAGTAGAACCATATCAGTTTCTACACTCACCTATGACAAATTGCACGTTCTATGGATTCAGCCAGGCCAGTCGTTTGGACCGGATCCATCGTAAATGTGATGGATCCCGTCCAAACGATAATGCATAGGCACAACCAGAATGGCTGCTGCCATGGTAGCATTAAAACCGGAAACCTGTGGAAAATTTCAGTACTAAGCATGCACCACCCTGTGACACAAATTAGAACTATTCCGAGTTCATTTGTTTTCCCAGACATGTATGCTGAATCCCTCTAACATTTCGCATTGCTATCTAATGAATTATATTTATAGAAATATAACCAAACAGCATGGAGGGGTGGGGCAACATCCACCTCATTTCCCCTGCACCGCTATGGCCCTGCACAGTAGGCCTACTTGGATGGGGGGAGGCTAATGAGGTCACGAGATTGGCCTAATTGGTTAATGGTCTCCCTGTATAATGGTTGTTTCAAAGTGAGTGTCCAAAGGGGTGAGGTTATAAATTCACTGGTTATTCTGTATATGCTGTCCCACATCATTAGCTAATACACTAGTATCTAAGTTGGATATATAGGGTCAAATCTAATGGTGCAGTCACACTACGACCTAATGGACAACGAGTGTCCAACCACCCAACCACTGCCCAAGAGAGTCACAGACAAACACATACACACACACAGACAGACATACACACACATACAGACACACACAGACATACACATACACACACAGACAGAGAGATGGAGGGATGGACGGAGAGACAGAGAGACACAGACATACACAGACAGACACCCACACAACCAACCAACAAACAACCAATCCGCAACCAACCAACCAGACGACCTGGTCATAACGAGAGCCTAACGATGTGACCGAGAGCATAACGAGAGCCTAACGATGTGACCAAGAGCACGACGAGTACGTAACGTCGAAGATGAGACCGTAACGTGACCATGACGTGATGCGAACGAGTTCTGAACTCGTCGTGCTACGCCAAACTTTTTCAACATGTCCAAAACCTTGACGGCTTGCCGACGAGAGTGGACGAGTTGCGATGACACCTTAACGAGACCGTAACGAGATTCGAAGGAGATCCGACGAGTTCCCAAAAGTCCAACTCGTTGGACACTCGTCGCCCTTGTCGTCGTAGTGTGACTGCAACATAAGTAGTTTTAATTTTGACAAAATTATATTTCATCGGACCATGCAACTTTAAAGAACCCTACTAAAGCCCCTGTCACTACGTCTTGGGATTGCTTTTGATCACTTTGGACCAAAGAACCTAGTCACCGGCGACTTCCTTGCGACCAAAGCAATGGTCGCTGACCTCTGGACGACCATTTTGGTTGCAAGGAGGTTGTTAGTGCAGTAGCTGCAACCTCCTTGCGATCAAAATGGTCGCAAGGAGGTCAGCGATCAGTGAGGACAACGTGCAGCGCTCTTTGAGACCGACTCTTTTTTGTGGTCGCAAGCAGTAGTGTGACCGGGGAATAAGGCTCAAAGTGAGTTTAAAGTAGAGAGACTCTTGTGAAGGATAGGACTGGGAAGAGCACCAACTAACAACTTTGAGTGTTTAATGACACCGGGTCGCAGCTTCAGTCTTTCCTCAGAGACTGGTAGAAACTAACTCGGAATGCCCGAATTTGTCACATTTCTAGGAGAATCTTTGTGTTGCAGACTAAAATCCAAAATGGCGCATTTCGTGCACACTGGCAGCACTGTCTTCAAACTGCGTCTGCCCTGCCTCGGCTACGAGGCATTTGACCGTACAGGTAATTTATACCTGTATTTCCATGTATAATTAGTATCTGAGAAGTGTTTGTTATTTCACAAATTTGTCTTCAGGATGTAGTTTTTAACATTTAAAATGTAAACATGCCGCCTTACAAATATGTCCCCTTCTCCCCCCTCCCTCCTGGAAAACAGAATAAAATAAAGAACAACTACCAAAAGTATAACCATGCACCTCCCTATAACATCTGACCGAACTAATAAAACATACTAACCACAAAGATATAGCTGACCAACACAATTTAAATGAATCATGCAACAATTATCTGCATCATCCCAAATCCACTACCGTAGGGCCTACTACCTGTAACAGCAAGTCATCCCCATTGTATTAATGTCTCCTCACAGGTATGATCAGCAAATCAATGATATAGTCTAAAGGTAAATGGTTATTCTCTAGTCTACATGTATGTACAAAACAAGATCCCCCATAATATTTGTAATGCCTGATTTCAACATGACTGTCTATATGAAGAGTTCAGGTGCAAAACCACGTAAACGGCAATCTAAAAATGGAGATAAACATCCAAATCAAACCTTCAAAAAGTTAATATTTTCATATTCCTACTTTTTTGTCCATTGCTCCATAACCATGTGATCATATGAAAAGTGGAATTAATGAGAATTAAAATAATTTTCAGGTGAAAATCTGTTATTTAAACTATATTTGTTGATTGGTGTTCACTTGGTTTGGGGCCTGAACTGTTCATATTGTTCATACCATCTCATCCATAAATAGCTCACATGCAGCATAATTGTGAACGCCAGAAGACAAGTGCCTCGGTGCTGAAAAAAACCCAAAAATATTCAACTGGAATACAAATTTTGAAAAACAAAAAAGTAATTGGCATGGATAATTAAATTTGCTTAGTCCAGTGGTTTTGAGTTTCTACGACCATGAAAATGTTGACAAGTTTGGAAGAATTAATATTTCCAATGCTAACTGTAACTCCTGTCATTCTTTCATTTATTTTCTAGGACAATATCCATTATGGATGCTTGCAAAGCTGTTGGAGACTATTCGCTCGGAAGGTTTCCGAAAGACTGCATTCTTCAGAACGGACTTGTTCATCAAAGACTACGGTCTGACACTGCTGGTGGCAGACTACGTCATACATAAGAACTGGTACCAGAAAACCAGGCATGCAAACTTCATGGTCGACTTGGAGATGTCCATGTATTTGATCGCGATTGGAAAGACCTCAATCCACATCTACAACGAAATGCATGATGCCCAAACAGGCGAAGCTTATGCTAGAGTTGTGCTACGCATGGTCTTCACTGACCCAGTTACACACCAGGCAAAAGCGCTCCCTGATTGGCTCTCAAAACATCCCGATTTGGATCTAACCCAGAATCTTGACCGGTTCCGTGAAATTCGACGCCTAACCATGCCTGGGTGGGGGGATATTCCATTGATCGCTAAGAAAGCGGCGAAGCCAGAGACGGCTTATTCATATTCGGTTTGTGTCACTCCAAGTCTGATTGACCGGAACGCTCACACAAACAACACACACTACATCCGGTTCTCGATGGACTGTGCCGCTGAGGCTGTCTACTCGGGCCGGCTGGGGGCTTTCCAGGGGGACGTGGCGTTATATAATGTGCAGCGTGCCAAGGTGTTCTACCAGAAGGAGACTGTTTGTGGCGACAAACTCGATGTGTATGTGTGGCCGAGTGAAACTGCAAAGTTAGAGTTGTGCTTCCTCATAGAAAAAGCACAGGACGCTGTTTTTAGCTGCAGCATCTTGTTCTATCCACTCGCGCCGTGCAAGTACTGAAGGTCATGCCACGTGGGTTTGTTTGTGTCTTACCTCCTAGTGTACACTGTCACAAGTCAGTACCTGTTCTGATGACGTTACATTGGTTGTTTGCGTTTGGCGTCCTGGCAACATATAAGGTCATATCAGGACAGGTACCGACTTGTGACACTGTGCACTTATGGCAACTTTATAGTGCTGCCCCACTGGGAAATCAGGCTGCCAGCACGCACCACGACTCGATATCCCACCCATGCAGTCACATTATCCTAAAACTGAGCTAACTAGTCCTTGTCCTCTCCCATTTATGCTGAGCGACTGGGAATTGAACTCCCTGCACGAGAGGCCTGCGCTCTACCGATTCATGTTTCAAGCTGAATTTGCCTAAAGGTATTTAACCTGCATTCACTGAGAATGAGGGTGGGGGTGGGGAGAGGGCAGTGTAGTCGTAGTCCGTTGTGAGTTCCACTACTACGCAGAGGGCTGGACTGTGCTGAACCTTGTCGAGAAGAAGTAATGACAGATGGCAGCAAGTAAGCAGGAACAACCCTAATGGCAGGAACAAAATGGCGGATTGTTCCACCTGGCTGAGCGACTGGGAATTGAACTCCCGATCTCCTGCACGAGAGGCCTGCGCTCTACCGATTCGGCCACAACGTCCGGTATATTATTACCTCAGATTTTGCTAGGACATAAAACAACAACAAACTATTGACTGAAAGCTGGTTGAAGTGTTATTATTTCTTTAAAAGTCCATCCTTTGTTTCATGTTTCTAGCTGAATTTGCCTAACGGTATTTAACCTGCATTCACTGAGAATGTGTGGGGGTGGGGAGAGGGCAGTGTAGTACTCCGTTATGAGCTCCACTACCACACAGAGGGCTGGACCGTGCTGAACCTTGTCAATAAGAAGTAATGACAGATGACAGTACGTTAGCAGGACTAACCCTAATGGCGGATTGTTCCACCTATGGCTAGTGGCATCACACAATAGAGGGGGTGTAATGACGTCACGAGGCAACTTTCGGTGGCCATATTAGATTACATACAGAAGGCTTGCACCTGTCTACATTGTGCTTATTTACCTATTTGTTGGTTTATTTGTCACTGTTTTGAGCAGTTTGGCCTCAGAAGTTGTTGTTAAAGTGCTGAAAGTAAACACATTGGATGTAGACTGCCCAGAACAGCTCAGAACACAAGGAAAATGATGTTACTGCATCAGCATACATTCACAACAGGGTTAGGCAAGGGTGCTTGTAATCCAAGATGGCTGATTGCTGACCTCTGAGTGATGACGTCACGTGCACTCCCTCTATTGCATAACTTGTAATGGAAGCAAGACTTTACGGCGAGCAGCAAAAGGCAAAAGAATATCTGAACCTATGCTAATCACAATTTCATTCCGTGCCATCAAGTCTAACAAGACGGGATGATGGCCGAATGAGTTAGAGTGTCCGTCTCCTGTGTTGGTAGATCATGGGTTCGAATCCTGGTCTAGTCAAACCAACGACTTAAAGATTGATACTTGTTGCTTCCTAGCCAGATGCTCGGCATTACTAGGATAGGGCAAGGAGCAATGGAATGAGGAAGACCAGTCGTCTGCGACTGAAATTTCCCTGCTTAAACAATTAATGGACCAACAACAAAAAAGTACAGTGTTAATCTTAAAGTTAAACCGATGGTGTTAAAATGGAGAACTCGGATTGGCGTAGTTTGTACATTAGGTGGCAGCACCATGGCTTAAAGCATCATTGAGTTATGTGTGATCAAGTTGACAGAAAACGATTGGTTATTTGAGACAATTAATTTAAATTACTATTTTGGTGGACCTTAAGAGTTAAAGCTGCATAGTCCGATGAAGCATAACATTTTCAAAACAAAAACAATTATCTAGATTTGATTCTACATATAAAGCTTAGATATTTATGCACATATTAAGCATTTGTTGTCAAATAGAAGTGAATACCGAGCAATTTAATAGAATCCATTACTGCTGAAGCTTATGGTGTCAGTTTTGGCGTGCTTGCCAAAACTAATTTGATATGTTCACACTTCAAATATCTCAAAACGCAGCCATTTAAAATAAAAGTTACTTCAAACTAAAGGAAGATAGATTATAACAATCAATTCAATATATTTATCTCAGAAAAATGGCAGAAACTCAAAAATATCGGACTATGCAACATTAAGTGTGCTAGGGTTGATTCCAGGACACAATCATCTACCCCCCCTACTCCCTTATGAATTTATTCATACATGCTGCAGAGTGCAATAAACAAATGAGCAAAGATTACATCAGCCTCATTTTCAATCAGATTTGTTTGTTGGGAGTTTTACATCTTGGCAACATCTAAAGTCATATTAGGGTGGGTACAGACTTGTGAAAAAAGTGCACTCATGGCAACTGTATAGTGCTGCCCCACTAGGACACCATGATCCAGGTCAAGCAACATCTAACATCATATAAGAATGGGATCCGGACTCATCAAGTGATGGCATATAATGTGATATGTATAATATACTGACATTTTATGAACATTAATGAGTGAATATCACCAATCACAGAAATTCGCAAAATCGTGGAGAGATCTCATCCCTGATTATTCGGAGGTGCCACTTTGAGATAGTCTTCTCCCAATTATGTCAGTTCACTTTGACTTTGACTTTGACATAATTAAATAAAAAGATTTATATTAAATCAGTATTTTCCTTTTTTGTTTTTATTGCAGAGTATGCGAAGGAATAATAAAACAACTAACCAGGGCAGACACTGCATTATATTCACTTTGAAAAGTGTATTCCATGCTTTTGACGCGGATATTTTCCCACACAGGACACTATGGTACACCGTGTAGATTAGTGTTGGTAACTATCGTAAATACACACCCAGGTTGCTGCGTCCAGTTTCACGATATCTCGGAATGCATGATTCGCATGGATCAACATAGATAAAAGATTCACCTTTGACTCTGTTAGGAGGTGGATTACAACCAGATGTAAAAGTTGGGGAAAATGTGTCTCACTGTTGATGGCCTTAGTTTGGCATTCCTACCTTCTGTTGATTAAAATCCAATAGCTACAATCCGATTGTATAGGTTTTCCCTTAAACAACATACTCTCCAGAGTGTTTAAATCACATAATATCAAAGCGTAATTACACGAAATCAGTTTGAAGTGATGAGTCCATGAAGTAAATCCACCATGTTTGAATGAACCTGTTGTAGGCGTACAACCCAACTACCTCAGCCAATGAAAATGATTGCTTCCTGACATAAATTGGATTGTTACCACTTAGGAATCTTTCAAACTTCCTGCCAATGGCTGCCATGTGGGCTCTATCAATTAAAGTTCATTTAACTCCTGGATCTATTAATCAGTTCAAAAGTTTAGGATAAATATATCAAGGTAAGTGAAGAATATATTTTGCTTCTTAGATTACAAATTTATGTTCTCATTTCATTTACCCACATTTTCTCCACTTTTTATATAGGGTTGTTCGTCACCCCTACTCAGGCTACTGTAGTATGGGGTGAATCTTTTATCTAGGATCACCACACTGATAAAACCAGTAAACCGCCACTGAAAGGACAGCAGGTTATAACGGACAGCATTTACAGAATATGGAAGGTGTGGTCTGTATTTCATCCAACTAGTTTCAATTTGCTAGAAAATGATTTTAATTTGATGCGCTTATTCCTGAGGATTTAACCAAACAAAAAAAACCATTGGCTTGTGGGTTGTTCATTGAACTCAGGTTTAAGTTGCATAATCCGATGAAAGTATAACATTTTCGGAACAAAAACACGTGCCTAAATTGGATCTGGTATACATCTTCAAATATTGATGCCCTTATTAAACATTTATTTTTGTTGCATAGCGGGAATATTAAGTCAATTTAATAGAAGCTTTCACTGTTGCAAGCTTTTCATGTCCAGCATTTTGGCATGCACATCAAATCTATCTAGCACGTCTTCAAGTCAAATTTATCCGAAGTTAGCCATGTATAACAAACGTTCCTATAACCAAGAGACGCAGATCAAAATGATCCACTTAAATCTATTTATCTAAAAGTGTCGTATGAGACTCAACACCATCGGATTAAGCAACTTTAAAAATACAAAAACTAAGAGAGATGTAATATTTTATGTCACCATGTTAATTAAGCATTCCACACCAAGCAATTGCTGAAATAAATAAGTAAACAACACGAAAGAAAGCATAAATATGGGTCTGTAAGTTATTAAAGATGTCAAATTCAAGGCTGTTCAGGACGTTTCAAGGATATCTTTTAACCATTTAAGAAAAAAATGCAATTCAAGTTCAGGATGATAGATGTTGTGGATAGTAATGATCAGGCATGTGATTTCTCTGAGGTTTTTTTCTGGCTGCCGAAACAGGAATTCCAGGTTTTAAAAAAAATTCAGTTTTATTTTCTGGCTGCCAAAACACCTCTGAAATACACTATTTGCATCCCTCTTTCGACTCAGTAGGATGCTGTGTGTCCCCACGATAACCTAAAATAAATTTCAGGGTTTTTTTCCGGGCACCCAATCACATGTCTGAATGATATAAACGACATGTGGGAGTGCATAACTGATAAGTTCCATGCCTCTTATGTAAGTGGGTTCGATGTCTCCTATGTAAGTAGGTAAGCCATTAGATGAAGTTGTTGATAACTAAATTAAACACATTAACCAGGCTGGCGGGACATGGCGGGGCGATTGTTGAGGTCGCAGCAGTAACAGATGCCAAGGAGTGGTCCAATGAGCGGGAGTGGAGCAACTGCTCAAGTTTTTTTCATGGATCAAAGCTAAATTGAAGATTTGTTTAAAAATTAAAGACTACCATGTGGAATTCAAAACTTTCGAGGCCTTTGATTAGGTCAAATGAAATCCCAAGACTTTTCAAGGCATCATAGAAATCCTCACCAATCTTCAGAGTATATAATTAGGGGTTGTGCTTCTGTAAAATTCCTTGCACCTAAATTTGTATGCTGAAAGTTTTGCAAAAAGGCCCTGAAGCCATCAATATAATTCCGGATTCAAATTAAATTGGCATAATTCGACGAAAATTATATTTTCATAACTAAAATATGGACCTGAAGTTATGCCTGTATTTGCACATTCATCAACTCAGTAACCGTGTGTGTGTGTGTGCATGTGCACGCGCGTGCGTATCCGTGTAGGGGGGAGGGGGTACCTCTCAAGAATACGGAGTTAAACATCGCAACGATGTATTAAACATGTTGTCTGCAGGCTAACATGGGTAATTTGCACACGAGGCGCCGGTTCTATTTTTAGCTTTTTCCCGGTTCGCATACACCTAGCCTGTCACTTCTTCCCTCGCTGCTCTACACGACACTTCGATCACCCACCCTCCCACCCACGGTTTGAGCGCTGCACGGGGGCTTCTCTTCACCTTCTCGCCATGAACCTTTGACAAGTCTGAGTTGCTCAATACATGCACATTCTGAACTGAACTGAACTGCTCAGGGCGTCTGGGTCCTGGTACCTGGCCCTCACTGCCATACCGCTGCTCTGTCAGCCAAGATTAAATTTTATTAAATTAAATAAATAACCATTAACCGTTCATATTCTGCTTTGTCAATTCATTGTATGTCTGTGTGTACGAGTGTGTGAATTATACTGGGATTGAATCATTTTCAATAACACAAATTGAAATTGAAATGTATCAAGGCGTCAAGTGAGGCAGCGGGTCAAAAAAATAGGAAAATAGGGATTTCTTTTTCAGAAAAATAGGGATTTCCCTCACCAAATAGTATGAAAATCAGAATTTTGTATAACCACAAATGTACCAAAATAGTGTATAGAGGCTGTCAAATGAGCAGTCACCTCAAAAGGTAGGAAAACGGTAAACAAACGATTGAAGTTCAAATGTTAATGCATGGTATGATCATACTGTGCTACTTGTTCAAGTCTCATTCTATTTGATTCATAGTCTACCGCATTACCCAGCTTATTGGGCAATCCCCGCTTAGTAGGTGCCCCACTATTTTTCTTTAAAAATAGACATTTCCTGACAAAAATGTTGCAAAAGTGACATTCTCAAAACCTGGTTTCTAATAATTTAAAAAATATTGTGTGCAGAGCAGGGACAAATTATGGCGTTTCAAGAGAAAAAGATGCAACGGGTCAAAAGATTGTTTAAATAAGGGGAAAATAGGAATGTTTATGATAATAGCACCTCATGGAAAAAATAGTACACTTGACGGCCTGATGTATTTAAGCTAATAAGCAGAATACCCAAAAGTAATATTGAACTGGTCAGTCCGATATCACTTTTATCAGACCAGACAGTTCCGCCAGGCATTCTAACTGATATCACCACAGAGAGTACATTATCAACACTATTTATTCATCAAATAAATATATAACATGATTGTATGTTATCTCCTGTTTGTATAAATCATCCAACTGCAAGTGTTTTACCAAATTTACAACGAGACTCCCCCCCCCCCCCCCACCCATCCACCTCATCACTGTCACAAATAATAGCATATGAAAGCTGCGTTAGTTCGATAAAAGAATCAAATTTTCAAAACGCAAAGACTTACCTAGATTTGATCCTACTAAGATACTGGTGCACTCATTAAACATGTTGCTACATATACGGGAAAACCAAGTCAATTGTGTTGGAGCTGTTAGAACTGAAGCCTATTGTGTCCGAATTTTGACATGCACGCCAAAATTAATTTGGTGTATCTTCGCTTCAAATATCTCCAATGTTATCCATTTACAATAAAAGTAACTTCAAACTGAAGTGAAGTAGGTTTTAACGATCAAACTAATGTATATATATATAAATACATGCTCATTCAAAAGCATCGAACTATTCAACTTTAACAGACAGTTCAAGCTCCCCGTCCTGATATGACCTTAGATGTTGCTAGGACGTAAAACAACAAACAAACAAACAAGCTCCCACTGGTCCAACAGGGATGAAAGTGCACCTCCAACAAACAAATCGGAAATCTGACTTCCGGTACACGACAGTGCAAAGCATATATGACGCCAAATGACCTCTAAGTGTGTGTGTGTGGGGGGGGGGGGGGAAACAAACGGACCCCCCCCCCCGAAAATTGGAAATTTCTCATTCCGGTACCAGCTTCGACCAGAGTAAATTACTACTAATTTTTTTATGTTTTGGGCAGGGGGGTTATTTTTTTTATTTGTGTCTTGGGGCGAGTATCAAAATTGAAATAAGCTGAAGCAACCAGCCACCTTATCGGGAGATGTACACAGATCAATGATATGACAATATGATCTGAGCCAGCTGACGTCTTCAGCGATTCAATATCCCAATGATGACGTCACAAATGATGCAGTGGCAGCCATTGGTGGATCACTAGTTTATTTCATGGCGTCAATGATCACATGAATTGTGCAGGGCGGCTGATGGGGGGGGGGGGGGGAGGGGGCAGGAGGAGGGTAGATAAAGAGTTTGGTATCTAGCTGGTTAAAAACTACACGGCTTTAGAGTTGAGGCTACAGCGAATGACTTGTAACTGCGACTAATTGGTGTGATCAGATGCTGCAACTGATTTGCAATAACCAGTACCGTCACAAATTTATCCAATGCAACTAGTCACTGCAACTCAATTGCTATGGCTAATCAGGGAGGATGATTCATGCAACTTGTAACTAGTGACTGCAATAGGTTGTCATGACTAATTACCACAACTAGTCACAGAAACCGATTCTTATACTAGTCAGCAGAACTAGTCACGGAAACAAATTGCCACGACTAGTCACTGCAACTGATTGCAATGGTAATTTACATCATGATTTGACTCACTGCAAATTTTTCACAGCAGCAGCTCGTCGCGACACAAGGCTTTACTTGCCGGAATTTTATCAAAGGAAACAAATTGTCTAAACTTAGCCTCTACTGAAGTGAGGATTTCATAAGTACACGATCATCACCATCATTAGTATTGGACAGTCCCGTGTTATCAAAGCTTGGATATCAAGCACAATGTCACTTTTTAAATATAAGCACAATAGACTGCAATCACGTCACTTCCCAGGCTCTCTGTGTCCATGCCCAGTTTGACGTCACACAAAGAGTTCCGGCGGCACAAATCGCACGTCATCTATGTCAGCGTCACCGGCGGCATGCGCCGGGTGACCGTGATGCATGCGCAGTGGTCGCTGGAAACCAGCGGTGTTGGGGTCAGCTGCCCACATCGAACCCCGGTGGCGGGCGTGGCCGGTGGTGGAAGCCTGGGGGCGGCATACAGTCACTCAGTTCTGGTGGAGCCTGAAGCTGGCCTTGATGGCCATCGTTGTTCCTACCGCTATCACAGTCGTTTGGGCCAGACCACTGGTTCACAGCTTTCCTTCGATCATACCTTGCCGATTGAGCCCTCCGGCCGTACTTGTATGCCTGTTCAGCCTTCGGCTCTTGTGATAACTCTCCAGTTTCGCTTCTTCGCTCCTGTCCCCAAGAAGCACTGTCGTCAAAGGAATAGCCACAGTCTGCACTTCTCCTGGCCTCGAAATGAGCCTTGTCTTGGTTTTGTTCAGAACCCACTTCTGGTTGCTTACCATCGTGATAGTTATGGTAGTTATGGTTGCGACTGCGACCGGTTTTAAAATGAACCTCACTTTGCCTGTGTTCAGTACCATCTATGGTTTGCTTACCACTATAATGGTCGTTGTAGTTGTGGTTACGACTGCGATCAGCTTTAAAATGAGTCTCATTTTGGGCGTGTTCAGCACCAGATTCTGACTGCTTACCATCATGATGGATACTGTATTTGCGGTTATTGTAATTGTGGTTATGGCTACGACCAGCTTGAAAATGCGCCTCGCTTTGCTTGAGTTTAGAATCAACTTCCGGTTCCTTATCATCATCATGATCATTGTAGTTTCGGCTATGACCACGACCTACTTTAAAACGAGTATCATTTTGGCTGTGGTCAGAATCAATTTCCAGTTGCTTACCAACAGGGTAGTCATTATAGTTCTGGTTACGACTACGACCACGACCACGACCACGACCACGACCAGCCTTAAAATGAGCCTCGCTCTGGTTGCGTCCAGTACCAACTTCTGTGTCTTTACCATCATGATGGCCATTATAGCTGTGGGTATGACCACCATCAGCTTTAAACTGAGTGCCATGATGGTTGTCCTCAGAACCAACTTCTGGTTGCTTGCCATCATACCGGTCATGGTAGTTCCGGCTACAACCACGACTGCTACCACGACCACCTCTAAAACGAGCCTCGGTTTGGCTGAGTTCAGAATCAACTTCCGGTTGCTTTCCATCATGATAGTCACGGTAGTTTCGGCTACGACCACGTTCAGCTTGAAAACAAGTCTCACTTTGATGGTGTTCAGAATCAACCCCTGGTTGCTTATCATCATGATGGTCATTGTAGTTGTGGTTACGACCGCGACCCACTTTAAACTGAACCTCGTTTTGGCTGTGTTCAAAACCAACTTTCACTTGTTTACTGTCACGAAAGCCCCGACCACGACCACGACCACGCCCACGACCACTCGCCCACTTGTCTTCCCGGTGTGGAACAATCTGGTCAATTTGCACCTTTTGATCACCGGGACAGCGGTCATAAGGCGGTCTTTGCTCTCTGCCCACTGCCCTGCCTCGTCTATGACCAGTATCAGCTTGTGGTGGCTGCATTATCGCTTCTCTTCTGCCATTCGACATATCTAATTGAGAGAACTGGCACTCTGACGATTCATGCCCATTCTGTTCTTTCAGACTCATGTTTTGATGGTGCAACTCTATGACATGCCTCAACTCATCCTGTTCCGATATCTGCTTCTTCTCACTCCTGTGCGGTCTCCGCAGGTGATCATGGTGAGAGCCATTAGAGACACCACAGTCCTCTTCATATCTACTGTCATTAAAGCACAGTTTTGCTTTTCCCTTATCGCCTTGTGGTCCACTTTCGGCTAAGCTACCACCCATTCTGCAAAGGCTCTCCACATCACATCCGCCTAGTTTATGGTCACGACCAGACCCTTTCTTGAAGTTTCTCTCATGTTGTCGTCCGGAAGAATCTGGCCTTGATTTCTCCTCACGGCTCTTTTCCCTGCCTTGGTTTCGCCTCTCACGTTGTCGGTTTTCCTTTCGGTAGCCATTTCTAGTCTCGCGTTTGTTGGACTCCTCTGGGGAAGCCCCGTCATGCTCTTGGTCAGCCAGACCTTGTCCACTTCCTTTTCCACCATGACTTGCATCCACCACATTGATGTTCTCCAGCAGCTGGTTCTGGTTGAACAGGTGAAGAGGTGTTGGATGTGGTGGTTCCGCACAACTTGACTCCTGTAATGCGTAAGAACCCAAGAACATCAATCAGATCATCAGCGACAGTGAACAGCAAAGACAAGCAATACATCGGTTCTGGGATGCCAAAGTTGGTGTCCACCCAGAAACTAGTCAGGCCTCTGATCATGCTACTAGGGTGGGGGGAGCACTATGCAGAACCATACACGATTATGCATACAAACTGGAAATGATATTTTACTTAAAGTACCATAGATCCGATGGTTTTGAGTTTCGATCATTTTCTGAGATAAATATATTAGGTTGATCGTTATAATCTACCTTACTTTAGTCTGAAGTAGCTTTTCTTTAAAATGATAAATTTAGGAGATATTTGAAGTGAAAATATACTAAATTAATTTTGGCACGCTTCCCAAAACTAACCCCAGACTTCAGGAGTAACAGATTCTATTAAAGTATCTTAGTATGCCCATCCTTGTAGGATCACATGCGTAATAACTGCACCATTATCTAAGTTCGCCATGTAAGTTCAAATATAGATAACGGCTTTACTTTGGACTGCAACTCTAAGGGGCCATCCAAAGTTGTCAATATTTTCAAGGTAGTACAAAGTGGAGTACTTTTCCAGACCCCCACCCCCCCTCCCCCCACCACCAAAAGTAGTACACATCCATGTTTTACTAGACCTAGACGGTGTGGCCGACTCAGTTGAGCGCCTGCCTCTCGGTTTGGTAGATCATGGCTTCGAACCATGGTCGAGTCAAATCAATAACCTAAAAATGTATACTTCTCGCTCCATCAATATAAAAAAAAAAACACCCCACAACAATCTAGTCCGGTGTTCAGTATTACTACGATATGGCAAGGTGTGGTTTGTTGTTGAAGATTTATACTGCCTATCATGGATAAGCCTGAATAGGCTTGTTTTCACCATTAGACAGTTTGTCGATAGAAAGCCCGAGCCTACACGTTTACCGACCCAAGGGATTTTTAACCTCCCACACCACATAGACATGGTATGAGGACAACCGGCCTTTGATGATGCTGTAAGTTATACACAGCGGTGGAAATCCAAATTGGCAGAGATGGGGGCATGGGGAATCGAACCACCGACCTTCAGATTAGAAGTCCGACCTAGAAAAAAGTCAGACATTCTAACCACTCCGCCACAGAGAACACCACAATGGTGGAATGAGGGAAAACCAATTCTCCACGATTGAAAATTACCCTGCTTAATCAACTAATACACAAAAGCAAAAAAACTAAAAAGTCATCTAAAAATATCAATGTAAATGATAAAGGCCGATATACTGCGTTTCACCCATACTGGATATGTACAATTAAATTTGGAGCCACTGCATAACTTTTTCAAAGTGGGGATACCTTACACTTGGTTGTATGAGTCCACTACATACACTTTAATTATTTGCATTGTGGATGGACACTTACACTTGGGATGAGGAATTTGTTTCGCTCTGCTTCCACGTCTATGATCCCACCGTTGGCCTGCTGACGTGCATATAAGGCGGCCATCTCCCTTTGCAACGCTCGGACTTCTGGCCTCAAGACGATGTTTGCGGGCTCCGGCTCCTCCACTGGTGCCTGTGCGCGGAGCATCGCCAGGTTGACTGCGATAGGCTCACGACACACCGGACACAGGATCTGCACGAAACGATGGCATCAGTGAAATTAGATAAAGGATTCACCCGGTACTCGCAGTACACGGGTGAACGACAACGTAGTCTAAATACGGGCGAAAATAGCTTTAGTATGGAACAGAGAGTGCCTGCCTCCAGTATCAAATGGATACTTCTATAGGCAGAGTTGGTGAAATGGGAGAGAATGCAAAATGACAAGATAGCGGCCGCAGAACGCCGTCGATTTCACTTTTAAATCTTATTAAACTAGATATTATATTATATTTTTCAACTCAAAGGTAAGCGGGCTATCAATAAGACATATGTAAAGAATAATTGTTGCTTCTTAGATTGTGAAATTAGGCTCTCAATTCTTTGACCCGCATTTTCGACAGCTTTTACATAGGGTTGGTTTGCACCCCTACTGCAGCAGTACGGGGTGAATCTTGTATCTACAGTGAAATAAGCTGTCACCGCAGCGACAAACAATGTATACGAATAGTCGTCACAGCATTCAGTTTTAATCTGCATCATCACTTGTATTATAGGTTTTGCTTCCATCTACTATATTTAAAGCTGCATAGCCCGATGAAAACGTCAAATTTTCAAAACCAAAGCAATTATCTCAATTTGATTCTAAATATCTAACTTATATACTGGTGCACTTATTAAACATTTGTCACCACCTAGAAGGGAATACTGTGGCAATTGAATCAAACATGTTACTGCAGAAGGCTATGTGTGCCAAGAGTTTTGGTGTGCTTGCCAAAATTAATTTAGCATGGTCGCACTTCAAATATCTCAAAAGATAGCCATTTAAAATAAAAGTTACTTCAAGCTAAAGAAAGGTAGACTATAACGATCAACCGGATGTATTTATCTCAGAAAATGTCAGAAACTCAAAACCATCGTACGATGCAACTTTAATTGTTTCTTTTACACACTCTAATATGGTGGTAATGAAGCAGAGGTAAGCTACATGCATGGATGAAAGTAGTCTCTGAAAAAAAAAAAAACGGCAACCAAGCCGTGACCCTGGCGGGTTCCAGCAGAACCAAGCCATGGTTATTACACCGACAGCGAATTTCCGCGAAAATGCAGATTTCCCCAATAGGATTAGCACTGTTTGTTAGGGAATTGCGGGGGAAATGCTGGAAGTCAGGTTCCAACTATCCTTGTTGTGGCTATATTATCGCCCATACCTAACTCTTTCTTGTTTGGGTTTTATGTTCTAGCACCATATAAGAACGGGATTCTAACTAACCAATTGCTGTCATATACATCCTGATTCCATGGTATGTTAATCGGCAAATATAAAAAATCGCAGAAACCCGGCAAATCGTAGAGATCTTTCATCCACATACAGGGTAGGTCTGTTAATACAGGCGCATTGTTACGTATGATTTAAGTTCCAGGAGGGACCGAAAGCGGGTGTTCTTACGGCTTTCTGCTCATGGGTCAGGTGCTTGTGTTGACGCAGCTCCTCCCGCTCCTGTTCCATCTGCCGGTGGCAGTGCTCCACATACCGCAGCAGGCAGCCCACATGGAAGTAGTGGTAGCACTCGGTCTTGGTGAACACCGCATTCGGCTCCAGCAGTTCGATGCAAATGACGCACTGGCCTTGCGGCACATTGGCCTCCGTCAGCGACTCCTTTCCAAGCTGCAGCAAAGAGATCACACGGTCACGGTAGTTTAGAATAACATCTATGACAGATCCACGGCCATCTGTGAAATGAATCTGAATAGTAAAAATTCACCCACCCCAGGCCCCCCATTTTCTTTGTTGCTTCACTCGAATAAATTAAAACATAATCATACCCAATATTTGGCACTCTTCCTTTATTCAATGGATACATGGTTGGACATTCAAAAACAAATCTAGGCTGACAATACCCACCTAGACAGACCAACACCCCCTAGCATTGTTGGACCGCCTGCCCTGACATGACTATATATGTGGTTAGGAGGTAAAACCCCAATAAACAAACAATTATTCGGCTGGCACCCCAACATCACTAAACTGTGGAGGCGGCAATTGGTCACAGCTGCGCCAAACGGGGCCGAATTAAGCTAGTGCCAGGGCCTGTCGCATATGCTGTAATGACAGGGATAATAGTGGTTTCAGGCAGTAAAAAAAAAAGCGGAAATCAAACTGAGATTATTATCCCGACGGCAAATTTCAGTTTACACCCATATAAAATATGCCACCAGGCTGTGGAAAAAAAACACGGGAAATCCGCTTAAAATCGGGAAAATATCATCCCTGAATGGGGCCCTAAATTAAACACATAAATATTAAAACATATAATTTTGGTTTACTTGCATAAAGTTATGTAATTACTATACAGCGAGATAATACAACAAACATGTTGACATTTAGCTAAGAGTATTAATTGATAGCTTGCAAGAATTTAATGCAGGGGCCCTTGAAAATGCAGGGCATGTAGCATATGCTATTTTGTCTACTAGGCAGTAATAGAAATAAGCAAACTTTTCCCACTTGTTCCTAGGACAAGTCTGGTGTGATTTTCACTTGCCCGTTTGAATTTTCACTTGTCCACAGTACTTACCTTTATTATGTCAGTTAACCTCCATAGTTATGGCAATAAAACTACACAAATGAACCAAAACAAATGTCATAAATAATGTAAATTACATTTAAATGACTTTACACTGGCATGGTAAATTACTTCACACAAAGAGTAACTCACCATCCGCGAAGGTTTTGGGCAGTCCCAAAATTTTCACTTGCTTGTCCGTGCCTACTCTCACGTGACTCGGAAAACCACTTATTTTGAACGCTGTTAGGTTAATGCGGGACTGACTCCAAATGCTGATTTCCAATTTTTAACTCGCATCCGAAGCCATTCTCCTGACGCACACATCCGGATGTGGGGGGAACCAGCAATGAGGAATGTACCCCCCAGACTGAAGGAGTTTTTTTTTTTGTTATTTAAGGTACCCCCTTCTTCAGATTATTGCAAATTTGAACAAAATAGTTTCCAGGAAAGAAGATTGAAAACGAGAAATCCACATACAATAAAACCTCCCTAACCGACCAGCTCCACAGATCGACCACTCCCCTATACCGATCGCTTTATTTGGGTCCCAACAATACCATTGTAACCATATTCTAACTCCATAAACCTACCACCTCCCTAAATCGACCACTTAAAGTCGGTCCCAAGGTCGGTCGATTTAGAGAGGTTTTACTGTACTTTTACACCATTGAGAACTAGCTATCCTCTTAGGCCAGTCAGCAGGGCTTACGTGTGTATCTAGTTAGTGTAGTTCTACAACCATACTTGTCAATCCATACTGGTCAATCCATACTAGAAAACCCGCCTTCTTCAGATTGGTCGGAATGCTTGCATTGTGTTTGATTCGCGGCGGAGCACCCCCCCCCCCCCCTTGCCAATCGTCACCCCCACCCCCTCTTGCGGACACCCTCCCCCCCTTATAACGCGGCCACGCCGCTGCCTCCAGCCACTCCTCCTCCGGCCTCCTCCTGCTGCACCACTCTACTTTTTCCACCCACACACCCTTACTTTCTTTTTCTATTTCCTTCCTCTTTACAGGGTGCAGGGCTCTTCGGGGCTTTCTCCATCAGATTGACATTTATACAATCTTAGACTAGACATTGATTACTTTTTACATTGTCCTTCACATTTACCCTTGACATTTATACTTTGTATTATACTTGACATTTATTCCTAGTTATAGCATTTATTGGGAATAAACTGTCTTTTTCTACACCCCCGCCTCCTCGTTCCTCCTTTGTCACGTATCATTACTAATAGCACAAAGCGACTGACCTCTATAAGTTCAAAGAGCATGGGCACTCCGGAACGCTGAGCGGCCATATTGTGCAGTGATTGGCTGAGTTTCATCACGTGATCATCAGCCAGCCCACGTGGATTTCGAATCAGCATCTCCGGAATTTCATTTGGATACTGAAATGTAATTATAGAACACAATTCTTTTTATCTAAACGATTATTTGTGCTTGGGTGCTTTGATATAATTATAGAATGCATATAAAAACTTGCTACTGCATACGGCAAACCAATTATATAAAAAAATTCTTTTAAAAATCAATTACCAGAAACCCAGTGCCTCGGTGCAGAGAAACGCATTAGCGTGACTACTTTTGATAAAGAAATCAAAGATATTTACTAACAACAATTCTTTTTTTTTTAAATGCAATCGGGCTATTTTATGCGAACTCCTTTCCCCATCTGTGCATATGGAAAAAAAAAGATTGTGTAAATAATCCTGAATTGAAAACCAGTGCTTCGGCACTTACAAAAGACTTATTCAGCAGCATAAACATACTATATATATATGTATATATATATATACTATGTTTATTCTGCTAATATGTTTATTCTGCTATATATATATATAGAATAGTTATACGACCTGATACAGATGATGGATAACTGGTGTTTTCCCTGAGGTACTAGCCTCGGATAGTCATGGGTCAGAGAGAAGGAAGCACATCTGGGTCCAGCAATCTTTTACATACTTAATAGGATACAAAATTATCTCAATATTATATGGATACTTTAGTGTTTCCGTTTTGGCATAAGCAAATGTGATAGTCGTGGTAGGGTAGGATGGACAGGCCCTGACCCACGACTATCCGAGGCTAGTACCTCGGGAAAACACCAGTTATCTATCATCTGTACCAGGTAAGACTCGTATAACTGTACTATTTTACCTCGGTACTACCCTCTGGCTAAGCGTAGTCCAGGGAGAATTTTACATGATCTCATTTTTGTACATTGTAATCATACCATAATGTTTTTAGTGCAAACATAGTAATTTTTTGTTTCTCACCCTTCTTTAGTTGGTGAGTAGGCATGTCGCCAGGCACCTTGCTTCTCTAGTCATTTCTTGTAATGTTTTGCAAACGATCTAGCAGTCTTCCACCCGCGTGTGCAAGCATTCTCTTAACTGAGATTCCTAACTGCCTTGCCTTGGAGACCATGGCTCCATGCATTGAGTGGGATGCGTAGCGTCCAGTATTGACGCCCGCCTCTTTAAGCACATTGATGGTCCATCTTGCGAGGGTGTTTCGCGAGATAGCTTCATGTGGTTTAATAAAGCTGACCAGAAGCTGTCTGGAATTCTGTATTCCACGTGACTTGGATATGTAAGCCCTAATGGCTGAAACTACACAAATCTGTGGACAATGGGTCCCCTGTGCGATTCAACTTTAGTAATGTCTCTAAATCGAATGTTCCCTCCTCCTTATCTATCTCTAGTCCATTCAAAGAGAGTGCCACAATCGTTTGGCCTCTGTGCCCCATCACG
>CM059198.1:40634453-40984409 GCA_030323885.1 Branchipolynoe longqiensis
CCGGTCTACCACCACTGTTAATCCCGGCATACCACCGCCGTTATTCCCGGCCTAACATCGCCGTTATTCCCGGCCTATCACCACAGTTATTCCCAACCTATCACCACAGTTATTCCCAGCCTACCATCACAGTTATTCCCGACCTACCACTGAAATTATTCCAAGCACTTCACCGCCATTATTCTCAGCGTAAAACTGCCACTATTCCCAGTGTTGTAAATGACACTCCCTAATGCATGCCGTGCCCACATTGGAATATATATATATATATATACATATATATATATATATATATAATATATATACATATAATATATATACATATATATCATCGTCATCATCATGCTGTCGGTCTTGATGCGACAAAGACTGCTTTCACTACTTGACTGCCGCTCTTTGTGCGGTTGTACATTTCATGAAAGCTGCCTGCAAAAGTGTTGAAGTGCTGCTGGCTTTTGGAAGTTACCAGCGGCACTCTCTCGGGGAGCAAATAGAGGTTTCACACCGGCAAGAACATGTCAAGACAGGCGCAAAACTATTTGTCCCTGCAGTGGCTGGTCGGGAGATGTTGGGAGTTCCATACATCAACTGCCCTTAATGCTGCCACAGTGACATGGTTTTCTGTTTAGGGTTTGCTCCCTTAGCCTTCGGTTCTGTCAAGAACCTGTACCACAAGGAAGTGGTTTACAACTCTGCAGGTATTGCTATACCTGCATACCAACATATATATATATACATATAATATATACATATATATTATATATATATTTAACCGAATAGACTTTTGGACTTTCTACTTGTTATAATATTTGACGTAGCTCCCTTGTAATTCCTGACGGCGGATGCATGGCTCCTCTGGTATCAGCCGCCGCCAGCGCCATCGGCCTACTCTGGCGAGGCGCCCATCGTCTTCTCGCCGTAACTGCAGTTAACTCCCACTTCACGTATTATTAAGTGGCTCACTCTCTCTCGTTTTGATTAATCTTCTCTAGTCCCAGTTCTGCCTGAACCTGTCTCCACGCACCAGGCTGTAGGCTCCCTGCAGCTCCCTGCGGCTCCCTGCGGCCTATTTGGGTGGCGGCTCGGAATCTAGAACTTGTGTCCCTTACCGGTCCGCCAGGTGTTATGTATGTGCCAAGCCGGGACATGCTGGGGGCGAGCGATAAGGAACCAGCGGCTGGGCGACCAGCGCAGACTGGCAGGCTCCGAAATAAACCATTACGCAACAAGACGTCAACGTGTGTAGTCGGTTATTGACATAACATTACATGGTGTCAGAAGCGGACCTTTTGATACGCCATGGCTCTGTCGGGTTTGAAACCGACCGGTCCTCTGAACCTGGATGACAACATTGCTGCCAGCTGGAAGGCCTGGATCCATGCTTATAGTATATACGCCACTGCAAGAGTGGGTATTGGCAGATCCAACTTGATGAGGAGAGTTCGAAATTGTGTACGTTTAATACCCCGTGGGGACAGTTCAGATATACGCGGCTGCCATTTAGTATCAAGACAGCTGGAGACATTTTCATTTGCGAAATGAATCGTATTTTGCATGATCTCAAAGGTGTAAATGTCATAACTGATGACATACTGGTATATGGTTAGACTATCACAGAACATAATGACAATCTCCGGGCTGTGCTAGAAAGAGCCAGGGAAGTGAATTTAAGGTTGAACCCTGATAAGTCTAGCATATGTAAGACAAGTGTAGAATATATAGGCCACATAATTTCAGGTGCAGGAATCAAACCCAACATTGAGAGAGTCCAGGAGATCACTGGCATGCCCACCCCGACTACAAAGCAAGCAGTACAGCGATTCTTAGGCATGGTGGCATATGTAGGGAAATTCATACCTAATCTTGCACTAATAACAAAACCGCTCCGTGTGCTCACAAACAAGGAGGTTGTATGGCATTGGCAAGCAGAGCAGCAGCAAGCATTTGATAAGTTAAAATATATGATAATGCATGCACCAATCTTGAGATTCTATGATGTGAAGAAAGAGATCACTCTTCAAGTTGATGCATCAAAGTCCGGATTGGGTGCAGCATTGATGCAGGAAGGGAGGCCCATAGCGATGGCTTCCAAGGATTTAGATGAAACGCAAAGTAGTTATGCGGTCAAAGAAAAGGAATTGCTAGCCATATGCCGGTCCGAATGAGCTGTTCGATAAAGAAATAACTGTTGCATCGGTAGAAATGCTGCAGGAGTGCTTGCAAGATATCATCAGGGAAACAAAGAATGACACAGTATTAATAGATGTCAGCAAGCTAGTCAAACACAGGTGGCCTGAAGATAAAAAGTTAATACCAAAATGCACCACACCATACCACACGTTTTGAGAGGAAATAACTAGACAGGGTGATGTGTTAGTGAAAGGCGATAGGCTAATTATTCCCAAGAGGTTGAAAACAGAAATGTTGAATAAATTGCCTGAGACACATCAGGGTATCATAAAAAGCAAAAGGTTAGCTTGAGAGCATGTCTTTTGGCCGGGAATGCAGGTGCAGCTGGAAGATAAGATAGCGCGATGCGCTCTATGTCAGCAGTATAGAAACAAGCAACATAGTGAACCCATGCGGTCGTATGAGATACCGTTCAGTAAATTAGGGGCCGATCTGTTTCAGCTTGGGAACAAAGATTATTTGTTAATAGTAGATTATTATTCGAAATTCCCAGAAGTTGTTGAATTACAGACAACAACTAGCAAAGCAGTCATATTAGCTATGAAACAGACGTTTGGCAGGCATGGGATTCCATCAACGGTAGTGTCAGACAATGGTCCCCAATTTGCAAGTGTCGAGTCCAGACAATTTGCAAAAGAGTATTGGTTCGAAATAGTTTTCTCAAGCCCGCATTATCTGCAGAGTAATGGCCAAGCTGAGAGGCACATCCAGACGGTTAAAACTGTGATGAAAAAGGCTATAAGTCAGTCGGAAGATTATAATTGATATTTGCTGAATTTCAGAAATACACCATTAGCATGGTTAAATGCATCACTCGCTCAGCTGTTGATGAGTTGTAGGCTGAGGTCAAAGTAACCAACAATAAATAAACAATTAAAACCACAAGTCAAGAGAAGGAAAGGTACCCAAATTGAAAAGATTCAGCAGACCCAAAAGAAATGGTACGACCGACATGCAGGGAAAGAACATAGCCAGTTAAAGGTGGGGCAGCGGGTCAGGTATCTCACACACAAAGGGAAATGGGAGTCAGGAGTGATAATAAAGAGATTCGGGGTGAACACAAGAAAATATGAGTTAACAAACAAGAACAATTTCACACTAAAGAGAAACCGAAAGCACATATTTCCCACAAAACACGAAAATGGCGGCACAGAGCGGAACGAATCAGACCCACCAAATCGACAATCAGAGTCCACCCAATTATATGACGAGGCACGGCCGGGAGATTCGGATATCAGTAGGGTAATACATCAAACAGGCATATCACGACAGATGACAAGGTATGAAACGAGAGGCGTGAGAAGCTAGTAGCAATTAGTGAGTAAAATTATGGCAGGAAATATCCAAGTTGTGGCCAAGAGATAAGCTTACCTCAGATGAGACGGAAAACATGATAACAGTAGCAAGTTTCCCATGGAAAGTGTGAAAGGTGGTCAGTTAAAGAAATTGTATAACATAGAGTTAAGTTGTATATATGAAACTAGTAACAAGTTAAAAGTAATGCAAAACCGAATAGTAAATGGCAAAGGCTATTCTACTGATAAGAAGAAGTGAGTCTATGAATCAAATGGGTTTTGACGTAAGAATGTATCTATATTGTGAGATATAATCTCGGGTTACAATGTTGTATATTGTATGTATTTTAGCAGCAGTTCGTTATTGAAAAGGAGGTAAGGCTAGGCATGTGTGCAACAAGAGCCGGAACATTTACAGAAGTGAAATGAACAGTGACAGAAGGAAATGTGAACTTTGTGACATGACATGTGGGTAAATTCTGTATCGTATAAGTTAAGATAACCTGTGAATGGGATATTGGATTCCGTTGTTACTATGTGAAGGTGATAGACCTACAGGAAGAAGAAACAGACTTTGAATGAATATTGACACATGCACATTGTGTGACACTATAATATATGGCGTCGGACTTTGGCAGATACTGATCATTGCTTCATAATCCTGATCGCAGTAGGCGGTGTAGATGCGTGGAAGCAGAGACTGGGACTGTGTTAAATTGATCAGTTGTAATATTTTGACATTGTAATTGTACGTGTGTATTTTGTATTTGTTGTTATTGAAAGTGAGATGTTATGTATGTGCTAAGCCAGGACATGCCGGGAGCGAGCGCTAAGGAACCAGCGGCCGGGCGACCAGCGCAGACTGGTAGGCTCCGAAATAAACCATTACGCAATGAGACGTCAACGTATTCATATAACATTACACCAGAGACCACACTCGCATGCAGGCTCGCCCACTTCATATGTATATATATATATATATATATATATATATATATATATATATATATATATATATATATTTACAATATTCCAAGCAATACAAGAATGTTCATTTGAGAGATAGTTGCGGCAGAAGCGCACTACCACCGGCAGTGCTATCATTACTACACCAGAGATCCTTCTCGTGGACATCATGCGACCCAAGTAGCAGAGGTCAGGGAGACAAGCAAAGATGTTGAGTATTGCAACATAGAATGCGATTCATATGAAGAATTGTTTTGCTTTATTCGCGCAGAAGTGCTAGATAACCTGATGTTGTTACTCTCAATAGCTTAACACAGAAGCTCACACAACTGATGCAATTCAATGGTGTAGCCGGTGTAAGGGAATCAACAACAAAAAACACATAAGGAGGTAGAGAGCGAGTTTGGAAGCAGCATCCATATATTTCCAGATGAGAAAGGGAAATTGATAGTGGTACCTGATTTGTTGACCATATCCGACATCACTAAATTGTAACAAGCAACAAAGCAGGAGTTGGCTGTGTGGAAGATAAAATCATCTGCAGACAACAGTGCACTCAACAAAGCCTTGTCTATCATCAGGGAATCAATAAAGAATATGGAAGCGCCATCCCATAGACACAAAGAAAGAATTGATATTAGTACCAGCTGAACTGAAAAGATACTTGGAAGTTCTTCTGACTGGCAAAGCCAACAAGAAGGCTATGTCTCCGAAAATAGATATGCTGATGCAGTCGTTCACCCAGGATCTGACCTATGCTGTGACCGGTGGACGACATAAATTTCCGAAGCATATCCTATTGTATTATGGAGTGAAAACTCTTATGGGTAATGTAGAACTTATCCACAAAAATAAACAGACTTGGGCACAAAATATCATATTCTCAGCTGGAGGAGAACAAAGCTGCACTTTGCCTCCAGACACTGCAGCAACGTCAACCCAGGGTGTGGTCCTACCAAAGAATATCCAGCCCTATATCTTCAGGAATTTAGCGTTTGACAACATCGACCACCTGGAGGAGATTCTCACAGGTGGAGGGACGTCTCACCGGAATGGCATTGCCGTCCAAGCAAGAGTGTTTGGTCCATATCCTCCAAAAAAAGCTCTTCCAGCCATACCAAAGATGAAGCAGCATTCAGTTGCAGTTGAAGACAATCCTCTCCAATGTTAGATATCTGGAGAGCGAGTTGGTACAGATATCATGGGTATTATTGAGGTGCCGGCCGATGTCCATGCAAAAGTCACACAAGAAGCACAAAACAAGAATTTGGCATGGATGCTAACTGGACAAGTAAACACTTGCAATCAAACTGTTCCAAGCTGGACGGGATTTAATATCAAGACACAAAATATGATATCAGTATCCCAGTATGTTGTCTGGTATCTACCCACGATTAATGCTCCAGCAACTGACATGTCAACAGTTCTAGAAACTTTCAACCAATCAGAGCTCCTTAGACGGGAACTGAAGCTCCATCAAATTGTTGTTGTAATGGATCAAGCATTATATGCCAAAGCCATTGAAACTTTGTGGAAACACAAGGACCAGTACAGATATATAATCATCAGGATGGGCATTTTCCATACCATCATGACGGTACTGGCTATCATCGGGAAATGATTTCAGGATGCAGGTCTCTGAGACATTTGCATAGAATTGTGTTCGGTTGTTCAAGTTTCAGTCTCTGGAGTAGTCGAGGGCAAAGCTTACAACCGTGCAGTGAGAGTGCACAAATGCATCTATAAAGGTCTACTCCATACTGCCTGGAAAGGATACCTCATCTGGCTAGAAATGAAGCATGCCAGTTGTTTTGAGAGGATTACAACATTGTTGAACAAAGTAACCAACCTGTATGATGACTTATGTCAGACAAATCTGGAGTTTCTATTGGCACATGAAGACCTGACACAGACAGCACTGTTGTCGGATGAATACCTACAATACCTTTGACATGACAATGGGGATTTGTCTGCCTTCTGGATGTCATATGTTGATATTGTGGGTGACATCCTTCTTGGCCTCATAAGAGCATCTAGAGAAGAGAACTGGGATCTGCACCTGTCCGCAATTTGGCAGTTGATCCCTTGGTGCTTCGCCTATGACCGTGTGAATTATGCCCGGTACTTACCAGTTTATTTTGCAAAGATGAACACTCTCCAGACAGATCATCCAGATGTGAACAAACACTTTAAAAACGGAGGTTTCACAGTACAGTTGGGAGCGAGAATCCATTTGGACGTCTTCCAGTTGATCAGACAATTGAGATGACTGTCAACAATGGGAGGCACCACCAAGTTCAGCCCGAAACCAGGTCCTGTAAAAAGATACTAGCTGACAGCTGAACACCGAAGCAGTTTCTTGGGACACTTGAGAGACATGACATCCACAGCCAGAACTGGTCCACACCATCCAGATTTGCAGGACCAGACAGGATGGCCGAATGAGTTAGAGCGTCCGTCTCCTGTGTTGGTAGATCGTGGGGTCATGGGTTCAAACCCATGTCGAGTCAAACCAATGACTTTAAAATTGATACTTATTGCTTCCTAGCCTGGTGCTCGGCATTATTAGGATAGGACAAGGACTGGTTGGCTCAGTGTCAGGATAATGTGACTGAGTGGGATATCAGGACATGGTGCTGGCGGCCTGGTATTCCAGTGGGGCAGCACTATAAAGTAACCATGAGTGAGCACTGTCACAAGTCGATACCCGTCCTGATATGACCTTAGATGTTGCTAGGACATAAAGCAACAACAAACAAACAAAATCCAGATTTGCAAAAGCCTCAAATCGAGAAAAATGAGAGGAATGTGGCAGTTGTTAGTGATGTCTTGGAAAATTGGATCAATTCATTCGAAGAACATGTCTTAGTTTGCATCTCTACAGCCACCGCAGCAACACCTGAGGTTCAAAACGATCTCATCAAAGCACACGCCACAGGAGAATAAACATTTGCAAAGTTTATGACAGAGCGACTTGAGTCCGATCCACCAAAGAAGTTTCATGACCCACTTGTGAAAAGAAATTTGAAGACATTTTCAAGCATGAGTAGTCAGAAGAAAACAGATCCATGGGAAGACCATCATGCTGAAGACTGACCGATCTTTTTTTTGACAAATAGTAGTCATAGCCGAAGTCTGGACTTGAGAGAAGTCTTCGGTCATCCTCTTGGACCATTGGACAAGAAGGGACCCCTAAAAAACACCCAGAGCTGTCCTGGCAAAGCAGATACAGAAACTTGTAGCACCAGCTGATGGACTTCCGAATAACTGTAATCCAGCAACAGTCATTGATTGAATGTTGCTGGTCCAGAAAGTCAAGAATGACGTGACAACCTTCGCTGACATTGCTACTGCTATTCAAAACATGGTTTGGAAGGAAGCAATGCAAAGCAACAGAATAGATGTGGTGTTTGATATGTATGAAGAGATGTCAATCAAAACAGTTGAGACGACAAACCGAGGGGAAGAGCAAGGTCTCCAGGTCCACAGGATAACTGCAAGTCAGCTAGTCAGGCAGTGGCGAGCTTCCCTGAAATAATTTAACAAAAGTAGCCTCATTGAGTTTCTCGTCCAAGAGTGGCAAACCGCAAAGTACACAGATAAACAGGCAGGTAAAGTTATGTTTTTAACTCACCTAGAAAGGTGCTGGAAAATGAATGGGAACCATTGTGAAGAAGTTCCCGAACTGATGAGCCAACATGAGGAAGCAGGCGGACGACTTCTGCTCCATGCAACACATGCAGCAGCAGCAGCAGGACACTCAGAAGTCATTATTTGCTCTGAAGACACGGATATCTTTGTCTTGTGCTTGGCTTTCAGTGAACAAATTGGTGTGCAACTGTTCCAGAAATGTGGAACACAGTTCCGGACATAATTAATTGACATAGGAACGTTATGTTCCGCAATTGGCCCCGATGTTTGCAAAGCACTCATTGGACTGCACATGTTCACTGGGTGTGACCCTGTGAGTGCGTTCGCTGGAAAAGGAAAACTCTGTGTGTTGGAGATGTTGAAGAAAAACAGCAGTGTGCGAGTACCCTTGATGCAATTGGGTGAAAGCTGGGATGTCTCACTGGAGTTACAAACCAAACTAGAGGAGGTTTTGTGTTTGTTGTATGCACGAAAACCAGCGACTACAGCTGTGAATCAATTGAGATATAACATGTTCTGTTCGCACAGAGGAGAAATTGAGTCACATCAACTTTCACCTTGCAAAGATTCACTCACAAAGCATTCACAGCAGGCAAACTTCCAAGCAGCAATTTGGAAGAAGAGCCTTCAAGCAGATCCTAAAACTCCCAGTCCCATAGAAAAGGGTTGGAAGCGCAAAGGTGGAAATCGGACGATCGACTGGATGAATGGATCTCCAGCTCCCAAGGCTGTGCTGGATTTGTTATATTATAAGTGTACAAGGACATGCAAATTGCCAACATGCAAGTGTTTGGTGAATTGCTTGAAATGTACAGACATGTGCCGCTTGAGGGATTGTTCGAACCAGCCATCCAGAGAATACAGTGAGCCAGACTACACTGCAGAAGATGCAGAATATGACGATGACGATGACGACGATGACGAGATTGATAGCTAAGCATGTGTACACTTGTGTAACTTACTTGTTATCATAAGTAAAAACAGATCATGTCTGTGTATGTACATAATGTTGAAAACAAATCATGTTAGGATATGTGAACGTTTGAAACACGAAATATTGTAAAAGCTGCTTCAGAGAGTGACTGATGTTTGACAATTATGTGCTTGTCTAATTGAATCGGTGTCATACTCTTTACTGTAATAAACGTGTCGTTGAAACGCATCGCAGACTGCACATGTACTATGCCCCCCAAGTGGTACCGACGACCCTATTATAGGGGGCTTGGCTCATGCACTACAAGGGTCATGTTGAATACAGTTTGCATCTGTACATATCTGAAGAACGTAGGCTTCTCACTCCGGAGTCCACTGTATTACATACAAGTGTCGTGGGGGTGATGAAAATGGGAAATATTGCACCTATTAGACCAACCATATTTCAGATTCTACTGAAGTGATTTGTATCCCGTAAAAAGTTATGAGATCGAGAAAATGGGCGCTTTCCAATAGGCTGTAGGAGGTGAAGTTTTAGGTTAAATCTAATTTTAGTTGAACCCCTATCTAATACCTCCCTGTCCAATATATTTCTGACTGAATGTTTCAGTAGAGGTGTGTGTGCTGGAGGTGGGATGGACTGGGAAGAGGTGGGAGTCCAACAGTGACGGCGGGAGCAATCAGCCACAACTAAATGTGTCATATTTTAAACCATCCTTGGGTGGTACAGTGACTTTTAATCTTCTAGTATTAACATTTAGTGTTATATATCTAGCTAAGTTTGATACTTTTTGTTTTTTTATGTCTCTGCTCTTTTCCATATGGGATCAAAGCAGTGGGTCAATGCAATATTTTATCTGGATAAGAAATTCAACGCTTGACATAACTTAACCCATCCTCGGGTGGCACAGCAGCTTATTATCTACTAGTGATTCTGACAGAGGAAGCCCGAGACGTGAGTGGGAGGAAATGGGGAGTTTATTAATCAGCACAATTTAAGCGGTTACAAGTATCTTTCAGTATGTAAAGTCAGTCGGGTTCTTCAATGTCCACAGATGGTGGGAGTGGGAGAACCTGGGAACCCGAGGTAGGCCCGCGAGCTGACCCCCACATAGTGGCATGAAAGAGAGGGTTGGTGGGCGTGGTAACATCTTAAATCTGCCGAGTTTTGGCTCTGAATGCAGGTCAGAGCGAGGGGGCTGGGAGTAGTACGTGTGGGAGCCGCTTGGTGGCATGATGGCTCTCAGCCTTCCTCCGCCGGATCAACCACAATTAGAAAATTATGCGTGAATACAATTGATTTTCTTAGATTTCAAACGACTTGCTTTATTTTTATTTGTTTGTATGTGTCTTTGTTTTTTTGTATGACCTGTATTACGTAATGTGAGCTTAACATTTATTTATTCAGGGATAGATCTAGCTATACTGATTGGAAAACACTACAAACTGAACACAGTGGATATCTTGCTGTGTGTGATGTATGGGGTTAAATGAGTGTGCGCCGGGTGCGAGCGTGCGGGGAACAAGCGAGTGGGCGACCAGCGCAGTCTGGTGGGCACCCAAATATACATCATTATGCAACAAGACGTCAACGTGTATAGTCGGTTATTTGCATAACATTACATGGTGTCAGAAGCGGACCTTTTGATAAGCCATGGCTCTCTCGGGTTTGAAACCACCCGGTCCTCTAAACCTGGAAGACAATATAGCAGCGAACTGGAAAGCCTGGATTCACGTACAGTATTTATGCCACAGCAGCCGGAGTGTTAAGCAGGAGCGAGAAGGTACAATGTTGTGTATTTCTTCATGTCGCTGGGGCTGAAGCACAGAAAGTACACCAGTCGATGAACTTTACTCCGGACGACACGGATAAAATTGCTCTGCTCAGGGAAGCTTTCAGGCTGTATTGCGAGGGCAGAACAAACATTACAGTGACAAGATACAGGTTCAATGCATATAACCAAGAGCAAGAGAGTATGGATGCATACATCCGAGAAGTAAGGCACAGAATAGGACATTGTCCGAATGGGGCACTAGAGGAGTCGCTCATGTGTGATAGGTAGGTCAGCGGCATCAAGTGCAACACCCTCCGGGATCGGCTGTTGAAAACCCCAAAGTTGACACTCCAGCTTTGCGAGGAGATGTGTCGGATGAGTGAGCATCGAGCAAAACAGATAACGGGATCCAGCGATGCTGAGTATTCAGTAGATGCCGTGCAGCATTACGAACCAACGCAGCAGTCTACACGTGAACAACAACAACAACGACAACAACAACAACAGCAGCGGCAGCCTTCTAGATGGGGATCAACAAGGCAGTGGCGTGGGTGTGCGCCCGGAGTGTGCATGGTGCGGGTATACAAACAGGCCTGACCGTGATGCGTGTCCCGCCAAAGGAAAGGCGTGCTCGGCCTGTCAGAAAATTGGTCATTTCGCAAAGGTGTGCCAGGGCAGTTCAACAGCTGTAAATGAAATTACAGTGGAAGGGCATGGTGACCAGAGTGACTGGCAGGGCGAGTTACCGGTGGGTATCTGTTCATCGGTGCAACATCGTCGGACGCAAACAAATCAGCCGATTTGTGGTTCGCCAACATCCCCATCGGATCCGTGGATGTCAGCTTCAAGTTAGACATGGGGTCGGAAGCGAATATCATTCTGATGGAGGTGTTCAAACGGATCGAAGGAGCTGAAATGACCAAGCCTCGATGTCATTTGGTCACCTACTCCGGTCAGACGATCAACCCGACAGGCGAGACCAAGCTCCGAGTTTGGGACCAGTGGCTGCAATTCCAAGTCATTGAGAAGGAATGTCCGATACTCGGGAAGGATGCATGTGTCCGGTTATGCATCTTGTCTCGTGTGGACAGCATTGAAGCACAGGACTCGGGGAACAGCGTTGAGGCACATAAAATGGTAAAGTCCTTTAATGATGTGTTTAGGGGCCTCGGTACCATTAAAGTTGAAGCAAAAATGTATGTTGATAATAGTTTCCAGCCAGTGGTAGACCCACCCAGAAGAATCCCACATGCCATCGAAAGTAAAGTTAAGAAAGAGTTGGACAGAATGGTTGAGTTAGGTGTAATAATTGAAGAAAGTGAACCGACCCCATGGGTGAATTCTATAACGATAGTAAAAAAGCAGGACAAAATCCGAGTGTGTTTAGACCATACCAAGTTGAACAAAGCCATTATGAGGGGACCGTATCCGACTAGAACTATTGAAGAAGTAGTAGTGAAGCTCGATGGAGTGAAATATTTTTCGATCATTGATGCCAAAAGTGGGTACTGGCAGATTCAGCTTGATACGGAGAGTTCCAAATTGTGTACTTTTAACACCCCATGGGGATGGTTCAGGCATACACGGCTGCCATTCGGAATCAAGACGGCGAGAGACATTTTCCTATATGAAATGAATCGTATTTTGCAAGATCTAAAGGGGGTGAATGTGATAACTGATGATATATTGGTATATGGTAAAACCGTGGAAGAGCATAATGGCAATCTCCGAGCTGTCCTGGAGCGAGCTAGAGAGGTGAATCTACGGTTGAATCCAGAGAAGTCAAGCATATGTAAAACCAGTGGAGAGTATGTAGGTCACATCATTTCGGGTGTGGGGATTAAACCAAACAGCGAGAGAGTGTAGGCGATCAATGACATGCCCACTCCGACTACAAAGCAAGCAGTACAGCGATTCTTAGGCATAGTTGCATATGTGGGGAAGTTCATCCCGAATCTCGCGCAAATAGCGAAGCCGCTACGTATATTAACGAACAAAGAGATTGTGTGGCATTGGCAGGGAGAGCAGGAAGACGCGCTTAATAAGTTAAAGTATTTGATAATGCATGCCTCGGTGTTGAAGTTCTACGATGTGAAGATAGACATAACATTACAGGTAGATGCATTTAAGTCTGGATTGGGAGCAGCACTGCTTCAGGAGGGGAGGCCCATAGCGATGGCTTCAAAGGGATTGGATGACACACAGAGTAGCTACGCTGTAATTGAGAAAGAATTACTGGCTATATGTTTTGGACGCACAAAATTCCTCACCTACATTTTTAGGAAAAAGGTACAAGTGCAGACAGATCATAAGCCATTAGTAGCGATCATGAATAAACCTTTGTATCAGTTGTCAGCGCGTATGCAACGCATGAGAATGCGGTTACAAAATTATAATCTAGAATTGACACATTAAGGGATGTAACATGTTCATTGCAGATGCGTTATCAAGAGACCACAGCGAAACCACCAGTCCGAGCGGGTTGTTCGATAAAGACATAACCGTTGCAGCGGTGGGAATGCTTCAGGAGTCCTGGCAGGAAATTGCCAGGGAAACACAAATGACACGGTCTTAAAAGAAGTTAGCAAGCTAATAAAACATGGGTGGTCTGAAGACAAACATTCAATTCCAAAATACACCACACCATATCACACGTTCTGAGAGAAGATAACGAAACAGGGAAAGGTGTTACTGAAAGGGGATAGAGTCATTATTCCAAAAGAATTTCAGCAGGCAATGTTGAATAAATTGCATGAGACACATCAGGGTATAGTGAAAAGCAAGAGACTAGCTAGAGAGTATGTGTTTTGGCCAGGCATGCAGAAGCAGTTAGAGGACAAGATAGCACGGTGCGCTCTCTGTCAGCAGTATCGCAACAAGCAGCATAATGGGCCTTTGCAGTCGCATGAGATACCATGTTTGCCATTCAGCAAGATAGGGGCAGACCTATTTCAAATCGGAAACCAGGATTATTTGTTGCTGGTGGATTATTTCTCGAAATATGCGGAAGTGATCGAAATGCGAACAACAACCAGCAAAGCAGTCATCATATCTATGAAACAGGTGTTCGGCAGGCATGGAATTCCATCGACAGTAGTGTCAGACAATGGGCTCCAGTTTGCGAGTGCTGACTACAAAGATTTTGCTAAAGAGTATGAATTCGAAGTAGTGTTCTCAAGTCCGCATTACCCACAGAGTAATGGACAAGCTGAGTGGCACATTCAGACGGTAAAGACCATGATTAAGAAAGCAATGAGCGAAGAAAAGGACTACAATTTTTCTTTGTTAAATTTTAGGAACACACCGTTAACAGACTTGAGTGCATCGCCGGCTCAGTTGTTAATGAGTCATAGGTTGTGGTCAAAATTACCAACGTTAGTTAAATAGTTGAAGCCAGAAGTCAGAAAGGTAAAAAACCAATCAGACAAAGAAGATTCAGCAAAACCAAAAGAAATGGTATGACAGACATGCAGGCAAAGAGCACAGGCAGTTGAACATTGGAGAGAAGTTTAGATACACTACGGGCAAGGGAAAATGGCTGTCAGGTACGATAACCAAGAAATGTGAGGAAGATACGCGTAAAAGGGTCAGAATAATTTAACATTCAAGAGAAACCGCAAGCACATATTTCCAGTCAAACACAAAATAATTTAAATACAAAAGGACAAAACTGGGCCAGCACGCCAAAATATAAATCTACCAGATGAACGAGATAACAGAACAAGTAACTATATAACAAGACACGGGCGTGAGAGCAAGCCGGTAAGTAGGCTCGGGTAGGGAAACAAGCGCGGACAGGCTATCAGGTAAGCTGACAGAGTACGATAGCAGGAGGTGTGAGAAAGTGTGTAGCAGAGAGCAGGTAGTCAGTTCAATTAGATAGGTTATCTACAGTAGAGACGGGATTATGATAGCGGTAGCAAGCTCCCACGGTACAGTGTGACAGGATAAGCGCATAAAAGGCATAACATATAGTTAAGTGATATAACGTAACTAAGTGACATGTAGTCAGAAAGGCAAAGCCAAGTGTAAAATTAAAATGTGAGACATGTTATTGACTTTATAGGAACTCAGATGGGAGTCAGGCGTTGTGTGGATAAACGCTCGAGCATTGTATATACATGTATGATAATATACGTGGGTATTATTTGTGTTTTTAAAATTTTATTGTTTGTTATCGAAGGGAGATAAGGCCGGGGGTGTGTGCCATAAGAGCCAGTGATTGTAAAATATGTATCAGAGGCATGTTGTGCTAAAATATGTGTGGTGTAGGTGTGTCGATAGACATATGGTGTTGAAAAATTGGACTTGAACGAAAGCTTGAGGCAGGCACGGTATAGGACAGGATTCATTATGTGCGTGACTACCATAGGACTGTGTGCAGGACTAGTGAAATGGGTTCTGACTAAAGAAACTTCATTGTGAAATATACTGTGACATTGCCATGTGTTTTACTTGTATTGAATCTTTATTGTTTTATTGAAAGGGAGATGTGATGTATGGGGTTAACCGAGTGTGTGCCGGGTGCGAGCGTGCGGGGAACCAGCGAGCGGGTGACCAGCGCAGTCTGGTGGGCACCTGAATAAACATCATTATGCAACGAGACGTCAACGTGTGTAGTCGGTTATTTGCATAACATTACACTGTGAACCTGCTTTCCATTTTATGGTCATTTGGCCATGAATTCCGGTAGGCATGCACAGTTGTGCCATTTTATGGTAATTTGGCCATGAATTCCGGTAGGCATGCACAGTTGTGCCATTTTATGGTCATTTGGCCATGAATTCCAGTAGGCATGCACAGTTGTGCCATTTTATGGTCATTTGGCTGTGAATTCCGGTAGGCATGCACAGTTGTGCCATTTTATGATCATTTGGCCGTGAATTCCAGTAGGCATGCACAGTTGTGCCATTTTATGGTCATTTGGCCGTGAAGTCTGGTAGGCATGCACAGTTGTGTCATTTTATGGTCATTTGGCCGTGAATTCCGGTAGGCATGCACAATTGTGCCATTTTATGGTCATTTGGCCGTGAATTCCGGTAGGCATGCACAGTTGTGTCATTTTTGGACTGTGCTGTTTGGCCGTGAACCAGTTTTACATTTCTATGCTATTTAATAATTATTCAAAAGATATCCCCTAGCTAGAGCACCCTGCTGCCTAGAGGGAACACCAAGTGAAGTTATCTCAATATAGCTCTATAATTGACTAATTCTTCTTGGCGCTATTCTAGACCTGTCCCCTGTCTATTTATCGAGTGTAGTCTCTGCTTTCTACATGTTGTCCGTGGTGTTCAGTTGGGGCCTTTATTGCTCTATTTATTATACACATCTGTGAAATTAACCGAACAGTTAGTCTATCCGGTATCCTGCACACTTTGTGTAGTTTTGTGACAGCGTGCTGTGCCAGGTATTCACCCTGTCTGGCGGGGTGGGGGGTGCCGGGTGGGAGGCACCTGGGGATGATGTATACACGCAGATGTGGACGCCGTCTATTTGAACCTACTGTTTATAACATTTCAGATCGGTTCTCGACATTTGGCCCGTGCCTGAACAATCTTTTTTTTTCAAAACTGCCATAGCTATAGCGACAAGTAACACTTTTCAAGTCATTAGCTTGACTTGGCCAGGGTTCGAACACAGGAGTTCGAATCCCACGACCTACCAGCATGGAAGGCGGACGGTCAACTCATTCAGCCATCGCGTTTGGCTACGTATTACGTCCAGGTCAGACACCAGAAAAAAAAAGAAAGAAAAACCACCCGCTCGACCCTTATTTGTGTGATCAAAACGCAATCACCAATTTATTAAATACATTTTTTTTAGCCATATAGTCTCATTAATCGATGCTCTTAAACACACCAGGAGTCTACTCCTATATTATTCCTTCATGAGCAGACTTACCCGAGTATTGTATTGCCCCTAGCACTAGTAGCAGCTTCATCCCAGTTCCGCAATCAGAAGCTTCACATCGTGGGCAAAGCATGCCCAGTATGGCCCTGCCCGCCCCCTGGACCAATGACCAACAGGCCCGGCCCCGGAGGCAGCCGACACCTGCCCCCAGCGAGGACCACCGACGCCACCCCAGCGGCCGAACGGCATCTCCCTACTCCCCGTAAGCCGGGGAGCTGGAGCACGAGTTCGGGGAGGCGGACATATCATCGGAAACACCGCCTCCCCTCAGGGCCCGATATCAGTGACGAACACCTAGAGACAGCCCAGACACTCCCCCGGCGCCCGACCAACACTGCCTGGAGGCCGGCGGCTACGACGACACTCAACAGCCGAGGAAGCGGTGCAAATCATCGGCGCCAGCCGACGGAAAGGCTTTCACGCGGAAAAAAGGTATTTCTGCAAAATATTTGTTCCCGTATGACTTAGTTGAGAGTGGGGATGAAGGGAAGTCCATAAAGAAGGAGATGCAACCCGGGAGGAGTATATGCTCGGCTTGAAGCGACTTGAGACCCAGCATGGCTTCCCGGCCCATGCCCTATCTGCGCTCTCGCACACCAGGAAGCCTTGGCACAGGACAACTGTTCATTGCCCTGGAACATAGTGCATCGGTAGTCCGAAGAAATCTTCACCCAAATCGCCGACGGCCGCCACCCCATGGGATGGACGGACGCAGCCGCCCTTACGGCTATGCGAATATAAATAATCGTGATGGCCGGACACGCGAATGGCATTACGGCCGATGGCGCTAAGGCACAGAAAGCGGGATGCCCGGAACGCCTACGGCCAGACGGCAATAGGCACCCCGTGTTCGGCCTGGAAGCGCGACCCCGAAACATGCGACAAGCCCAGTAAGGATGAGTCGCACAGCATGGGAAGCCAAAAGTTTGCCCACGTCTGTGGCGATTGCGCCAACGTGCGGTGAATAGTCACCAACCATGCCGAGGCGGCAAGCTATTAAAAAAAGTCACGGAAGAGGGGGACAGGAAAGAAGTGATCAGTGGATTTGTAGGCCGCCATCACACAGACTCTGACCACGGCACTGCCAGTGGAGCCGCGGTGCAGTCCCACCCCCCAAGAGTATAGGCCGCCAACATTGGCCGACATCTGGCCGGTGATATCTGGCTCAGCCTGGCAACGGTACCTCAGGTATGCAGCAGCATACAGTGCTGCCCGGGCCACGGCCCTCCCAAACTTGTTGGCCGCCCGCGTCCCCCTTCCCTCCAACCTGAACATCCCAAACTGGAGGAAGGCTCTGGCCGACCACCCCGACACTACCCTGGTCGACCAATTGGAGTTTGGCTTTCTGGCCAACTACTCCGAGTCAAGGCCTCCCATGCCTTCCTTCCGCAATCCTTAATTACTCTTAAATGGAACACCAAATGTGGCTGATAGGCAGTTAATTGGTGCATCAGGTTTGTCCTTTTCTAGTAATATAAATATGTATTGCCAGTTGAAACAGGTTCACTGGCTATAGGAGATAACACATTTTCCCATTGTAAAGCCTATCAATTAAAGTACTGAATTACATCAACAGATCAGATTGTACCAACATACTCTCATTTCAGGTGTTTCGACTTGGGCTTTGGTTATTCTCACTCTCGTCGAGTCGAAGTGCATTGATTCACCATTCGTAGTACTCCCCTCTTTTTTGTATACCGTGTAGGCCTATATACTGTCATGGGGGTGATGAAAATGGGAAATATTGCGCCTAGAGCAGGACTCGAACCTACATCTCTTTGCATTCCGGGCCAGTGTGCTAACCATTACACCACCTAGGCTCTCTGATATCACCACACTACCCATGGCTACCTGTCTACGTGGTTACTTGCCTGAGAGGTCAGTGCAGACCACAACAATACCATAATACATACATGTGCAAGTATAACTGGTTGGCACAAGTGTGGCTGGCGATAGGTAGGTGTGGGCCGATTCGCCGGAAGTCGCGATCAGGTAATGCTTGTTGTTGTTGTCTTTGATGTCCGAGAACATTTGCGGCACGTCCGGTGCAATACGCAAAGCACCCGCCGATGAAAAGTGCCATAGAGGCGTCACTAAACGAACAACATTCTCAAACCATGGCGAGCGTGCCGGCAGCAGTTAAAGAGGAGACCTCGGGAGGCGAGAAGATGGTGCAAGGTGACGACAGCCATGTTACTATATTGTTAGCCAGGAAGGCTGCTTTGGTGGATGAAATGGCTAATCTTCGCATAGAACATTCTCTGCAGAAGTCGCCACGCAGCCGCAGCAGGTCATTTAATACCGGCACCAGACCGGCACCGGCACCGGCACCGGCACCGACACCGACACCGACACCGGCACCGGCACTACTCGTCCTCCAGCTCCTCAGATGGCCGCACCCCTAGTAAAGAGCCGCAAAAACGAAGTGGATGTTGAAAAGGTACTGAGAGGACCATAAGGACATTAAGAAAGTGATCCCTCATGAACTTGTCGAGCCATCTGGTGGAGCAGCAAAACGTAACGGTAGAGGCAATGCTAGATTTTGTCAGGCATATAGACTACATATCGATGGAAACTAAGGGTGCAAGTTCATGGACACTGCCCATTGCCGTTATGATGTCGCAGTCAGGAAGTTGGCTGCAAAGCAAGCGCTTTCGGTGGCAGCAATCTGGAGCTTTCCCTTAAATATTATCCGCTTGAGTATGTCATGGGTAAGAAGGCGGGAAGTGTAAAGACGGGAGGAGGAAATGGTAAACTGCTTATCAAGGACGGCAAGAGGCCTTGTTTCTTGCACAATATGAAAGGTGGCTGCTCGTGTGACTCGAGGACTTGCTCATTCGGGCATTGGTGCTCGTGCTGTGGTAGTCTCACACACAAGAGGAACACGCGCACCAAGGACCGAGGCTTAGTAGCCCGGTCGTTGATTCGGTTGGACGGCAGGTTAGGGCCAGGGAACAACTATATTGTGAACCTTACGGTCGTTTCTGATATTGTTAGTAATATGCGTTGTATTCCATGTCCTGATATTTCATCAACAGCTGCGCGTGTGGGCGTCGAACGGCACTCTTCGGTGAGAGCTAGTTGTTCGGATAGTAGTGGTTATGTTGTTAGTATTTTTGCTAAACCATGTGTCCAATATAGTCAACCTGTACTTCACACCCTGTTGGTCCGCCACCTATCACACACTGGGCGGCAGGCTGTAAAATATTTCCACTTTCTGCACATAGTACACGGTGGTAGATGGGATGTGTGAATGATGGGTGCACCCGAGCTGCACCCATCCCTACTATCATGGTACCTCAAGATGGCGGCCATAAAGAGTAACATAACAATATTCCAGGGATCAATGATATCATGTACATTCAATGATATTATGTACCCTCAATGACATGTCTGTAGCAGTGCTGGAGAGATTAAAAGCCTTGGAGATCTGGCAGTCACCATCGGGCCTTTCACATGACAACAGGTGTTCCTATTCTATCGCTATATACACAACGTCAGTCCACTTTGCTGGTGATTGTTGTACCCGAAGCAGGCCACGTGAACTCTAGAAGCCAATCATCAACAACCAAGTGTGTCCACAGCCTCAAGCCGTCAGACGTGAACAGTGTTTAGCGCTCACCACACTCGGCGCCTACAGTCACGTGATGTGGTTTCAGAATAATAAAACCGGTCTGAATTGCACTCTGCGTTGCTGACAGACAATTAAATGAGACGAGAATTCCACCCTCTAAACAAACAATTCGCCCCACAGTTTCCACAGCAAGACCCGACGCCCCACCGACCGCGTCTGGTGGCCCAAATTGATTCAGGAAACGCTCCTCTGACAGCGCACGCGTCGACTCCCCCCAGGAGCCGATGGCGTCGTGGCTCAAGGGTCACGTGGACAGACTGGTGGTGGACCCGAGTGACCAGCTGACAAGTCATTCTGCGAGCATCAGCACCCGGGGGGGTGGGGGGGGGGGTCGGTAGGAGGGGGGGGGGGGGTCGGCCCCCGATGAGTGTCTGATTTGGCGGTTGGATCATTTTGCACACGGCCCATGTTTTTTAGGTACACCTCGGGGTGTTCTATTTGAAATGCTGACAACCGGGATGATCTGAACGGTCCGGTCCGTCATAATCGATTATGGCCCTAGTGCCAGGATACTGTACCCTCATGGGTCAGGGTGCTTGCCCGGTCATTGCACGTCACATATGTAACCTCTATAAATAATATTATTAAACATGTTTAAACCCCACACATTTGACTGCCCATCACTGATAGGGTGTGTTCGTGTTGTTGGTGTATCTCTTACAGTGGCGGAGACAGGTTTGGTTTTAGGTGTCACGCCTATATACAGCTGTCACTGCTCAGGAAGAGTGTTGAACCCTCGCCAGTCCCAGATGTTCCAAAGGTGTTTTGGGGTATTAATAAAGTTGGTGAAGAAACAAGCCCTATTCAAGTGGCATACGCGCCACACACAGCAAAACAATCTAAACAAACACCCTAAATTGATTCGGACAAGGAACATTGGTGAAGGACATGGAAACTGAAGGAATAAGGGTGACAAAACTGACAGCATACCTTCCTTTTAAAGACAATTCTTTGAGATTATTTTAATTGAATAATAAAATTTTGGATTACTTCAAATCTACCTGTACGGAATCTACGAAAAAGGCATATTTTCATATTTTAATAGATGATCTCAGTGGACAGAAAAGATAAATAATTTATCTCTGTGTTGAACCCTTTAAATATGAATGCTTTGGGATATTTTGACAATGTTTTAAGACTTGAGTAGGATAAGGGGTAGTTAATGCAGCTTTGAGTTAGATCTTTCCTAAATGGGAAGGTAAGAACATTGGAGAGCATCTTTCTGTAGGGGGGGGGGCAAAATAGTTCTGTTATAGTTGTTAAACCCAGCCTCGATAGGAACCTTTCTAGTTGGTGGTCAACATATTAAATTGGCTAGTAACCTTAGGTTTGAATAATAACATGTCAATGAAATTGTTGTCCTTGCAATTAACATTTTTGTTATTGTTGACATTCTCCCAATGAGTACAGACTATATTAAACTTACATGTGGATATACAAAAAAAGCATTGATTACATTTTGAGAATATTATTGAGGCATAATCAATTGGGTCAACCAGTAGATTCTATTACTTTCTCTGCTTACCCAATGAATAAGAAATCAAGTGTGATTAGGACTTTAAGAAGATATGTAACTCGTATAGCTAAGGTAAGAGAAGGAAACCAATTATTGCTCTCATACATTTCACCATTTAAACTAATATTTTACTGGACATTAAATGGGCTAAGCATAAGGGATATAGTATGACACGTGCCTCTCCCTCCTCAACCAGGAATATGGGAGCAAATCTTAATGAAGTATTAAGAAATGATTCTTAAAGAGATGTTACTAGCTGTCCAAGCCATTACCACAACACAATTGAAAACCCAGCTGTTGTTTAACATGTAATTCTGGGTAAAGCAAATAGTGTCGAGAGAATAATAATGAGCATCATTGTCCTGTCTTTATATGTGATCAGATGATAGAATGACTATATTGTTGGAAATAGGTATGATCTTTATAATTACCAGAATTGGAATTAAACAAACTAGCAAAATATATACATATGTAGTAATAATGAAGGACTCATTAAAAGAAAATCTAGGAAACACAAAAAGGTATATATATATATATATATTTAGAGTCTAATACATCAAACCAGTGAGTGAATAGATAAAAGTCGGATGGGGAAAATTAGTTCATTATTCCTTGAATATTCTAAAATATGATCCACTTCAGGCTGGTCAGTGCTATATATAACCTCTCCCCTGATCACCGATTCCATGTTTGTAAGACTAGGAAGAATCTAAGTAGCACTACAACTTTCAGGTAAGTCTAGTGTAACTAAGATATATAATAATGAATCCATGTTGGGAATGAGCCCATATCACATATTTCAATTCGGGAAATCGGCGTGCTTATTCATGCATATCATTGTCTGTCTACTGAATCAAATAGTGTGCAGAGTAGACCGTGTCTACAGTACAGCTTTCAGACCCCTCCCAGACAACCCCGTACTTCTATACCCGACTGCAGGATGATACTCCCGTTCCACACAGACATTTGGTGAACCCACCAAGTCGACCTCACCCGGCGACATTAGTTCGGTGCCAACATCCGCTCCCTTCCACCATCACACATCTGCATTTCACATCAATGCTCTGCGCGGGACAATATCAAAACACTGAAATGGAGGCAACAGACAAAAATACAATATCACCAACATTTATGTCTACGTGTATTTTATTTGCATTAGTCGCCAAGTGCGTTTGAGTCGTATTGCTGCTATTGACAAGATGCTTACCCAGGGTGCAGTGCGCGGCTGAGTTACGCAGCCGCCATTCTTTCCACGATCCACACTGACATTGGCCAAACCGGAAACAAACAGTTAATGTCTTATTGCCCGCCAACCCCTGTTGGTGGTTTACGCTGGGATCGGAAGTTTGTCCCCATTCCAAATGAAATGGAACAACACCTCATCTGGTACTACTTCCACGACTGCAGCTCAGTACTGACACTTTGAGGGCGATCTCTTCGGTTGACAGTGTTCACATAAGCTGTGTTTACACGGGCGAGTTAAGCCACGTCATATAAATCGCCTTGTCTAGTTTGGTTTACATTCGCCGTGTAAACGCGACTCTGAGGTGGATTAGGGCTGAATCGCATCAACTAGTTAACCTCTACTAAACCGCGTCGTGAGGTGGGTTATATGAAGCGCTTTTTATACGTTGGTTTATCAATGGTTGTGTAGACGGTAGCGGTATACTTGAGGCGGATTAAGCACGTCACACTATATAATATAATTTGATAAGAACCGGCTAGAGGTGTACAGATATTTTGTTCATCATTTATTTTTAGGTTTTCACTGCCCAGCAGAAGTTTTGACCGTTCCAAAACAATACGATTCAGTCCATACATATCTAGGTCGAACCCACATTCTCTGGTGGTGACGTCGACTAACCGAAAGTGGCACTGGTTAGTATGGACTTGCTCATGCGCAGATATCGATTTCCACCTTAAACCGACCCAAGTACTGCAAGTGTGGACACGGCTCACTTTCACGCCTAGTTCGCTTCATATAATTCGCTTTGTCTAAATCGGTTTACAATTGCCCGTGTAAACAGCTTTAAACAGTATTCAGGTTTAATATCAGGCAGTTCTGACGTAATGGCTCCGTTATTGATAATTTTGGTTATCATAGCGTCGATGGATGAGTGTCAGGAGTAGGCTACAAAGTGCTGTAAGTTGGCCAGACATGCCCCCCGCCACTCACCCCTCAACCTTTCATCACAAACACCATACACTAATATCAACACACAGCATTCCTCATTTGATGCGGATCCTCATAGCCACGTGTGTTCACCAGCTACTTCATCATAGCCGACGCAATGTATTATCATGATACAAGTGCGGTGCGAATAGATCCAATTTAACTGTGTGAAAACTTCACTATTCAAACAGACCCCAAAGCTTCACATAAATGAGGACCAAGTGGGTGATTTCCTAGTGAGCCATGTGGTACTCCGGCATCTCGCGACACACCACTCCACTCTAGTACTAGTAGTAGTTTAAAAGCCCATGTGCTATGTGTGAAAGTACAACGTCTGAACACTTTGACTTCTGGATACTGAATGGTTTATTCACGGCCCAGGGCTCGCTGAACCCGCTGGCTAAACTTTCCATGACGTAATCTCACATAATCCTTTGTCCAAACCTTTGCATCTCATTATCATATATTAGCCACCTGCCTATACGTCTATTACGCATATATCACACTATGCTGTCCATTTATTGGACCTAATAAAATAGTTTGTTTTGGTGCCCCCAGCACCGTCCCCTGTGCCAACCACTTCTCCCAGGTCAATACAGCGGACCGGAAGTCACTTTTCTGCTACAAGTCCGCCGAGACGAGGCGAGGCCACCAAGTGTTACATGTCAGACGACTTTCAACCCCCCCCCTCCAGACCACGTCTCCCACTCGTGACGTCATCACCCTCCTTCATTAACGGCGGAACTTGGCGTTTGTTAATAACTCGAGGAGTATTCACGCGGAAGGAGGGCGTGCTTGATAGGTTCTATGAACTATATTCGCGCATTCCTAGAGCTTTATCTACACTAACCAGACTTCCTGCACAGTCGACGTTACATGATTCAGCTTTCAACCGGAACGCATTCTATGTTATGATGGAAGAAGACTGCAAAGTACTGGATCGAAAGTAGTGGATCAATAGTATATTTATACATAAACTATCGATCCAGTACTGCATATGTAATATATATAATATATATCCATGTATATGTATATATATATATATATATTTTTTTTTTATGGGATGTTTATGCTGTCTATAGCATATGAGCTTGGATGATCGAGCTTGTTTTCAATGCTGGGCAGTTATCAGTCTGTGTTTCTTAAGATTATGGTTTGTGGTTAATGATTTATGTTATTTTTTTTTGGATTTTCTTTGTAAGAGTCTTCCTCTTTTTATTTTTTCCTACACTTAATTCTAGACTAGCCTACTCTATTTACATATTATATGCTTGTATGTAATAGGTAGTTGGTCTATGTTTGGATTTGGTGTTATCTGGCTGTTTTCTGGAAGGGGGTTACCTCTCATGGGCGGTCCAGCTGGTGGGCCGTGACATATCACATGCCCCCTTGTGGAACAGCTTAGAGGGGGTTTCCTGGTTTTATTTTGCACAGATGTTTTTTGTATGTTTTTAGGTCAGGAATTTGTCGTTTCTTTACCGTTTGTGCGTTCCATACTTTGGCAGCCATTTCCAGTGGGCTTCTTTCGTGAGATTTGATTTGGCTTCTGGTCTGCCTTAGTAGTTGTGCATTGTTTGCTCTGGTGTTCCTTAGTGGTTGGATTAGATGTTTATTGTCTCGACTATATCCATACGCTAGGGTTTTTAGGTGGATTATTCTTCTGTTTTCTAATAACACTACTTTAGTTCTTTTGTGTATGTCATAGGTGGGGTGTAATGTACGAGTGGACACCGTGAGTTCTTGTAACGTAACTGACTTTATTAAGAATACTTGATCATGACGTCATGCGGTAGTACGGTTGGGGGTGTTCGGATAACTACAATACATCACATCTTCCCCTTTCACTTAACTATAATAAATACTTTATTATTTATCACTACCGTTTCTTGACGTCTGAATTGTTACATGTATTGACTTATCTCTATGCCTTTAAATTCTTTATTTCTGACTTATCTAGTTGTAACATACATAACATAATTCCTTAACTTATCCTTCTCTTTATAACTAATATGTAATTTATCTATAACGTCTTACGTTAAATTCTAACATATTATTATATAACGTCAAGGTGTGTGTGTATACGGCAGTAGAATAGAAATGTTTATGTCATATTCATCAACGTGATGGCACACGCCGTTGCCGTGTCCTGTTGCTTCTTCTTTTGCGTGTATTGTGTACCTTCTTTGTTTGACACATATATGTCTGACGCGGTAATGTATTGTTCTTGGGCGCTTACGTCATTTACGTTGTTATTCAAGTTATTGTTTTGCCCGGTGAAGGAACGTACGAATATACAAATGTACAGCAAGGTGACTAATAACAGGTAAGTAAGTGCAAGGTACCATTAGGCATCCTCAATATAATTGTGTCTTAACTTATTCAATACATGTATGTCGAAGGCCGTAACGAACTGGTGGCCTACTTATACGACCATAACGTGTTGTATACTGTATTGGCGTTTTTGTGATATGTACATTTTTAACGCTAACTGATGGTGCGCGTTTTAGAGCCCTGTTTTTACGTTTATCAGGACAGTTGTAAAGGAATCTCCTGTTACGCCTCACAATAGTGTAATTTTCATTTATTACATTGTAACTCCTTTTATTGCCTACATTAGTACGCACAATTTTACCTCTTTGCCAGTCCCCATTGTGGTTCTTATAACGGACGTTATCACCCGTACTCAAAAAGCGTTGACTCCTACTCGCATGTTTGTCAAAAAAATCCTTTTTGTAACCTCTGATTATGGTGCATTTGGTTAAGTTTTGATGGCTGTACGTTTGCCTTTAACTCTCTATCTAGTACAGGGATCCTGCTTCTCAATTTCCGTGACATCATTAATTGCGCTGGGGACACGCCAATTCCGTCTAATGTCGTATTTCGGTAATTGAGCATGGCTATTTGTACATCCCTATCGTCTTTTATGCATTTTTTTATGACACGTTTAATGGTTTGAACATAACGTTCAACCTGTCCGTTACTTTGTGCATGCATTGGGCTTGAGTAGAGTGACGTGAAGCCATATGTGATGGAAATTTTTTTAATTTGAGACTTGTAAACTGCGGACCATTATCCGATACTATATATTTGGGTATACCAAAACGGGCAAATGTCTGTTTTAATGCCTCAATTACTGTTGTAGTAGATGTTTTATCTAATTCTATGAAATCCGGAAATTTAGAATAATAGTCAATAATTAAGATATAATTTCTACCATCTACATGAAACAAGTCTATTCCAATTTTATTGAACGGGATATCTATTATTTCGTGATTTATCAAAGGTTCCTTTGGTGGCATATTTCTGAAGTCTTGACATATAACACATCTGGATATTTTGTCTTCTAACTGGGTACTAAATCCTGGCCAAAAAATATTATCTCTGGCGAGTTGTTTACATTTAACCACCCCTAGGTGCGATTCGTGTAATTTGTCCAGCATATCGGTCTGCAGAATTTTGGGGATTATTATTTGGGTACCTTTCAGTAGTAAGCCATCTACCCATGTTATTTCATATCTAAATGTGTAATACGGTTTGACATCATTAGGGATATTATCGCTAGTATTTGGCCATCCTTCCAACGTCATAGTCTTTATTTTGTTGAGCGTTTTATCTACCTTGGTGGCTTCTATGACTCGTTGCACCACATCCATCCCTATATCTATAGCCCCCACCGAAATGTCACGGTCATATAAGTCATCAGGGGCTATACTGGATGTATGTGCTCTTGATAAAGTATCTGCAAAATACAAATGTGACCCTTTGAGATATGATACTTCTATATTATAGTTTTGTAATCGCATGCGCATACGTTGCATCCTTGCCGAAAGCTCATGTATTGGTTTTAGCATAATTGCAACAAGTGGCTTATGGTCTGTGTTCACTGTCACTTCATTGCCATAAATGAAATATGGAACTTTTTACAGCCAAAACATATGGCTAATAATTCCTTCTCAATTACGGCATAATTTACTTGTGACTTATCCAATGCTTTTGACGCCATTGCCACAGGCAATTTATTTTGAAACAAAGTAGCGCCCAAACCATTCTTTGACGCGTCAACTTGGATGACAACTTTTTGCGTACTATCAAAATACTGTAGTATGGGTGCCTTAGTTAATAATTTCTTTAAATCTTGAAAAGCTCTTTCTTGGTCTACATCCCAGTGCCACAAAATATTCTTTTGAATGACCGTTCTTAACGGTTTCGTCATGTTAGCCATGTTCGGAATAAATTTACTAACATATCCAATCATACCTAAAAATCGGTGTACACCTGCTTTATCGGTAGGACTGGGCATGTCGAGAATCGCCTGTATTCTGTCATTGTTAGGCTTCAGGCCATCCAAGCTAATTACGTGCCCCACATAGTTAACACTGTTTCTGCAAATTCTAGATTTCTTAGGGTTCAGTTTTAGATTAACTGTTCTGGCACGATTTAAAACTGCTTCTAATCTGATGTTATGTTCTTGTTCTGTAATTCCATGTACTAAAATGTCATCCGATATGACACTAACACCCGGCATCCCTTTTAAAATTTTGTTCATCTCTTCAATAAATATGTCTCCCGCAGTCTTGATCCCAAATGGCAATCTAGTATATCGGTATCTACCCCAAGGGGTATTAAACGTACACAGCTCAGAACTCTCCCTATCTAACTCTATCTGCCAATACCCGCTTTGTGCATCTAACACTGAGAAATATTTAGCTCCATGTAATTTAGCTACGACTTCTTCGACTGTTCTGACTGGATATGGTCCCCTTAAAATTGCTTTATTGAGTTTAGTTGGGTCTAGGCAAATTCGTAACTTCCCAGGTTTACGGACTATTGTTATTGAATTAACCCAAGGGGTTGGACTCTCCTGTTTGACAATGACTCCTAATTTTATCATGCGTTCTAACTCTTTTTGGACATCATCATTTATGGACAACGGTATTCTACGAGGAGGGTCTATAACTGGAGTCACATTTTTATCAATATATATTTTAGCATTAACCTTAATTAAACCTAAACCTTCAAACACATCATAATATTTCATTACCACTTTATCCGCTTCGTGTGAAGGTGTCACATTCAAAGTGTCCAGTCTTGCTAACAGTCCTAATTTAACACAGGCTTGTTTGCCTATGATCGCACTGCCGGCATCCGTTACTTGAAACTTTAAGTCATGACCGTTAATTCGCACTGTCGTTTCTCCCGTAGGCGTAATTCTATGTCCTCCGTACGTGATTAAATGGCAAGTCGATGCTTTTAATTCAGCACCATTCATTTGTTTGTACACCGCCAAAGGCAAAATGTTGGCTTCAGATCCTGTGTCTAATTTAAACGATACTTCCACATCACCAACTACAAACATCACAAACCATAAGTCCTTGTCATCCATGTCAACATCATGGATTGATCCGACAAACAAATCATATTCGTCACTGTCTTGTTCATGTTCCTGATCTCGATTGCTGTAATGACCTGCCTTGATGCGGTCATCGTCCATCTCCGAATTGACATTAATTTCATATATTGGTGCTGCATGCTGCTGTTTCTTCTGTAAATGGCACATTTTTACAAAATGGCCAATGCGTCGACATCCCAGGCATTCTTTTTCTCGGGCGGGACAGTTTCCATCTCGGTGTTTATACCCGCATCGTCCACAGTTGGTAACCGCCATCTTGCGGCTCTGTTGATACAGACTTGTTGAAGCCTGTCTCCATGGAGATATCCTGGTCCCTGGCTCACCTCGTCGTCCGTAACCATGAGATACCGCATCCACTTGCCCATTCGAAGACATTTGTACTTGTGACGATTTATTCTCACTTAATCTACACAATTAAACACACTCCTCCAATGACAACTTAGGTGCTTGTAGTAACCTATTCCTGAGTTCATTGTCCTTTATGCCACATACAATCCGATCGCACAATAGGGACGCTTCCAACTGCTCATAACAGCAAAACTGTACTCTATGCTTTAATTCGCGAATGTACGTGTCTATGTTCTCACTTGTTTGGTTCAAAGAGTTGAACTCATACCTTATCACCGTTATATTAGTCTTTCCCTCGCAGTATCTTGAGAACGCTTTTATCAATGGTCCGATTTTGTCCTTGTCACCAGTGTCAAACTCGAATGTACGGTGAACTTTTTGTGCCTCACTCCCAGCAACATGTAGCAGTACACAGCATTGTATCTTTTCTGGCTTCGTTCCTATTCCGGCTGCTGTCGCGTAAATTTCATAGGAATGTAACCATGATCTCCAGTTTATGGCCATTCGTTCATCTAAATTCAACGGTCCAGGGGGTTTTAATCCATGAAGCGCCATATCAGCCGTAGAACCCGTAACATCTGACACCATGTAATGTACGAGTGGACACCGTGAGTTCTTGTAACGTAACTGACTTTATTAAGAATACTTGATCATGACGTCATGCGGTAGTACGGTTGGGGGTCTTCGGATAACTACAATACATCACATGGGGTGCAGTTTGTCTACTTTGAGGCAGGACTTTAGGGCTCTATTTTGCAGTATTTGCAGTTTTTTAGTAATTCTTTTTTAGCCCCCATGTAAATTACATCCCCATAGTCGAAGTAGGGGAGCACCATACATTTGAAGATTTTATTGACATTTCTTGCGTCATGTACATTGTAAATATAAAGTTACCATTAAGCACTGGATTGACTAGTAGTAGATAGTTGCTGCATATATGCATATGCTCACCTTAATGCAATATATAGCATTTCTTTTGTTAACTTACGCATCCGTACACTTGGTGTCCTATGAGTATGATTCAACTCATACCGTTTGATTTGAGTCGGCCAAGGAGCGAACCCACGATCTCACACGGGTGAGGCGGACGTCCCATCTACTCGGCTGGTGTGCATAGCATAGACACAGGGGAGCAGTGTGGTACTACTGGTGGTAGTGAGTGACCTTGTTGACAACTCTGTGGGAAAACAATGGCGTATGACGCACGTTTTCTGATGCGCACTTTGCGGTAATACTAGTCAAATGGATATCGATGTGAAGGTGGAACAGCGGAATAGCTAGCCACAAGGTGGACAATGTAATACCCCAGTCACACGAGAGCCTGTGTTCGCCGCCACCCTCCTTACGCCCAAAAGGTTGCCAACCACCCAGCGTCCCACTTGATACATTGATTCAGAAATGATGGCGCCGTTCTGGCACCGCTCTGGCGCCGCCTTGGCACTGCCTTGGCGCCGCCCTGGCACGGACAGGGCGTGGACAGGGCGCAGACCAGGCACGGACAGGGCACCAACTGCTATGGTGGTTGGCGACCTGGCACCATCCTGGCACCGCTGAATGTATGCCGCCGATCTGCCGCCGATCGGGTGCCGACCTGGTGCTGACCTGGCGCCGACCTGGCGGCACCAGCGCGGTGCCTTGGCGGCGCCAGTGTGGTGGCGAGAGCACTGGCTGGTCGCCAACCTTGCGCCGCCACGGTATGGCAAAAGTGGTTGGCGACCTGGCGACAACCTCGCGGCGCCAGGTTGGCGGCTGGTTGCCAACCAGTCGCGAACCTTGCACTGCCACGGTATGGCAAAAGTGGTTGGTGATCTGGCGACAACCTCGCGGCGCCAGGTCGCAGTCAAGTCGCCGGCTGGTCGCCAACCAGTCGCCAACCTTGCGCCGCCACCGTTCCCATGGTCCAAAGCTGGCGGGAAACGGTGGGTGGCGACCTGGCGGCGACCTAGCAGCGCCAGGTCACCGCCAGGTTGCCGCCGGGTTGCCGCCAGGTTGCCAACAACTTCTTAATGGCACCGACCAAACAGGACACAAGGAGGTTGCACGTGCAGCAGCAGCAACCTCCTTGCGTCCAAAATTCCCGAAATGGACGCCGGGAGGTTGGCATCCTCATGGCGACAGCACTCAATCAGGGCATAAGGAGGGCGCAAGGAGGATGTTTTGACGTCGCGAATCGATCGTCAGCGAACGCAGGCCTTGTGTGACTGGGGTATAAGGAGCTCGCAGCAGCCCCAGCGCTAAGCTGAGGGCTCTGCGCTACTTCCACATCGCTGTATCTAATAGACTTATCCAGATGCATTTCACCGGGTTCTACCCCGGTGTCGCGGTTTAGATTCTCAGTGGGTTTAGAGTCTATGCTCGGGGTTCTGCGCATGCGTAAGAATCGAACGGCATTTCAGCATATTTGATTAATCAACTCGGGTGACCCAAGTGACTTTTTGAGGCACAGATATGACATCATCGCTCCTAGCCAACCCCAGCCCCGACCCCAGTAACTTGGGTTACTGGGGTCGGGACTTTTAGCATACAGCACATGTTTTTTTCAACTCCACTCATGGTGTTCTATTTGAATTTCTAGCAACTCGGGTGACCCGAGTCACCCGGGTCGTGTTAATCGAATACACGCATGCGCAGAACCCCGAGCGTAGACTCTAAACCCACTCAGAATTTAAACCACGACACCTGCATGGTACATACAGCCCTGTGTAACGCAACAATAAGAAAAGTGATTGGATGGACTAGTGGCTAGGGCGTCCGCTTTCTAGGCGGGATGTTTTAGGTTCGAATCCAGCCAAGTGAAACCAAAACTTTTGTGAATTGACGGCTCTTATCACTATCTCACCTGGGCACCAGGCACGCAATCACTGGTTCAGTGACAGGAAAATGTGACTGAGTGGGATATCGTATCATGGTGCCGGTCATTGGGCGTTTAACTGGGACAGCGCAATAGTATGCACTGTCACAATGGGGACCTTTCAGTTTGCATGACTCTCTGGTCAGATGGCACACCATGCTGGTCCCATGTAATGCTGCGGTTGGATTTAAGCAGGGTATGGTGAGGATTTTGGTGTGTGTAGTATGGGTGTGTGGAGATTTAGGGGTGTGTCGTGGGGGTGTAGGGGTGTGTGGTGAGGTGTGGTTGGGGTGTAGATGTGTATGGTGTGTGTGTGGTGGGGGCATATGTTTGCGTGGTGGGTGTGTTGTGGAGGTGTAGGGGTGTGGTGAGGATTTTGGTGTGTGTGGTGGGGGGTGTATGGGGATTTAGGGGTGTGTGGTGGGGGTGTAGGTGTGTGTGGTGAGTGGGTATGGTGAGTTGGGTTTGGTGAGGTGTAGGGGTGTGGTGGGGGCTTAGGGATGTGGTGGGAGTGTAGGTGTGTGTGGTTGGGGTGTAGGTGGTTTGTGGTGGAGGTGTAAGGGTGTCTTGCAGAGTGGCACCTCACAATCTTTAGCATCACTAAATCCCCATGACACACCTACACCCCCACCACAGCCCTGAACCCCCACCACAGACCCCACCACACACACCTATAGCCCCTGCACCCCACCACACACACCTATACCCCCAGTACCCCTTACACGCCAACTACACCCCTACCACACACACACTACACCTACACCACCACACACACACCTACACCCTCACCACCCACACCTACACCTACACCCCCACCACCCACACCTACACCTACACCCCCACCACCCACCACACACCTACCCCCCAACCACACCTCTAACCCCCCAGCACACCTACACCCCCACCACACCCTAAACCCTCACCACATACCTACACCCCACCACACACACCCAACACACACCCAACACACCCAACACATACCTACACCCCCACCACATCCCTAAACCCCCACCATACACCACCACCTCCACCACACACCTACACCCTTCTATCCAACCATGATGGCCGACTTGGACCGGGAAGAGAAATAGCTCATGAAAGGTCCCCCATTCGGTAACAGTCATTCTGTGACCGCAAGTGTTGCCAGTTAAAAGACACACACCAGTGTATCTATCTCTTGCAGGCAAAATTGTCACTTGTTGCATCTTCTCTCGTGCTGAGCATGAGTGCTGCATGTCAGTACTGCATTACAAGCTCCGGACGCGATGGCCGAATCGGTAGAGCGTAGGCGTCCCATGCGAGCGATCGGGACTTCGATTCCCGGTCGAATCAAACCAATGACTTACAAAATTGATACCTGTCACTTCCAACCTTGACGCTTGGCATTAATAGGATAGGACAATAACTGGTTGGCTCAGTCTCAAGATAATGTGACTGAGTGGGATATCAGGTCATAGTGATGGCAGCCTGGTCTCCCAGTGGGGCAGCACTATAAAGTTGCCATGAGTGTGCACTGTCACAAGTCGGTATCCGTCCTGATATGACCTTAGATGTTACAAGGACATAACATTCCTACAACCAACCAACTTCATTACAAATAGATTTCAAGTAGGTCTTACAAAGCGGTACGTGAGAAAATCAACAGGATTTTATGTTATATACCAATTAATGCCAAATTAATGTCACTTGTGTCCAATTTTCAGAAATGACGTCACATTTTTCAACTGTAGCACCTTTCATGAAGGACACCAAGCACATATCCAGAATCTGAAATTGTACTCTTAGTGAATACTTGATTATTTCCCAATACACAATATTCACAATGCATGCGACATTTGAAGGCGATGATGAACACTACAGTTGTGGGACCATTTCCCCAGCACATACAAAAGCTATGGAAATTACTAACTTTCAAATGCACGTATGTCAGGCAAATTTTGGGATATTTTGAAAATTATATTGCTTTTGAGTCATCGGAGCTTCCTCGAAAAATAAAATGTTCATGTTTGGACCCTTTTGAAAATTCAAACCAGTCAGTCACTATTAATACACAATATTCACAATGCATGCAACATCTGACGACGACGACGAACACTACGGTTGTGGGACTGTTGCCACAGTGCATGCGTGTAAATATTGTGTATTGCATTCTTGGTGTACCTATTTATGGGCCTTGCACCAACCTACAAGCGGCAGAAACGAGTTCTGGACTATGGCGCCAGTATCCTATAAAAGCTTATATATTTCTCCGAAGGGTAGCCACTTAATTCGTCAATTTAAAATAAGTTGATTTCTCTCTGCTCGCCTCAGAAATAAATTACAAACATGTACGATATTAAATCACGCCAAGTCTCGAGTAACCGTGATCAATTTACAAATGGCGGCAATGCACTGTTTATGTAGATGGGGAGATTGAAAGAAGGAATTTTCGCTGGGGCGAATATTTCCCGCCACTACTCACGGGTGTGATAAGACCTCCCCCCCCCCTCCCCTTCCTGAAACCGGAAGCTGTGGTCGCCGCACTAAGAACTTCCAGCCCGCACATGCGCAAAAGGGTCAAGGCGGTCATGTGCCTTCTGAACTTGGCGTCGTAGGTCAACAAATAAAAGAAATACTTATAGCCGTGGCTATAATAAAATCCCTCCTAAACACCGGACATGGGCAGCCATGTTTGTGGTGCGAATAAAGGCGGGCTGGTGTGCTGGCTTATTTGGCGGAAATCTGTAAGGCTTTGCTTGAGAAGTGGAGCAGTTTGCCTTCATCTGACTTACTCGGATAGTTAGAGCGGGTTACAGACCCTTTGAGTGGTTTTGAAGGCTCAGAAATAGCTGAGCTCTGAAAGGTTCACATTGCACGGCGTTAGTATGCATCAGACGAGGTGAAGTCAGCCTTCTTCTTTTGAGCAGTGGCATGGCCACCAGGAGTCGGTGTTCTGCCACTGTCGTCATCTCCAATAACAGTCACCACGCCTGAGGGAGGTATAGGGAAGCAAGACAGTAAGTAGCCTTACTGATCTAATTGACACGATGTTTAACTCTACTAAAGAGTCCGATCAAAGTATCAGCTTTTCGAAATCCAGACACTTGTCTACATTTGCTTCTACATCTCCAACTTAGATACTGCTGGACTTATTAAGCATTTGTTACTGCATAGAGGGATTTATTTTAATATAGCATGGGTGAAGCCTATTTTGTTGAGTTTTGACTTGCATGCCAACATTACTTTGGCATGTTTTCACTTCAAATGTCTCCAAAGTTAGGCATTTATAATAAAAAGTGACTTAAAGCTAATGTAGGGTGGACTATTATCGTAAACCTAATATATATATATTTGTTTAAATGCTGAGACTCAAATCAACTTTAATGTGACCCGGTAATGGCCCTCACTGGATTCTGAAGCTGTCTCGGCTTGTCAAGGTGTATTGCAAAGCAAAGGCAGTTTTCATGTAGAAGCCAATAGGGGCGAGCTGTCAAGGTCTACAACTTGTTAAATATTGAATAAGGAACCTAGCAAAATCTATAATTAGAATAGGCTTAAGCAGCGTTTTGCAGTTTCTCTGAAGAAAGAATGTTCTCATGAATACCATGTACTATAAAATTCAATTGAAATTCCATTAAAATAAAGAGATAATTATTATTTTGCCTACAACATTAGTCATTCTTATTGAGAAACCGCCATGGTCTATCAATTTTCTTAGAAACAAAATCCCATACATAGTTAATGAGAAATAACCAGGAATATAAGCAAATAATGATGTACTAGTGGCTCTAATATACACATCGGCAGATGGGTTGTTGTTTTAAGACTCTACCCAATGATGGCCACCGAAGGTGGGTGTGGGTGTGGATGTAGAGTCCGATTCATGTGCCTCTGTCAGTGTCACCACCTGCTTCTCAGTCTGTGAACACCGTGGGGTTTCATGAGATTTGGTTTCCTATAATTATTATTATTGGAGAACACGTGTTGTAATTTACTCTTGTTCCTTATTGCTAGTTCATGTTTATTACTCTTGTATTATTTTGATTATTATTAATGTTCTATGTATTAGTCATGCACCTGTTAAAAATATCCTGCACTTGATATTCATATTGCCCCAATCTGGAGTCAAGCTTATATAATTATGCAAGATGTTTATTACACAATACCTTGCTAGATGGATTGCATTTTTGTTTGTTTGTGTGACAAGGTATTGACCCTGCCCATAACGTATAAGCCCCCCACGAGGGCACTTGTTTTCAATGCTGGACAGCTGTGATGTAGTTTTTGTTCTGATCCTTTGCCCAGGGCTGTTTACCTATTTCAGCTCAGGCCAGTCTCTTGTTGTTTTTGGTGTTACTAATAATCTATGTTAGTTTTTGTGTATTTTTGCTTGAATCTTTGTCTAGTTTGGGTATGATACCTTAGCCTACTATGTACATCTACTTGGGTGTCATGTAGGCTTGTGGGAGAGGATCCCCTCCCATATTGGTTTGTTGCAAACTCCTTTTACCCAAGTCCTGTCCTTAGATAGTGCACCGGTGTGCCAGAACACGCCCTGACTCTTCAGGACTGCCACTAGGTGGGATGGCTGTGTTGTTTGCTTAGACATTTTGCATTTGAGGGTGGATCAGATGCATGACCATGGCCTGTCCATTTCTGTGTTGGTTTGTGCCATTACACATACCCAGGTGGCCTGCGCCATGTGGTGATGGTTTATCTAATGTCCTTAGTTCTTAGGGGGGCTAGTGTCCATATTTTCGTTTTTGTAGCTACCATTTTTCTGGCCTGTCTTTTGCCTTTTGTGCTATTGCACAGCAAGCAGTGACTGTGCTCAGCGGCAGGTGTAATTTTTGTCTGTTGGGAATAGTTTCTTTCTTTAGTAGTTTTTTTGTAGTAGTCAAGGTTACAGATTGCCCATTGTTTTGTGTTTTGCTTATCAGGTTGGAGAACTTACCTCGTTTTAGCTATGGTGGTCATTTGACCACCGAGTTAATTACCAAGGTCGATTTTATATAAGATTAATGTGCAGTTTGACAGTTTTGGCTGTGACAAACTGAGTTTTGGGATGTTTCCATATTGGAATAGATCACAAGAAAGACAAAAATGATATCTAATTTCCTGAGCATTTCTAGGACATCTAGTTTGGACCGGATTGAGTACATTAGCAGTGAATATTAGGAAATAATTCATTAGTTACAACATATGGCTATATCGTTCTTTAACCCGAACCGTCGGCGCCGCGCACCACTACTATCGGCCTTCCCGAATTTCAAACAATACATAAATCTATATCGTTCTTTAACACAGAGCTGGCGGCGTCGCACACCACTACCAAAGGCCTTCCCTAATCGCTTTTGGATTAGATATGAAGTTACCGTCGCGCGCACACCCCGATTTAATTCTTTCTAATTGCAATTAGTTTACATGTAATTCTATATATCGGGCCAGAACCGGACGAAAAACGGACTCCACCCCAATTTCAATACATATACCGATCACACCGGGCCAGAACCTGCACAAGAAAAGCGGATACAGCACATTCTAGCACTCTATCGTGTTCTTCCTTATTTTCAGTATTTCTTCCCTCTTTGCTGCCCTTATCTCTTCCCTTACCATCTCTACTCCCTCCTCCAGTTCCGCGTAATCCTGATAAACCTGGTCGGCCTCCCTTTTCCACTTCAGAACCTCCTCAAAATTCTCCTGCCTCCATGTCTCCCTAAACTTCCTCTTCCCATTCATTACTCTCCATGATACACAAGCATGATGCATTCTTTCAGACTTTACCTTTGTTACCTCATTTGACTTCTCCCATGCATTCAACCTCTTCTCTAACTCCAAATCCTGTTCTTCCTCGTATTCAGCAGGTGAGTCTGAGTCTGACTCCCACTCTCTATCTCTGTCTAAGTCTGACTCCCACTCTCTATCTGTGTCTGAGTCTGACTCCCACTCTCTATCTGTGTCTAAGTCTGACTCCCACTCTCTATCTGTGTCTGAGTCTGACTCCCACTCTCTATCTGTGTCTAAGTCTGACTCCCACTCTCTATATGTGTCTGAGTCTGACTCCCACTCTCTATCTGTGTCTAAGTCTGACTCCCACTCTCTATATGTGTCTAAGTCTGACTCCCACTCTCTATCTGTGTCTGAGTCTGACTCCCACTCTCTATCTGTGTCTAAGTCTGACTCCCACTCTCTATATGTGTCTGAGTCTGACTCCCACTCTCTATCTGTGTCTAAGTCTGACTCCCACTCTCTATCTGTGTCTAAGTCTGACTCCCACTCTCTATCTGTGTCTGAGTCTGACTCCCACTCTCTATCTGTGTCTGAGTCTGACTCCCACTCTCTATCTGTGTCTGAGTCTTACTCTGGTACCGGGGCAGCGGCTACAGCCTGTACCTCATCCATCTCCTGACAGAACCCTTCATCATTATTTCTCGCCCACCAGTCAGCCATGCTGTACTGGCCACCTAGTCACACTTATCTCCCTTCCCTTATCTTTTCTTTTTCCCGGTCTTCCCTAATCCGTTCGACTATCTTCTCATACTCTACCTCTAATAATTGAACCTTTTCCCATTGTCTATCCACTATTGTTTCTCGTATCCTAACCTTGTCTAATACCTTGTGTTTCCATATTCTCTCAAACTCCTCCCTTTCCTCCTCTAACTCTTTATCATACTTCTCCCCCTTCTGATGTTCTATCCATAACTGCCTCCCCTCATCTGAATATTCCCAATCCCAATCTAGTTGCTTCTTTAACTCCTCATCGACCGCCTCTACCACTTTTAATTCTGCGATCCCCTTTATCTCCTCACAGAACCCTTCATCATTGTAGGCTGCATACCCCCACACCCTTACAGACATACTTATGCATATAACACATACAACTCAACACCCATTCCTTTGTGTTTTGTGTATTGTATGAGTGCAGGCGGTGTGTATGCCGTGTGGCTGTGTTTCCTCCTGCTGTACATTTGTTACATCTATACATATATCAACAATAGTATCAACACATATATATTAACGTTCACACATTCACACATGGCGGTACGCAGTGTCAAACCCTTCCTCCGACACACCAGCGCCAAGGACAAGATGTATAGACAATTTGGGCCCTACCTGGCCATCGATGATGTGCGCGCCTGTCATCATCTCGGGTTTCTTCGCGAGGTCTTCTGTCTTCTGTCTGAACTTCAGACAATCGTCGTAGTCACCAATTATAATAACAGGTGTGCTCGGCCATGTTGAGCACCCCATGCTACTACAATATTCTTCCCCTTCATATCACCTGTGATGCAGTCATACTAAACCAATAGTACCAACTTATCAACCAACACTAACCAATACTAAGGAAGAAAGGAAGACAAGTCACACAGATAGACAGTGAGGGTGTTGTGCTTTAATGACACCAACTCCTGCTCACCTACCAGTGACCTATCAACCTAACCCCTCACCTTCTACTGTCCACACTATGTCTCATTATCAACTTAGCCTGTATACTGAAAGCAGTGCCTACAACCCATGAGACAGGAGTCCTAGGGCTGTGTATACACTCAATTTGAATAGGTGAATTTGGCTAGCATCAGACAGAGTGTCTGGGGTTCCTGCTCACGAGTAGGTCTGTCTCACCCAAGTGCCAGGAGTAGAGTGATCCCTCTCCAGAGTGTCTGGAGAAGTTTCTTGAATAATTAGTTAGAATGAGACTTGTGTGGCCATGATAGGCCAAAGGGGGGTCAGGTGACCGGATCTCCCACAGATAGCCAATCAGACGCTCCCCTACAGACTGGTCAGTGCAATGCCCTAATATGGGGGAGTTGCCACCCAAACCAGCCTGCAGGGTGTGGCTCTAAGGAATGTAGTATGGCTGGTGTGCTTGGCCCTGGGTCCGGTAGGGGCAGGTAGTTATATACAGTTACAATTAGATATATATATGTATATACCAAAAATGTCCTTTTTCTCCAATTGCATTCTTTATGAATACAGAGAGGAACATTTCATCAACCTTGAACTGCTTCATATATAAGAACATCTCTTCATTAACTTTAGGCATCATGCATGAACATATATCTCCATAGTTTATATCATGTCATCATGTGAGTGGGGGCACCATTACTTTTAGATTACATAACCTTCTCCCCACTCCAAGCTCAAGAATAATAATGCTCTCTGTCCATATATAATTCTCTACTGAAAATCCGTATATTTTTACACCCAGTTGACCTTTACAAAGGGGTTAGGTTGTGTTGTCTAAGCCGTCCATGATATTGCAAGTTCTACTGCCAAGTACACTGTCTGTCACAGTGGCATAGTGCCATGCACTGGAGTACAGCCTTCCAACACTTGCATTGTCCTCTGCATCCCTTCTTGCAGCTGCATCTCAGAAGGTGCCAGTATGCTTGCATTGCCTCCAGGAGGATTGTCCAGCAGACTCCACAGCCAGTCTCACTCTTCATCCACCCCCATTCGCTAGGGGATGGGAGCTCTGCAGCAGCAACCATCATCTGGCCCCTTGGTAGGCAGTTCTCCTGATGTGCTGTCTGAGGGCTTCTCGAGTTGGCGGGAGAGCATCTATTGCTTGATGCTTTTATGTGAAGAGCTGCTTACGAGCATCATTTACATGCTCGTGGCTGCTAGTGCAATCATACAGGAGCACAACAAAAAGCTCTAAGGTGTCCGGACTGTCATCTACGATTGAGGGGTTTGGTGTAGCCAGTGAAGGCATATATGCATATCCAACATTGGAGCATCACATCATATGTATACATATATATACATATACATACATATATACATATATACAGATACATATATGGGTCGTTTCATGGTAAATGGGACTAATCTACTTTTCAGTGTGTTATGGTAAAAAACAATTATGGAAAGAGTAGAGGAGATTTTTTCTTTACAGAACTGGTGATATTCTTACACTTTGGAGAGATAGATATGAACAAATTAAGGCCTAATGTGACATAGGAAAAAAACCCAACAATTCCATTCAAAAATATTGTGTTTTAAAGGCATGAATTTGTGACATGAAGAATTTGGACTTTTCTACAGCCTACTAGACCTTTATTTTGCATAGAGTATTACCTGTTAGTCAATGAAATAATAAAAGAAGACTCTTACTGAAATAAATATTCATCTTGCATGCATATATATATTTTTTATATCTAATATTCCAGGTGATTAAACTGGTTCTGGACGTAACCATGGTAACTGTCATTTCCCCTGCTTGTTAAATTAGTAAATATGTTATCCTGGGAATACCAGAGCTTCAGTAAGAAAACAGTTGCTATTGTTGCATGTGTAAGGCTATTTTCTAGTACCATGGCTAGTAATACAATTTTTCTACAAAGCTTTATGAAAAGAAATTGAAGTTGAAGTTCCATATTATTGTTGGTGTCCCCTTCTATTGTGTTACATCCAGAACTCAAAATTGGGGAAAATATGATCATCCTACGCAGATTTCTTTACAGTGCATTTCTATACTTAGGGGACCACAATTTAACAATTAATTGTTTCATGTAATTTATTTGATGAAATAATTGATCTGATTAATAAATCCACAATTGGTGATTAATAAGTCCACACTTAGGGCTGGCTACTCAATTAATTCTTGTTTTTCCGACAAAATGGTAACCTGAACTATCTTTTCCTTCACGTTACCAGTATATATATGGACAAGAGTTGGCTACTCAGTGAAAGCATTAGGAAGAATACATAATATTCATTTTTGACCCTCATATCACACTTTGGCCCCATTTACCATGAAACGACCCATATACGTATTTACATATATGCATAAATGCATATATGCATATATGCATATCTAAGCAGCTGAGCGCTGTCTGGTTTTAAATCAGCGCTAACTAGGTGTATCCTGTAACCCTAACACAGAAAATACCACGTTAAATGTATAAAAGTTCTGACTACTAATCGAGGTGCATTCGGAAATAGACCGAACCTGCATGTGACGTGAGGTCTGGGTCATTGATTAACCTGTGTGATTCTGTGTCTTCTTCTTGGTCATGTGATGTAGGAGATAAATTGACTGCGAAGCAGGACTGATAATGTTGTTCTGGTGGTCTGTTCTTGCAGGTGGCTTGCAACGGATACACGTAATAGACACAGGCACAAAAGGTAGGTGGCAGTTCTCATTGAATTAAAGTTGCACAGTTCAATGAAGGCATTCAATTTTCGAAAACCAATTAGAAAAACTTCTATACCGACCCCTCCACAGATCGACCACTCCCCTATATCGATCTCTTTATTTGGGTTCTAAAAATACCATTGTAAGGATATGCTAACACTCTAAACTGACCACCTGCCTAAATCGACCACTTAAAGTCGGTCCCATGGTCGGTCGATTTAGAGAGGTGTTACTGTTCTAGGTAATATTTTGTTACATTAAAGGAACACTGAGTCAAGTTAACAGAAGCTGTTACTACTGAAGCCTATGGTGCCATAATTTCAACATGCACACAAAGTTACGTGTTGTATCTTTTCACTTCAAATATCTACAAAGTTAATCATAATTATATAATGATATTTGCTTCAATCTAAAGTAAGGTCGATTATAGCAATCAAACTAAGATATTTATTTATTTTTTAAATGGCAGAAACCTAAAAGCCTCGGACTGTGCCACTTTGATGGGAGTCTTCACACACTCCAGGGGTGTGCATTGTGGCTAGCACATTCTTGTATGTTCAGTGAGTCCGTACACACCCAGTATCAGCACCACACAAGGTGTCAAATATTTCGATTTTCTACACAGAGTTACATTATAAAATAGATTCCATTTAAAGTACCCATTTGTTTTAGTTAGTAGATAGAAGAATGTGTAGCCGATTGCTGAACCCAGACTGATAGGGTGGGAGACAGTCATGTTTGGTATTTAATGTTTAATGTGTATTTATCCAGATTGAATTTGTATGGAGCGCATCGGATATGATAGAGGTGTTACGTCAAGTTGCCATGATCTAGTAGTAGCTGAGATGTGGGAATGAGGGGTGCACCTGAGCTGCACCGATTTCTACTGTCCTGGAATCTCAAGACGGCCACCATAAAGAGTACAATAACAATATGCTGTGGATCAATGACATCATATACCTTCAATAATATCATGTACCTTCAATAATATCATGCACCTTCAATGACATGCCTATAGGAGTGTTGGAGAGATTAAAAGCCTAGGAGAGCTGGCAGTCACCACTGGGCCTTTTGTGTGACAAGCGGTACTTTTGTGTCCATCCTCTATTCTGTGCTATGCCCACTGTAGCCACTTCACTATTATAGACAGGCAACTATAGGACTCAGCTACACCACACATTTCCTATACTAAACCCTCTGGTACTTTATGGTATTTTATATATATTTAACTTCCATTTCATTATAGCTCACTTCCATTTATAAAGATCCGGCGACCACCTTTTAAAAACGATTATCCCATAGATTACAGAGGGGACCGGGATGCGGCTTGCACATTCTTGTACTTTCAGTCAGTCTATACAAACCCAGTACCAGCACAAGAAGAGGGGACCACTATGCGGCTGGCACGTTCTTGTACATTCAGTGAGTCTGTACATACCCAGTATCAGCACCACACGAGGGGACCACCATGCAGCTAGCACATTCTTGTACATTCAGTGAGTCTGTACATACCCAGTATCAGCACCACACATGGGGACCACCATGCGGCTAGGACGTTCATGTACATTCAGTGAGTCTGTACACACCCAGTATCAGCACCACACGAGGGGACCACCATGCAGTTAGCACATTCTTGTACATTCAGTGAGTCTGTACATACCCAGTATCAGCACCACACATGGGGACCACCATGCGGCTAGCATGTTCTTCTACATTCAGTGAGTCTGTACACACCCAGTATCAGCATCACACGAGGGGACCATCATGTGGCTAGCACATTCTTGTACATTCAGTGAGCCTGTACATACCCAGTATCAGCACCACACGAGCGGACCACCATGCGGCTAGCACGTTCTTCTACATTCAGTGAGTCTGTACACACCCAGTATCAGCACCACATGAGGGGACCACCATGTGGCTAGCATGTCCTTGTGCCTTCAGTGAGTCTGTACACACCCAGTATCAGCACCATACGAGGGGACCGCCATGCGGCTAGCACATTCTTGTATGTTCAGTGAGTCTGTACCCACCTGTTATCAGAAGCACACGAGGGGACTGCCATGCAGCTAGCACATTCTTGTACATTCAGTGAGTCTGTAAACACCCAGTATCAGCACCACATGAGGGGACCGCCATGCAGCTAGCACGTCCTTATATGTTCAACACTCCACTAATAATACGATGCTCATCTTGCTCTTCCTACTAGGACAGCAGAAGATTTTGTTATTATTTATTAGTTTTAATTGTTGTTGTTAGTTAGGTAACATCATCATCATCATCATCATGCTGACAGTTGTGATGCGACAAAGACTGCTTTCATTACTTGACTGCCGCTCTCCATTTAGGTCTCTGCTGTGAAAGTGATGTCCATGAGTCGGTCACATTTCATGAAAGCTGCGTGCAAAACTGTTGAAGTCCTGCTGGCTTTTGCAAGTTACCAGCAGCACTCTCTCGGGGAGCAAATAGAGGTTTCACACCAGCAAGAACATGTCAAGGCAGGCGCAAAGCTATTTGTCCCTGCAGTGGCTGGTCGCCACATCATGTGGCTAGCACATTCTTGTACATTCAGTGAGCCTGTACATACCCAGTATCAGCACCACACGAGGGGACCACCATGCGGCTAGCACGTTCTTCTACATTCAGTGAGTCTGTACACACCCAGTATCAGCACCACACGAGGGGACCACCATGTGGCTAGCATGTCCTTGTACATTCAGTGAGTCTGTACACACCCAGTATCAGCACCATACGAGGGGACCGCCATGCGGCTAGCACGTTCTTGTATGTTCAGTGAGTCTGTACCCACCCGTTATCAGCACCACACGAGGGGACCGCCATGCAGCTAGCACATCCTTGTACATTCAGTGAGTCTGTACACACCCACTATCAGCACCACACGAGGGGACCGCCATGCGGCTAGCACGTCCTTATATGTTCAACACTCCACTAATAATACGATGCTCATCTTGCTCTTCCCACTTGGACAGCAGAAGATTTTGTTATTATTTATTAGTTTTAATTGTTGTTGTTAGTTAGGTAACATCATCATCATCATCATCTATTTTATTGTTGTGAGAGCATATATACATATATACACATATACATATACACACATATACATATATTAATATATTAATAAACACTTTATCGATTTAAAACGATATGTATAGCCTCTCAGCTTCCCAGTTCCGAGCCTCCCTCCACCACATCCCACATATTTGAATAGGAGTAAAAACTAATAAACAAAAGTAAAAATAAATCAAATAAAAAATGCCAACCACTCAGCAAATATATGTTCATATATGGATACAATACAACCCCGTTAAACCAAGCTCGGCTAAACCAAATGATCAGTTAATCCAAACTTTTTTGGGCGGCCAGCAAAATACTACCATTTATCATATAAAAAAGTTGGTTAAACCAAAGTCGTTTAATCCAAATTATCAGTTAATCCAAACAGAATTTCATGCCCCAGGCCACTTCTGGTACAGTTAAACCAAACTTTTATGTGGTTATAAGGTCACCTGAGATCCCACCAACTCTTTTTATAGGATAAATGGTTATACTGTATATACATAAAAAACAATAATCAAAGTGTCCAGATACATTGCATATTACATATGCAATACACTCTTATTCAAATTCAACTTTCCCCAACTCTACTTTAACCGACTCTACTTTACCAGACTCTACTTTACCCGAATCTACTTTCCCTGACTCTACTTTACCCGACTTGACTTTACCCGACTTGATGTTACCCGACCTGAATTTGCCTGACCTTACTTTGCCCGACATGACTTTGCATGACCTGACTAAAGCCGGATCGGGTAAAGGTGGGTCGGGTAAAGTCGTGTTGGCTAAAGTCGGGTCGGTTAAAGTCAGGTGTGGTAAAGTTGGGTCCGGTAAAGTCGGGTCCGGTAATGTCGGGTCCGGTAAAGTCAGGTCTGGTAAAGTCGGGTTCGGTATAGTTGGGTCTGGTAAAGTCGGGTCCGGTAAAGTCGTTGGTTTGTTTGTTTGTTTACTGACCCCCCAGCACAAAAAGTAGGCATGTACTTCAATTGACACAACTTTGTCCGACTCGACTTTACCCGAGACGACTTTACCCGACCTGACTTTACCTGACCTGACTTTACCCGACCTGACTTTACCCGACCTGACATTACCCAACCTGACATTACCTGACCTGACTTTACCCGTCGGGTCAACTCAGGTCAGGTCAAGTCGGGTCGGATCAAGTCGGTTCGGGTCAAGTCGGGCAGGTCAAGTCAGGTCGGGTGAAATCGGTGAGGGTGAAGTCGGCTTGGGTCGGGTGAAGTCGGGTAGGGTGAAGTCAGGTCGGGTGAAGCCGGGTCGGTTAAAGTCGGGTCAAGTGAAGTCGGGTCGGGTGAACTCGGGTCGGTTCAACTTGTGTCGGTTCAAGACGGGTTGGTTCAAGTTGGGTCGGGTCAAGCAATGTCGGGTCAGCTAAAGCCGGATCCGGTAAAGTCGGGTCGGGTAAATTCGGGATGGGTAAAGTTGTGTCGGCTAAAGTCGGGTCGGCTAAAGTTGGGTCTGGTAAAGTCGGGTCCGGTAAAGTCGGGTCCGGTAAAGTCAGGTCTGGTAAAGTTGGGTCCGGTAAAGTTGGGATCTGGTAAAGTCATGTCCGGTAAAGTCAGGTCGGGCAAAGGAGAGTCGGGCAAAGGAGAGTCGGGTAAAGTAGAGTCGGGTAAAGTAGAGTCGGGTAAAGTAGAGTTGGGTAAAGTCAGGTCGGAAAAAGTCAGGTCAGGTAACGTCAAGTATTATTGCCATTTTTATCATTATATAGTTGTTATTATTATCATCGTTATTATCATTATTATCATTGTTATTATCATTATTCTTGTCATTATTATTACCGGATTATTTTAATCATTATTAGCATTATTTTTAGATTTACATATACATGTATGTATACATATAATATATATATATAGATATAAATATACATATACACATACATATGTGTATACATATAAATATACATATACCTATGTGTATATACATATATACATATTACACCTATGTGTATATATGTCTATATATACATGCATTCATATCTACATATATGTATACATATATACATATGGAGACCTATATATGTGACTACATAATTATATATATATATATATATATATCTGAATACATACTGTATTTAGAGATGACTGCATCATATATTGTAGAGTGGTCCTCCATTTGTCACTGGTAAGTTAACCCATGTGTAGTCTGTTTCACTCTCAGACTTATTGCAAGGGGCCTAAGCTCTGACACTTTAACACTCAGATTTTAACCAAAAACTGCCAAGGAAAGCTTTCACACCTCAGGTTGCCAATGGTTCTCTGGGCTGCACCTTCACTGACAGCTGAGCTCACTGAGTGTGAATGTGTCAGAGCTTATGCCCTTTGAATAGGTGTGAGAGTGGATCGGATTTGGTTTATAAGGGTGTGTGCCACAGTGCACTGCACACACATATTTCTGAAGGCACACACAACACAACAGTCAACTTGTTATTTGCAAATGGATTACCATTGTGAAGGATCTGGCACAGTCATCCTTACATTTAGGAACACTGGTAAGGTATTCTTCACCTGATATTGCAATATTATTTATATATTATATATAATACATACATATGTATGTGCATATATGCATATATACGTATAGCTTTAAAAGTATGTGTACATGTACATGCATAATCAAAAATAAATTAAATATAAATGATGTACAACAGTCCCCACAGGACCTCCCCCAGTGGCAAGTGGAAGTGGGCCACAGACCAGCATATACCCCCATGGTTGACTGGAGGTTCCTCTATTGTTTGGGATTAATGGCTATACCAACACAGTACTGTCATGGGCAGTTCTGTCCTGTAGACATGTGTTGTAACTACTGAATTATTTCCTAATATTCACTGTTAATTTACTCAATCTGGTCCCAACTAAATGTCCTTTGAATAGGCAGGAAATTAGACATTTTTCTTTCCTTTCTAGTGATGTATTCGAATATGAAAACCTGCTAAAACTCAGCGTTCCACAACCATATTTGTGAACCTGCACCATAATCCTATATGAAATTCGACCTTGGAAATTGAACCGGTACTCGAATGAGGTACTTTAACCACCAGAGCCTGAACGAGGTAAGCTCTCCAACCTGATTAGGATAGGGCAAGAACTGGTTGGTTCAGTGTCAGGATAATGTGATTGAGGGGGATATCAGGTCATGGTGCTGGTGGCCTGGTCTCCCAGTGGGACAGCACTATAAAGTTGCCATTAGCGCGCACTGTCACAAGTTGTTTCCCGTCCTGATATGACCTTCGATGTTGCCAGGACATAAAAACTTCAATAACCAACCAAGGTGCATGTCCCTTCGTTCTGTCAGTGTCCAGTCTAGCTCTAGCATGCAGTTTAGCTACACACATATTCACATGCACACATACACACAGGCACACATCCATATACACACATATATCTACGCATCCACACACACGCACCTGGTCACAACGATGTGTATGTGGGTCACGCAGGTGGGGACACGGAGCGTGTAATATACAACACTCTCACGATTGCGACATATAACTACTAGTATGAGTTGAAAATGTTTATCTCAAGAATACTTATGAGTATTTCAAGAACTGCCATAAAAATGTCTGTGTACTAATTGTACAGCTATTTATTATTGTTCTTATGTCAGGCATAGTACCAACTGATAGGTGCTATCGAACCATTATACAAAAAAAGGGCTGAATAGACGATCCTGATAATTATTGTGGGATTATCCTTCTAAGCTGTGTTGTTAAACTGGTTACAGCTGAGTTCCCGCTTAACTGCACATTTGGAAGGTACTGGTATATTAGGAGAAGAACAAGCAGGCTTCCGGGAAGGATATAGCACACTTGATCACTTATTTGTTCTTCACTCACTAATTGACCTGTATCTATCTCGCAAGAAACATTTATATTGTGCATTTGTAGATTATAGGAAAGCATTTAAATTGATCTTGTCGACAGATAATCATTATGATGCAAGCTGATTCCCCAAGCATAAATGGAAATGTAATCAAAGTCATATACAATGAGTATAACAATGCTAAATGGAGAAATCTCAGAATTGATTGATTGATTGGTGGTTGCTTTTCGCCGTGTCGGCAGCATAGGCCATATTCACGGCGAGAATATTTTCTAGTTCACAGTCAAGATTCTACTGTCCCTTACGCGATGTTATATTAGCCTCATAATGCGTGGTGAATATCAGACAGGCTTTTTGTATCAGCTGCGCCTTGGTGCTTGAGGCTGAACTAGATTGCGCACGGCTATTAGTATCAACGAAAAGGCATTTGGCTTCCACTGTCACAGGACCAGCGGCACTTGCCGATGTCTGTCGGCATGCCAGCCACCTCTTGACTTTGTAGTTCGTTTGAATGCTACCATTTCCAGTGTGGCACAACCAATGAACGGTCTTCTAAGAGCACACGTGACCCACAGGGCGCTGAAACATGATTGCAGAGTGTATAAGTTATACACTCTACAATCATGTTTCAGGCAAAATAGGCGGAGTCTGTGATGACTTTTGTGTGAATAATATGCGGATGCGCCTCGATGTGGTTTGTGTGAAGAGACAACATATAGCAAGGGGGTTTTGGGGTGTTTTTTTCTCTCTCCACATTTTCACTTCAGTTTCCTACAGTCAAACAGAAAGAGGCGGGGATACGTGTGTTGGGACTGCGTGCTGAGAGTCTGTTTGCGATACACCGCGTGTACTGACACATCATATCGTGGTTCTCGCTATTTGGTATCAGTTCAATGACTTTAACACAACGATGTGAGGCAAAGCGAATGGCAAAGCCCCGACATTGTGATGCGAGCCTTACAGAGAGGAGTTCAGAGCTGATTCAGATGTGGTTATATCACCATCTCTTACACTTATATCTTTCCACTTTGTCGCCTGCTGCTTGAAAACAAATGTCGTTAATAAAATATGGTCATATTGTATGTTCAAACAAAGGGTTATGGATATGAGCATTAGATGTAATGCTACCAAATGTTAAGCTGCAATATAGAATATAAATTCTCATCTACACTGTGTTCTTGGTACTTCTCATTGTTATATTATTGGGGTTTCCGGTGGTTATAGAGGGATTTCTTGAGGACGGTGCACTTGGGTTGTATTTGCAGTGTTATTTGGCGCAATCTTTCTCGTGGGTAGTTGGAGTTTCCCTTTGTGTATAGACATAAAGGCTGGTGTACTGGCAGAGTTAACTTGTCATTGAATAACGTCTGTTCGGGCACCAACCAGGGCGGCCAAGCACTAATAGCTCCTCCACACTTGTATGGAATGACCTCCAGTTGAATCCATATAAATATATATGAAAATGCAAAGAAAATACCGAAAGCGATCCATTGGAGAATTCTCTTGGTTTTTTAATCAGCAATATAAACGATGAATGGCAAATCCAGGACTAAACCAAGACTTTTCTAGACTTAAAAAGTCAAATATTTAGGGAAAAGACTCGCATGCAGCAACGGGTAGCTGAGCCATGTCTATTGTGTCAGAGAAACAAGAATACAATAATACCAAATTACTATTAAACATTATGTTGGGTTCTTAAGTAGCAATAAACACAGGCACCAACTGCAGTAGTTATTCCCATTCTGGATCTAAATCTAGACTTCTGGATCTAAACTTAGAAAGTGCTGATGTGTGTCCTGGAACTTAGATTTGGAGCTCTGTTATTAGGTGTAAGAGAGGCGTTGTCTTACTTTTGGCGTCTAGTATGAGGTACAGACGGGGTCTCATTTTCTCAGATTAAGTGTCCAGTTTGAGGTGCAGGGCGGTGTGTTGTCTTCTCACATTGAGTGTCCAGTTTGAGGTGCAGGACACTGTGTTGCCTTCTCACATTGAGTTTCCAGTTTGAGGTGCATGGTGGTGTGTTGTCTTCTCACATTGAGTTTCCAGTTTGAGGTGCAGGGCAGTGTGTTGTCTTCTCACATTAAGTGTCCAGTTTGAGGTGCAGGGCACTGTGTTGTCTTCTCACATTGAGTTTCCAGTTTGAGGTGCATGGTGGTGTGTTGTCTTCTCACATTGAGTTTCCAGTTTGAGGTGCAGGGCACTGTGTTGTCTTCTCACATTGAGTTTCCAGTTTGAGGTGCAGGGCACTGTGTTGTCTTCTCACATTGAGTGTCCAGTTTGAGGTGCAGGACACTGTGTTGTCTTCTCACATTGAGTTTCCAGTTTGAGGTGCAGGACACTGTGTTGTCTTCTCACATTGAGTGTCCAGTTTGAGGTGCAGGGCGGTGTGTTGTCTTCTCACATTGAGTTTCCAGTTTGAGGTGCAGGGCACTGTGTTGTCTTCTCACATTGAGTTTCCAGTTTGAGGTGCAGGACACTGTGTTGTCTTCTCACATTAAGTGTCCAGTTTGAGGTGCAGGGCGGTGTGTTGTCTTCTCACATTAAGTGTCCAGTTTGAGGTGCATGGCGGTGTGTTGTCTTCTCACATTGAGTGTCCAGTTTGAGGTGCAGGACACTGTGTTGTCTTCTCACATTAAGTGTCCAGTTTGAGGTGCAGGGCGGTGTGTTGTCTTCTCACATTGAGTTTCCAGTTTGAGGTGCAGGACACTGTGTTGTCTTCTCACATTGAGTTTCCAGTTTGAGGTGCAGGGCGGTGTGTTGTCTTCTCACATTGAGTTTCCAGTTTGAGGTGCAGGACACTGTGTTGTCTTCTCACATTGAGTGTCCAGTTTGAGGTGCAGGGCAGTGTGTTGTCTTCTCACATTGAGTTTCCAGTTTGAGGTGCAGGGCACTGTGTTGTCTTCTCACATTGAGTGTCCAGTTTGAGGTGCAGGGCACTGTGTTGTCTTCTCACATTGAGTGTCCAGTTTGAGGTGCAGGGCAGTGTGTTGTCTTCTCACATTAAGTGTCCAGTTTGAGGTGCAGGGCACTGTGTTGTCTTCTCACATTGAGTTTCCAGTTTGAGGTGCAAGGCAGTGTGTTGTCTTCTCACATTAAGTGTCCAGTTTGAGGTGCAGGGCACTGTGTTGTCTTCTCACATTGAGTGTCCAGTTTGAGGTGCAGGGCGGTGTGTTGTCTTCTCACATTAAGTGTCCAGTTTGAGGTGCAGGGCACTGTGTTGTCTTCTCACATTGAGTGTCCAGTTTGAGGTGCATGGTGGTGTGTTGTCTTCTCACATTGAGTTTCCAGTTTGAGGTGCAGGACACTGTGTTGTCTTCTCACATTGAGTGTCCAGTTTGAGGTGCATGGGCGGTGTGTTGTCTTCTCACATTGAGTGTCCAGTTTGAGGTGCAGGACACTGTGTTGTCTTCTCACATTGAGTGTCCAGTTTGAGGTGCAGGACACTGTGTTGTCTTCTCACATTGAGTGTCCAGTTTGAGGTGCAGGACACTGTGTTGTCTTCTCACATTGAGTTTCCAGTTTGAGGTGCAGGGCACTGTGTTGTCTTCTCACATTGAGTGTCCAGTTTGAGGTGCAGGACACTGTGTTGTCTTCTCACATTGAGTTTCCAGTTTGAGGTGCAGGACGGTGTGTTGTCTTCTCACATTGAGTGTCCAGTTTGAGGTGCAGGACACTGTGTTGTCTTCTCACATTGAGTTTCCAGTTTGAGGTGCAAGGCGGTGTGTTGTCTTCTCACATTGAGTTTCCAGTTTGAGGTGCAGGACACTGTGTTGTCTTCTCACATTGAGTTTCCAGTTTGAGGTGCAGGGCGGTGTGTTGTCTTCTCACATTGAGTGTCCAGTTTGAGGTGCAGGACACTGTGTTGTCTTCTCACATTGAGTGTCCAGTTTGAGGTGCAGGACACTGTGTTGTCTTCTCACATTGAGTTTCCAGTTTGAGGTGCAGGGCGGTGTGTTGTCTTCTCACATTGAGTGTCCAGTTTGAGGTGCAGGACACTGTGTTGTCTTCTCACATTGAGTTTCCAGTTTGAGGTGCAGGGCGGTGTGTTGTCTTCTCACATTGAGTGTCCAGTTTGAGGTGCAGGACACTGTGTTGTCTTCTCACATTGAGTTTCCAGTTTGAGGTGCAGGACGGTGTGTTGTCTTCTCACATTGAGTTTCCAGTTTGAGGTGCAGGACACTGTGTTGTCTTCTCACATTGAGTTTCCAGTTTGAGGTGCAGGACACTGTGTTGTCTTCTCACATTAAGTGTCCAGTTTGAGGTGCAGGGCAGTGTGTTGTCTTCTCACATTGAGTGTCCAGTTTGAGGTGCAGGACACTGTGTTGTCTTCTCACATTGAGTGTCCAGTTTGAGGTGCAGGACACTGTGTTGTCTTCTCACATTGAGTTTCCAGTTTGAGGTGCATGGTGGTGTGTTGTCTTCTCACATTGAGTGTCCAGTTTGAGGTGCAGGGCACTGTGTTGTCTTCTCACATTGAGTGTCCAGTTTGAGGTGCAGGACACTGTGTTGTCTTCTCACATTGAGTGTCCAGTTTGAGGTGCAGGACACTGTGTTGTCTTCTCACATTGAGTTTCCAGTTTGAGGTGCAGGGCGGTGTGTTGTCTTCTCACATTGAGTTTCCAGTTTGAGGTGCAGGACACTGTGTTGTCTTCTCACATTGAGTGTCCAGTTTGAGGTGCAGGCAGTGTGTTGTCTTCTCACATTGAGTTTCCAGTTTGAGGTGCAGGCGGTGTGTTGTCTTCTCACATTGAGTGTCCAGTTGAGTGCAGGGTGTGTTGTCTTCTCACATTGAGTTTCCAGTTTGAGGTGCATGGTGGCGGTGTGTTGTCTTCTCACATTGAGTTTCCAGTTTGAGGTGCAGGGCACTGTGTTGTCTTCTCACATTGAGTTTCCAGTTTGAGGTGCAGGGTGGTGTGTTGTCTTCTCACATTAAGTGTCCAGTTTGAGGTGCAGGACACTGTGTTGTCTTCTCACATTGAGTTTCCAGTTTGAGGTGCAGGGTGGTGTGTTGTCTTCTCACATAGTGTCCAGTTTGAGTGCGGCATGTGTTGCTTCTCACATTGAGTGTCCAGTTGAGGTGCAGGACCTGTGTTGTCTTCTCACATTGAGTTTCCAGTTTGAGGTGCAGGGCGGTGTGTTGTCTTCTCACATTAAGTGTCCAGTTTGAGGTGCAGGACACTGTGTTGTCTTCTCACATTGAGTTTCCAGTTTGAGGTGCAAGGCAGTGTGTTGTCTTCTCACATTGAGTTTCCAGTTTGAGGTGCAGGGCAGCTGTGTTGTCTTCTCACATTGAGTGTCCAGTTTGAGGTGCAGGCGGTGTGTTGTCTTCTCACATTGAGTGTCCAGTTTGAGGTGCAGGGCAGTGTGTTGTCTTCTCACATTGAGTTTCCAGTTTGAGGGTGCAGGGTGGTGTGTTGTCTTCTCACATTGAGTTTCCAGTTTGAGGTGCAGGCGGTGTGTTGTCTTCTCACATTGAGTGTCCAGTTTGAGGTGCAGGACACTGTGTTGTCTTCCTCACATTGAGTTTCCAGTTTGAGGTGCAATGGTGGTGTGTTGTCTTCTCACATTGAGTTTCCAGTTTGAGGTGCAGGACACTGTGTTGTCTTCTCACATTGAGTTTCCAGTTTTGAGGGCATGGTGTCACATTGGTGTAGGGTGCATGTGTTGTCTTCTCACATTGAGTTTCCAGTTTGAGGTGCAGGCGGTGTGTTGTCTTCTCACATTGAGTTTCCAGTTTGAGGTGCAGGGCAGTGTGTTGTCTTCTCACATTGAGTTTCCAGTTTGAGGTGCATGGTGGTGTGTTGTCTTTCTCACATTGAGTGTCCAGTTTGAGGTGCAGGACACTGTGTTGCTCTTCTCACATTGAGTTTCCAGTTTGAGGTGCATGGTGGTGTGTTGTCTTCTCACATTGAGTTTTCCAGTTTGAGGTGGCAGGACACTGTGTTGTCTTCTCACATTGAGTGTCCAGTTTGAGGTGCAGGGCGGTGTGTTGTCTTCTCACATTGAGTTTCCAGTTTGAGGTGCAGGTCAGTGTGTTGTCTTCTCACATTGAGTTTCCAGTTTGAGGTGCATGGCGGTGTGTTGTCTTCTCACATTGAGTTTCCAGTTTGAGGTGCAGGGCGGTGTGTTGTCTTCTCACATTGAGTGTCCAGTTTGAGGTGCAGGACACTGTGTTGTCTTCTCACATTGAGTGTCCAGTTTGAGGTGCATGGTGGTGTGTTGTCTTCTCACATTGAGTGTCCAGTTTGAGGTGCAGGACACTGTGTTGTCTTCTCACATTGAGTTTCCAGTTTGAGGTGCAAGGCAGTGTGTTGTCTTCTCACATTGAGTGTCCAGTTTGAGGTGCAGGGCAGTGTGTTGTCTTCTCACATTGAGTTTCCAGTTTGAGGTGCATGGTGGTGTGTTGTCTTCTCACATTGAGTTTCCAGTTTGAGGTGCAGGCAGTGTGTTGTCTTCTCACATTGAGTTTCCAGTTTGAGGTGCAGGGCAGTGTGTTGTCTTCTCACATTGAGTGTCCAGTTTGAGGTGCAGGACACTGTGTTGTCTTCTCACATTGAGTTTCCAGTTTGAGGTGCATGGTGGTGTGTTGTCTTCTCACATTGAGTTTCCAGTTTGAGGTGCAAGGTGGTGTGTTGTCTTCTCACATTAAGTGTCCAGTTTGAGGTGCAGGGCAGTGTGTTGTCTTCTCACATTGAGTTTCCAGTTTGAGGTGCATGGTGGTGTGTTGTCTTCTCACATTGAGTTTTCCAGTTTGAGGTGCAGGGCGGTGTGTTGTCTTCTCACATTGATGTGTGTCCAGTTGTTTGAAGGTGCATGGGTGCAGGTGTGTTGTCTTCTCACATTGAGTTTCCAGTTTGAGGTGCAGGGCGGTGTGTTGTCTTCTCACATTGAGTTTCCAGTTTGAGGTGCATGGCGGTGTGTTGTCTTCTCACATTGAGTTTCCAGTTTGAGGTGCAGGACACTGTGTTGTCTTCTCACATTGAGTTTCCAGTTTGAGGTGCATGGTGGTGTGTTGTCTTCTCACATTGAGTTTCCAGTTTGAGGTGCAGGGTGGTGTGTTGTCTTCTCACATTGAGTGTCCAGTTTGAGGTGCAGGGCAGTGTGTTGTCTTCTCACATTGAGTTTCCAGTTTGAGGTGCATGGTGGTGTGTTGTCTTCTCACATTGAGTTTCCAGTTTGAGGTGCAGGGCAGTGTGTTGTCTTCTCACATTGAGTTTCCAGTTTGAGGTGCATGGTGGTGTGTTGTCTTCTCACATTGAGTTTCCAGTTTGAGGTGCAGGACACTGTGTTGTCTTCTCACATTGAGTTTCCAGTTTGAGGTGCAGGGCACTGTGTTGTCTTCTCACATTAAGTTTCCAGTTTGAGGTGCAAGGTGGTGTGTTGTCTTCTCACATTGAGTGTCCAGTTTGAGGTGCAGGGCACTGTGTTGTCTTCTCACATTGAGTTTCCAGTTTGAGGTGCATGGTGGTGTGTTGTCTTCTCACATTGAGTGTCCAGTTTGAGGTGCAGGGCAGTGTGTTGTCTTCTCACATTGAGTTTCCAGTTTGAGGTGCAAGGCGGTGTGTTGTCTTCTCACATTAAGTGTCCAGTTTGAGGTGCAGGGCACTGTGTTGTCTTCTCACATTGAGTTTCCAGTTTGAGGTGCATGGTGGTGTGTTGTCTTCTCACATTGAGTTTCCAGTTTGAGGTGCAGGGCAGTGTGTTGTCTTCTCACATTGAGTTTCCAGTTTGAGGTGCAGGTGGTGTGTCTACTGGTGTTGGTGCTGTTTGCTCACATTGAGTGTCCAGTTTGAGGTGCAGGGCAGTGTGTTGTCTTCTCACATTGAGTTTCCAGTTTGAGGTGCATGGTGGTGTGTTGCCTTCTCACATTGAGTTTCCAGTTTGAGGTGCATGGTGGTGTGTTGTCTTCTCACATTGAGTTTCCAGTTTGAGGTGCAGGGCAGTGTGTTGTCTTCTCACATTGAGTTTCCAGTTTGAGGTGCATGGTGGTGTGTTGTCTTCTCACATTGAGTGTCCAGTTTGAGGTGCAGGACACTGTGTTGTCTTCTCACATTGAGTTTCCAGTTTGAGGTGCATGGTGGTGTGTTGTCTTCTCACATTGAGTTTCCAGTTTGAGGTGCAGGGCAGTGTGTTGTCTTCTCACATTGAGTGTCCACTTTGAGGTGCATGGTGGTGTGTTGTCTTCTCACATTAAGTGTCCAGTTTGAGGTGCAGGACACTGTGTTGCCTTCTCACATTGAGTTTCCAGTTTGAGGTGCAGGGCAGTGTGTTGTCTTCTCACATTGAGTGTCCACTTTGAGGTGCAGGGCAGTGTGTTGTCTTCTCACATTGAGTTTCCAGTTTGAGGTGCAGGGTGGTGCTTTGTCTTCTCACATTGAGTGTCCAGCTTGAGGTGCAGGGCAGTGTTGCTTTCACATTGAGTGTCCATTGAGGTGCAGGGCACTGTGTTGTCTTCTCACATTGAGTTTCCAGTTTGAGGTGCAAGGCGGTGTGTTGTCTTCTCACATTAAGTGTCCAGTTTGAGGTGCAGGACACTGTGTTGCCTTCTCACATTGAGTTTCCAGTTTGAGGTGCATGGTGCTGTGTTGTCTTCTCACATTGAGTTTCCAGTTTGAGGTGCAGGGCAGTGTGTTGTCTTCTCACATTGAGTGTCCACTTTGAGGTGCATGGTGGTGCTTTGTCTTCTCACATTGAGTGTCCAGCTTGAGGTGCAGGGCAGTGTGTTGTATTCTCACATTGAGTGTCCAGCTTGAGGTGCAGGGTGGTGTGTTGTATTCTCACATTGAGTGTCCGGTTTGAGGTGTGGCGTGGGCTGTTGTCTTCTCACATTGAGTGTCCAGTTTGAGGTACGGAGCGGATGCCATTCTTCTTCCAATTACTGCTTCATGAAGTCGACTTCGGCCATGTGACATGGGTGTTTTCACAAGTCACTAATCTTCAAACAGAGTCAGCGAGATTCCAAACCAATAATTGGCTAGCGTACGACGGCCTCAAATGTTTACGTGGGTTTCAGAACACGGTGTGTGGTAGTGTGTCGAGGGAAGGGTAAAGAAGCTGGGAACACAATTCAGTAGAGTGGAGCTCCACCGTATAACGCCATATTGTAATCGTGTTAGTTCCCGGCCCTCCTTAGGCGTCCCCTGGTGGATAAGGGACCGAGTTCACTGATCAGGAATTGTCTGTCCGGTGGGCAGGGGCGGGGGGGGGGAGTGGGGGTACAGACTCAGCACCAATACACCGATCCTGGCCAGACGCGTTGCATCCGGTTGTAACTCTAGGCCGTCCTTGGAACCAGATGCAACGCAAAGACACCGTCTGACCCTTACGATAAGCGTTGCCGCAAGCATACAGGAGTTTGGGTGCCTGACATTCTGCGACAATATAATCGGAAGATTGAATGATTGGTGGTTTATTTAAGCCGTGTCGGCAGCATATGTCATATTCACGGCGTATAGTCTGAAGATGTTTAATGAAAATTAAACTATGTTGTGTATAAAACAAAATATTACTACCTATGTAGCTGTACGTCACATAAGTTCGCATAGGCAGGGAGTACTTTCCTGACTTCTAAACATGAGAGCGAAATTCATTATCTTAAATTTAAAAATAGGGAAAAGCTTCAAATTAAAAATGAGGAAATAATGAAGCTTGTAACAAATGTTTGAATCAGTTGTCTGTAATATCGAACAATAAGTAATCTACCCAAATATTTGCCATCTAGTCATATTGTGCTCTATCAGTCAGTAAATTCCTATATCCCTACAGGGCAACGTTTGGCTCAATCGGTAAAATAGACGGGAACTTGTGATGATTCCTTGCGGAGTGGATATACGAGAATTACAGAAGGCTTCAGGATATTGAGTGGGGCGGTGGGCCGTTATGGTGCTGTCACATTACGACGCTTCTCGCCGGCGTGCTGCCAATGCGCAAAATCACTTTTAATCGTCGAGAGACATCAAACTTTTCGGTGTCAGTGCAACATATTGGTAGCATGCGGCCAACGTTGTGGTAAAAGTTTGGCGCACCATCCTGATATGACCTTAGATGTTGGTAGGACGTAAAACAACAAAAAGCAACAGTTTGGCGCAACGTGTGTGTGGGAACGATCTTCCAGTGCGTTTAACGTATCTCGACGCGCCCCTAATGTCGCCATAATGTTGGCACTCACGCGTCATCGCACGTCCAAAGTTTTGTGCAAGCACAAAACTTTCGACGTGCGATGATGCGCGCCGCCAATCCTTGCCGACCATCGCCGTCCATCAACGAATGCCAACGCGCACCTAGCACGCGTGTAATGCTTCCTGACGTATCCCGGACGTATCCCGACGTTCCTCCAAAAAATCACATACGTCGACGCGCATTGGCGAGAAGCATCGCGATGTGACAGCACCATTAGTTTCGCACGTGGCTGCTGCTTGGGGACCATTGCAGTTAATCCATAACGCCAACGCGGCACCCATGAACGGGCATCCAGGACCGCCACCCCCGCAGGGTTGATCGAATTGTAAACAGACATAGCTTTTAGCCATTTACTGGCGGCATTTTAACCCGAGTCACTCACACCAAAGAAGAATCAGCGTAAGACATCCAGGTCAGTGCGTTTCTATTGGCACAGGTCCGACATTTGCTAAGTGCTAATAAAATATTAATATGATTAAAATATCAACAACACTGACCATAATTTACTCGTCTGGAACGACTAGTCCCTTCTTACTGCAATAGCTCCTACATCTTAAATATCCCTATTCTATGACGTCAGATAGGGAAGGAATGGGTGGAATTACGTAATTAATGCTTTGTTATATTCCATAAGGATTCATCTTACGTACTACCACGATCTAAGGCATTCGCGACTTGTAACAAAAGGCCCCTGATAATTTCCTATTTCAATTGATTGTTTGCTTTGGTTCCTTCCCTAAGATCAGTAGTAACCTGTAAGCCTAAATATGTTTCAATTATATTTAATAGAATCACCCTACAGACAGTCTGTGTGAATGCCCCGTAGTCTTCATATCGCTACTCACTGAGTCACATCTACAGGACTGACTGACCCATATAATCACACAGTCTGCATGAATGCCCCGTAGTCTTCATATCGCTACTCGCTGAGTCACATCTACAGGACTGACTGACCCATATAATCACACAGTCTGTGTGAATGCCCTGTAGTCTTCATATCGCTACTCACTGAGTCACATCTACAGGACTGACTGACCCATATAATCAAACAGTCTGTGTGAATTCCCCGTAGTCTTCATATCGCTACTCGCTGAGTCATGTGTACAGGACTGACTGACCCATATAATCACACAGTCTGTGTGAATGCCCCGTAGTCTTCATATCGCTACTTGCTGAGTCACGTGTACAGGACTGACTAACCCATATAATCACATTTTGATCTCGGAGGTTTCCAGTTTAGCCGACAGCAGGCGATTTCCGATAAACATGCGTGATTAACCATGCATAAATCATTTCTCTACATATAGAATCATTTAGACCGAAATGCAGAAAAAGTTAATTTTGTCGACAAGAACTTGCTTCCTAGGCTGACCAACAGCCTAAATCTAGATTTGTCTTGATCAAACTGCAGCTGTCAAATGTGTTGACAGGAAATTTAAACTGGCACTGCCTTTCTAAAAAAAACTCGTCTATTTAATTTTGCATTTCTATTCTAGTTTCCCAAATGTGTTGTACAGGATTTTCTGGTTTTGGATGACACACAGCGGATTCGGACAAAGGAAGCCAACAGAGCACAAGTTGGACATGGAAAAAAGGGGGTTTAATCAGTTATCAGTTGTTATATAATCGTAATGGACTAGTCTACGTAGTCCAGATTGAGGGGAGCCGACTTTCGAGGGAGCCAGGAGTCCTCTGGAGAGGACCCCCGAGCCGAGCCAAAAACAGCGCCAAGGCTCGGGGTCCTCCATGGCGGCACGACGAGGGATATAGTCAAACACCGCATCAGACTCACAGGTTCCCTGCGCCATTATCGCTTTATGGTTGACTCCCCTTGCAGCGCATGCCTGGGCAGCACTGCGCCTAAAGCCATGGAGACTGAAGCGCGTGGCCTCCGGCACCCGGGCCGCCGCCAGCATCTCACAGAGGAGGACCGTGAGTTCACAAGGGGTCAGCGGGGTGCCCGTGTACGTCAAGAAGGCGGGTGCATTGGAAGCGGCGGGGACTTGGTCGATCGACCGGCATGAGGCACGCACTGGGGATAGTTGAGAGTGTGGGATGGCGGGAACGAACAACGAGACACCTTATGGTGTTTGGCCCGCCCCATCCGTTTGAGGATGGGGAGAGCAGGTTGGACTGCTGCATGAAGGTGTAGTAGGGCAGCACGAGCACTGCCCAAGGGACGACGCTGTGGTGGCCCAGGCTGTGGCAGTGGTTGTGGATCACCTCAAGCAGTGCCGGGGTGATTGAGAGGGCGTGCCTTGGTGGGCAGGCGAAGGTCTTCTCCGCACCCCGCCGGACCACCTCGGTTAACTCGGCCGCGAAGGGGGCATCGTCGCTGCCCGCGAGCGTGCCCCCAAGAACACGTTCGCCACTGAGGAAAGGGATGGCAGCTCTCGGTGGAGGTGGGCGATGTAGTGCCCCAGTTCATAGGCTGAGGGGGCGAGGAGGTCGATGCCGCATTCCAGTGCAGAGGTGACGTAACCTTTGGCGTACCTGTCGCAGTTCCGCCAGGTGCTGGGAGCGAGAGTGACTCGGTGCAGCCCTATCAGGCTGTTATGTGCTCCCTGGTCGTAAGCTGGGGAAGAGAAATGTATGTTGAAAGGTTGGGTGTGAAGAGGTCGGGGGTGTGGTGGACTCAAACTCTGGTTATCCCCTGTCTGGCGCTCTTGGAGCGGGAGAAGGCAAGGGCGGCCGGTGAGGAGTGCGCTCGGCTGAGGGCATCAGCAAACTCTAGGTCCACCCCCCGCCTCGTGGCGTACTGCAATGGGGTAGGACCCCAGCGCCGCAAGGAGCCATACCTCACGGGCGAGAACCCTAACTGCCATGAGGAGGTTAATCGCCTCCAGCTCATGAATGGTGCGGAAGGCCTCGACCACAGCGGGCTCATATTGTTCCGCATAGAAGTGCGTGGGGGAGAACCCACACCCACCGGTCATGCAGGAGTGACATTCAATCGTCCAGGTCGGCCTGAACGGCGGAGGAGGAAGATGCCGCCCCCCCCACACCCCCTCGCATATAGGCAGAACCACTTCACGCCTTTCCGGAGATCCTCGTCCACCCGGGGCTCCTCCGGAGTCGGAAGCCCGTGAAGGCTCCTCAGGATGCGGGTCATGATCTTGCAGGCTGGCGGGCCCCACAAACTCATGTGTGCTAGCCTGCCAACCAGCCTTTAGATCGATTTCTGGGTCATTGATGGTCGGGTCATCCATCGGTCACACTCCCCAAGGACCTCATCCATTTTGGGAGTCAGGATCTTGATCGACATCGCTCACCACAGATCTCCCGGAGAGCATCAAACCCTTTCATTGCTGCAAAGTAGCATGCCTCACAGCTGATGAAGTTGTCGACGTAGATGCGGATGTGATGCCCCCTCTTGCACATCAGGCAGGTGACTGCCGAGATCACCGGGACTCAGGCAGCACACGACGTCCAGCACCCGAAGGGCAGGGCGACATCAACATCCACCCTCCCCCCTACCATTATGCAGAAGAGTGGAGAGGAGAGGGGGGGGGTGCAGCCCGGAGCTGTCTGTAGGCCCGGGAGACGTCGGCCGACCAGCGTAGGCCCCACGCCCTTCATCTGTGAGGCGCTGGCTGAGATCCACAACCAACGGCAGGGTGTAGGCATGTCAGTGCCCGAAGTATTCACGGCGGGGGATAACCGCGTTGACACTCCTTCCGGCCGCGAAGGAGAGGTCCATGATTATGCATCGCTTGCCAGTGTCGGGCTGCACTGGGCCCATGGGGTGAATGGCGACACCTCGAAGGGGCCCAGGAGGGCTCCTCCGGCCAACTTATCACTGACATATTCCACTATAAAGCGATCATGGTTGGGGTCGCCTTTGTGGTTCTTGTATGTCGGGGTTCGAGGGCCAACAGCCGAGTAGTTCGCTGGGAACCCAAACTCCAAGAGTTTGGGAAGGTCCGTGTCTGCGTAGACGGCCAGGAGGTGCGTCCACCCCACAATGTTCAGGTGAGATTTAATTGTGCTGCGGCTTGACACAAAATTAGGAAGGGCCACCCGCATCACCGCTGTGTATGCTGCAGTGTAGTCTGGGTAATCGGCCCACTTTCCCCCCGATAAATCCGGCCAAATCGCATTGAGAGTATTTTTGTATTCCAGAGGAGTGGGCCCAGATGTCTTTGTCACTGGTAGTGTGTCTTGTAGCACCAGGTTGATCACGTGGGCTGTCGGTTCCGACAGGTCTACCGCATCAAAGTCTCCGTGTTGCGGCACGGAGCCGCGTGGGTGCTGGACCGCCGTCCGCTGTTGCGCTGCTCCGCGCAGTCACAGCGTGAGCGGCAGGGCGGCGAGGGAGTTTTATGCCTAGTACACACCTCCCGTATACGATCTAAAACTGCCCGTTTCGCGCATAAAACTTAGTTTTAGTCGTTAGGTGTGCGACCCCCGCGCACACTAGACGCTTGCGATTCGCGTATAAAACGCGAATCGCAACCGATTCGAAAAACGAATCGGCCCGTTCGAGAATCGGTATATGTGAGCGGTCAGTCGTATCGCATACGGTAGGTGTGTGCTAGTCGGCGATCGATCGCGTCAGGGTTTTAACGCATCAGCCAATCGCCGGGCCGGGAAGGGTCATGTGACCGTGTCCATACAAAAACGATACAAAATGGCGGACTGGACGAACGAGGCGGAGGTAGCGATGGTCGAGATGTGGCAAACTCTGCCGTGTCTGTTCGATGTGTCCTGCCAAGACTATTCTAACCGAGTCAAGAAAGTTGGTGCGTTGGCGGCGATCTCCGCAGAAATTGGACAGTCAGGTAGGCCCTTTTTTCCAGATAATATTGTATTTTTTGTTTGTCATCATTGTTGTGAAATGCGCCGGTGGTTGAAAATGGCTTCTGCTTAGGTCGTCGCTCTCACATGAAAATTACATTAAGTTATTGGTTTTCAAATCAAAGTTAGCGGGGTAACATTAACACATCGGTAGAGAATAAATGTTATTTCTTTATTCACGAAAGGGCCAGCTTTGTGTCGTTGACAAGTTTACAAGAAACGCAACTGCAAATTAGCTGTAACTAATCGCGAAACGTAATCGCAGAACGGCCATAATGGCGATAAATAATCAGATAAATGACCCACAAAAATTGTTCTAATCGTGAAACGGCTCGCGTTGTATGTCAACATGCCGAATAAAATATGGGGCGCCAGGTTGTAGCATTTGGCATTTATTATTTGTCGGGTTTTGTGTTTCCCTAATATACAATACAATACAAGACAGGTATAATATGTTTTTACAGCGACGTCCATCCAGAAAAGGATGACGAACCTCCGCACCCAGTACACACGCTTTCGTAAGCAAGCGGCCTCGGGTTCTGAAGGGAAGCGTCTGACCGCCAGGCAGAAATGGATCCAGAGCTCACTGGCGTTCCTGGCACCCCATTTGCAGCGACGGCAGAGTGTCACCAACCACCTACTACCGTCGCCAAGATGCAGTCAAGAAACTGCTGAGGTAACGATACTTATCTATACACACACACACTATAAGTTCTAAATTATAAAGTAATGGTTTATTTTACAAATATACTAATATACATATATACAGTCTAGATCATGGCCGACTGCCACGGGACAGACCCTGTCGCAGAGTTCACGTATTCTACGAGGTAATCCCGTTGTGTCTTGGCCCGTTGAGTCGAGTTGGTCCCCGATGGGAATGTCGCCTGACGTAGCACGCGATCGTTTCTCCATGACCCGGGAGTAACCGAGTGTGTCGCAGGGTCTTCGTAGTCAGCTGTTGCTGTGGTGCCTATCTTTTCCCGCAGGAAATTGTGTAGGGCACAGCCCGCCATGACGATCTTCTCTACTTTGTCCGGCGCTAATGCTATGTTGGTCAGAAAGACCCTGAACCTGTTGGACATGATTCCAAACGCGTTTTCAACGACACGTCGGGCGCGTGACAGCCGATAATTATAGATCCGGTGATCCATCCGCATGTCTCTGTGGCTGAACGGCTTCATCAAATACTCTTTGAGGGGAAAGGCATCGTCCGCCACAATGTAATGCCCCAAAGGCCGATCATCCCCGGGTAGTGGTTGGGGGGGTGGGAATGACTCGGCATGGTTCTCCAGAGCCTCTTGAAGGGTGCAGCCGGAAAACACGCCCCCATCACTAACCCGGCCGATGCATCCCACATTGACAAAGATGAACCTATAGTCGGCATCAACTAGGGCCATCAGTACGATGCTGAACGTGTGTTTGTAGTTGTAGAATGTCGACCCGGAGTGTGCTGGGGGTTTGATGTGTATGTGCTTCCCGTCCAGGGCGCCGATACAGTTGGGGAAGTTCCATCTAGCCTGAAACTGGTCAGCGACTTTCCTCCACTCCTCCGGGCTCGACAGGGTCTGCAAAAACAAAAATACAACAACGCTTTAATCCAGCAATACCACAAGAAATAAAGTTACAAGTTTGTTGGCGACAAACTAAATTGTTTCTCTCTTCACGCTCGCAGGTAAACCGTGACGAGACGGTTGTCAACGCCGATGAGGAGACAGGGACTGACGCCGATACCCCGAGTGTGTCTTCTCAAAATATCAGTAGCGTCGGCGACGATCCCGCAGAGGTCGGATCCTATCGCACCAACACCAGCACCCCACTGTCCACCCAAGATTGGGTGAACAAAAAAATGCGCAAGAGATGGGAGGGCGACGCAGGAGATGACGATCTTATGCAACTGGTTATTAAGAACCTGGAAGACACACATGCCCCTCCAGACGACGTGCTTACGACATTTGGCAAACATGTTACCAATAGGCTACGAATGATCACAGATCCAGAAGTGTTGATGGTAGTTCAAAACGACATTGATCAGGCTTGCTTCCGCAGGAACATGAAAATCATCGCGGCGCGAAACGCGCGAAACAGAACCCCACAGGCGGATAGTGGAAACAGACCCGGACCATCGGGGACTGACGGGCATAGGCCCAGTGTGCATAGGCCCGCTGCTGGGTTTTCGTTCGTAAACATGTTGGAATCTGATCAATATTCCGAGTACGAAAATTAAATTAGTTGGTTAACGTTTTTTAGTCGGTTCCATTATTCAAGTTTAAGACAAAGATGTAGCTCATAGGCCCGTTACTGGGTCCTTTTCTTTCGTAAACAAGTTGGAATCTGATCAATATTCCGAGTATTACAATTAAATTAGTTGGTTAACGTTTTTTAGTCGGTTCCATTATTCAAGTTTAAAGATGTAGCTCAGAGGCCTGTTACTGGGTCCTTTTCATTCGTAAACATGTTGGAATCTGATCATTATTCCGAGTAGGACAATTAAATTAGTTGGTTAAGGTTTTTTAGTCGGTTCCATCATTCAACTTTAAGACAAAGATGTAGCTTAAGTTTTAGTCGGATCCATTTTTGTAATCACACTGTGTGTACTCAAACGTTAGTATTAGTCGGTTCCATTATATTTTACTCACACTGTGTGTATGCACAGTGCTAAAGATTGATTCTGATTCTTCTGTGGCAGAGTTGTTGTTACTGTATTCTATACTTGTTACGGTATTCTATTAAAGTTGTGTGAAAATCAATAAAAGAAACCATATAAAACAATCTTACCTTGAAATAATCGTTCTTCAGCGACTGGTAGATGACGTCGCAGGTCTCGGGGACGATTTGGCCGATGGTGGTTGCCCCCACACGAAACAGGTCGCTGAGACTCCGGAAGGATTCACCTACAAACAAAATTAAATTATTTGGTTAGATATAGCGGTTTATTTAGATTTCTAGTTGTATTGATTTAAAACTGGTAGCTCAGACTCAGGAAGGATTCACCTAAAAACAATGACAAGCACTAAGAAAATTTGTTTGCTAAACTAAATTATTTGGTTACATATTTCGGTTTATCTCAATTTGAATATATTTAAATGTGAGCTCAGAGCAACAATATCGTGAATCTGACAAGGAGACAAATATGTTGAAAATAAAGTTAAGTCCTTACCAGTTGCCATGAATCGCAGGGTGACGGCCAACCTCTCCGCAGCCGATATCGACGCTCGATATCGGGTGTTTTGGCGCGCAATACGATCCTCTACCAGGCGCAACAACTCGTCGAACTGATCCGACGGCATACGGCTGAAGTTGGTGAAGGCCTGTGGCTCATCCCTGCGTAGACCAGCCATCAGGGCATTGAATGCTCCTAGCTCCGATCTTTGAGCGATGTGTGGCCGAACCCACACATTTCGAGCAATCTTCCAACGTCGTCGGCGGCGGCGTATGACAAGCAGGGCAAGCCCAATAGCCACGGCTCTCTTTTGAGCAGTTGAACGCGGCGCCATTTTGCTGCTCAGTTTAAACGGCTCAACGTGGTTTGCGGCCCCGACACCAGTCGCAGCGATAAAAAACAATTTGGCGCCATCTAGCATTGCTGACCGACGGCCGATCAACAACTGCTAGGAGGCGCTGATGCGAGTGTAGTTCGCGCTAAATACACCAGGTTCGTGGAACGCAGTCGCAAAACGGACGGTATATGTGCGCACACCCGGTCGGTATATGTGAGCACCCCCTGTCGTGAGTTTTAAGTCGCAAACGGGATGGACCGGGTTGTGACGCGTTGCGTCGGCCAGCCAGTTTTAGTGAGCGAATCGTATACGGTAGGTGTGTACCGGGCATTAGTGTCCCAATAGTTCTTTCTACTGTGTCCATCATAGTCCTTCCTGCTCTCCGCTGGTCTCCGGCTGTAGGAGTGGGCCGGGGTTGGAGAGCGTCAGTCATCAGGAGGGCTTTTTTTCGGCTGCCTCCTGATGGGGGTAGCCCGTGTTTACGTTGTTCGTCGTACTATGTGCATCTCTGATGTTTTGTACAAACTTTTCAGTTTGTTTCGTGTCGTTGTTGCTTTTGTGACATGGGGGTAGGCTGTGTGACGTGGTTGGGAAACGGGAAGCTTTTAGGTTGTATATGTCCAGAGCTGCTCTGCCGAATGAGGGTCTATGGGGCACCCATGCAGTGTGCTAGTTGATGTGAGAGTTTGTGGTATTCCCTCCAGGGCGGCGTGTCGATTACCCCCGCTGAATCAACCACACTTTTTTTCTTCTTTTTTTTATTAGCTGTATTTATACTGTCCATAGCATATAAGCCTAGGTATTCAGGCTTGTTTTCAATGCTGACCAGCTGTAGTGTTGGTGTTATCTTATCACACAGTAGCTGCTGATAAGGTATTTGATTGCCTGCATTTCAGTAGCAGATAGATAGTTGGTTGGTCTGGTTAGTAGTCTATGTTAATTTTTTTGGATTTTCTTGGCATATATGTTTTATTTTTTCTACTCTTACTACTAGACTAGCCTACTCCTATTTACATATCATAGGCTTGTATGTATCTGTGTGGTGTGCTATCTGGCTATTTTTGGCATGGTTACCTTCCATTGGGCGCCCTGCTGGTGGGCCGTGACATATCACATGCCCCTTTGCAGTGCAGCTTAGTGGGGGTTTCCTAGCCTTATTTTGCGCACATATTTTTTTAATGTTTTTAGGTCAGGAATTTGTCATTCCTTTACTGTTTGGGCATCCCACACCTTGGCAGCCATTTCCAGCGTGCTTCTCTCATGAGCTTTTATTTGGCTTCTGGTCTGCTTTAGTAGTGGTGCATTATTTGCTCTAGTAGCCCTTTGTGGTTTTGTTAGGAGTTTATTGTTTTGAGTATAGATGTATGCTAATGTTTTCAGATGAATTATTCTCCTATTTTCTAGCAATTTTACTTTGGTTCTTTTGTGTAGGTCATAGGTGGGGTGCAGCTTGTCTAATCTGAGGCAGATTTTCAGGGCTCTGTTCTGTCGTGTTTGCAGTTTTTTTTAGAAGTTCTTTGTTCGCACCTATGTAGTTTACATCTCCATAGTCAAAATAGGGGAGCACCATGAAGATTTTTATTGACATTTCTTGTGTCATGTAGTCTCTTAGCTTTGCAAATAGCCACAGTTTGTGGTTTACCTTTTGGACAATTTTGTTTATACATAGATTGTAGTTTAGTTGGCTGTCCAACTCAAGACCTAGGTATTTGTAATGGTCTGCATTTTCTAGTGTTTGGTTTCCGAGCTTACAGTGTAGTTTTCTTTCTGGCATTATGTGGCTATTATTTCGTAAATCCTGTTCACACTGCAAATTCTTGCGACTCCGTCCGAGCGCTGGTTGATGGACATCGCCTCTATCGTGCTCATGTCCATGCATTGATTGGGTGGTGTTTATTTAAATGACTTTGGATTCTCGATAATCAAAATGAGGTAAAGATACACCTAGTTTGAAATCAGCAGAAAGGGCGAGTGGGTAAGGCACCATCCTTCTGTCAGTGTCAGGATAATGCGACTGAGTGGGAATGGTTTCACAGCATGCGTGTTTTAATTTTCAATTCAGTATGACCTTCGATGCGCGAGAAGGAAGAACAGAGGCGGAGGTGGGAAACTGAGGCGTTTATTGTGACGCCTCGGGGAATATACAAACAGTATGAAAGAAGATAACAAAACATATGAGAAGAGTAAGGTAAAAATCAAGCAGGGCAACAGAGGGGCTCATGAGGAGCAACAGTCTCGTGAGGAGCAGTAAGTGAGGGGCTCATGAGGAGCAGAAGATAGAATACAGGAGGGGCTCATAAGGAGCAATGTCAGAGTTCTGGTAGAGGGGGGGCCGAGGAGCCCTCCGCCGCAGATGGGGGGAGGGTAGAGGAGTGGAAGTTGGGTGGGTGGAGGAGAAAGGGCTGAGAGCTGGAAGGCGGCAGGAGGGCGAGTGCCTGAGGGAGGCCGGCGGGCGGCCTTATAAGGGAGAAAGTGAGCAGTGGCAGGGGAGGCGTGAACGCTCAGGGCCGGGGGAGGGCGAGGGTGAGCAGCGGGCGTCGCGCGAGGCGCGAATGCTGGGTGAAGGCCCGGGAGAGGGGGGGGGGGAGTCGCTCTGCCTTCCCTCGCATCAAACGAAATGCTTCGCATTACGACCGATGCGCGAGAAGGAAGAACAGAGGCGGAGGTGGGAAACTGAGGCGTTTATTGTGACGCCTCGGGGAATATACAAACAGTATGAAAGAAGATAACAAAACATATGAGAAGCGTAAGGTAAAAATCAAGCAGGGCAACAGAGGGGCTCATGAGGAGCAACAGTCTCATGAGGAGCAGTAAGTGAGGGGCTCATGAGGAGCAGAAGATAGAATACAGGAGGGGCTCATAAGGAGCAATGTCAGAGTTCTGGTAGAGGGGGGGCCGAGGAGCCCTCCGCCAAAGAGTAAGGAGAGGGCTCGAGGCGCGCCCGAGGCGGGGGCGCGGGGCGCCCGAGGCGGGGGCCCGGATAGGCAGGCCTGGGTGAGAGGAGGGTCCGGGGGCCTACATGGAGGGGGAGCGGGCGGCCAAAAAAGGGGGGGCCCGCTCCTGAGATGTGATGTCGGCAGAGGGTTCCTGTGAGGCTGGGCTGGGCTGTGGTCTGAGGCTGGGCTGTGGTCTGAGGGTTCCTCGTGAGGCTGGGCTGGGCTGTGGTCCGTGATGGGCGACTGGCGCTGGGCGGCGATGGGAGCCTTACTGAGGGGGCGCTGGGGCCCGACTGGGAGGTGGTTGCCGATGAGCTCGGCAGTGCCGAGGCGGCGGTCAGGCCGCGCCTCGGGCAAGCTGGGCTGGGCTGGGCTGTGGTCTGAGGGTTCCTCGCGAGGCTGGGCTGGGCTGTGGTCGGTGATGGGCGACTGGCGCTGGGCGGCGATGGGAGCCTTACTGAGGGGGCGCAGGGGCCCGACTGGGAGGTGGTTGCCGATGAGGTCGGCAGTGCCGGGGCGGCGGTCAGGCCGCGCCTCGGGCAAGCTGGGCTGGGCTGGGCTCTGGTCTGAGGGTTCCTCGTGAGGCTGGGCTGGGCTGTGGTCCGTGATGGGCGACTGGCGCTGGGCGGTGATGGGAGCCTTACTGAGGGGGGGCTGGGGCCCGACTGGGAGGTGGTTGCCGATGAGGTCGGCAGTGCCGCGGCGGCGGTCTGGCCGCGCCTCGGGCAGGCTGGGCTGGGCTGGGCTGTGGTCTGAGGGTGAGGAGGTTGTCGGCTTCGAGGTGGTTGTGAGGCGCCGGAGAGGGCCCCCTCGGGCCGGCCGGGGGGGGGGGCCGGCGGATCAAAAATCCGCCGAGGCGGCCGGGGTCTGTGCCCCCCGGGGCAGTGCTTGAGGTGGTGGGGGGGGTGGGTGCGCTCCCCTGGTGAGGTGTGCCCGAGGTGATGTGACGGGCGGTGGGCTGTACGTCGTCCGAAGCCGACGGGCCGTGATGTGTCGGAGGGCAGCCTCGGCGCCCGAGGGCTGGTCCCGCGGCGCCGGGGAGGGACCCGGGGCCGAGCTGGGCGAGGCGCCTCCCGGCGTGCCCGAGGAGGGGGCCGGCGTGGCCGCGGGAGTGTCCGGGGTCCCTTCCGTGGTGCTTGATGCGGCGGCCCCCTCCTCGGGGCGGGCGGGGGCGTCCCCTCGGGCGCGGCGGTGAGACGGCTGCCGCGCGGTGCTTGAGGCGGCGGGGGAGGGCGCGCCTCCGTGGGGGCGTGTGCCCGAGGTGCTGGGATGGGCGGTGTGCCGTACGCCGTCCGCCTCGGGGCGGGCGGTGGCGTGGTGCAAGAGGGTTGCCCTCGGGCTCTCCTCGATTCGATGGCGTCCAGGCGTGCGTGGAGGGCGGCGGTGGTGGCGCGCTGGAGGGCCCGAAGGTCGAGGAGAGCCTTGAGAACCTGAGTTATCTCGGTGCCCGAGGGTGCCGACGGAGAGGCCGGGGCCGAGGAGGCCGACGCGCCTCCCGGCGCGCCCGAGGATGGTCCCGGCGCGGCCAGGGCGGTCGCCCGGGGGCTGTGGCGGCCCGTGCCTTTGCCGTGTCTGGGCATCCTGGAGCGGTCCGAGGGGATGCAGCGGCCCGAGGTGAAGAATCCCAAGCAGGAGAAAGGGCTGAGAGCTGGAAGGCAGCAGGAGGGCGAGTGCCTGAGGGAGGCCGGCGGGCGGCCTTATAAGGGAGAAAGTGAGCAGTGGCAGGGGAGGCGTGAACGCTCAGGGCCGGGGGAGGGCGAGGGTGAGCAGCGGGCGTCGCGCGAGGCGCGAATGCTGGGTGAAGGCCCGGGAGAGGGGGGGGGGGGGAGTCGCTCTGCCTTCCCTCGCATCAAACGAAATGCTTCGCATTACGACCAATGTTGTAGAATATGGCTGCTGCCATCATAGTGTAAAGTTTTCCGATATAATACATGAGGACCGATGTGAAATTACTATAATAAATTACAAACTGTCTATATAAATCAATAAATGAAGGAGTCTCACTCTCCTACTTTTCACTCTTCACCTATTTTCCTTCATTACCTGTATTGCTTTCCTTTGGCTTGTCCACACCACCCACACCACCAGCCGGCGACTTTACAAGAGGACTGATGTGAAATTACTATAATAAATTACAAACTGTCTATATAATGATAAAAAGGTAGTATATAAAAACCAAAGGCATATGAGGGATGTGTGAAGTTTGTAAACTATTACTCATTAGGTATAGAAATTGTATAGTAGAATAGTCTTTGGAGGAGTGTCACTTCCGAGATTTGCTAGGCATACTCTTTGGAAAAGTCACCTCACATACCCCCTCCCCCCCATGGTGTTATTTATGGATCATTGACCAATACAGGCATGGTCAAGTCAGCAGAGGAGGTGTTACCAAATAAAAAACGAGAGACAAAGCAATCATGGATGACGCAAACCATACTAGAAAAGATGGCAGAAAGGAAGAAAGTGAAAACCACTGATCCACCTAAATACAAACACCTGAAGAATGAAATAGAAGATGAATGCAAAAAAGCTAAAGATGAATGGTGGAATAAGAAGTGTGAAGTAGTGGAACAACTTGAGTCTCAACATCGTTCAAGAGAGATGCACAAGAAAGTGAAAGAGATAACAGGTCAAGGATACAGACAGAGAAGCAGTAAATGTATCAAGAACAAAGACGGCAAAATGCTCTTTGAAGAAGATGAAATAAAGTCCAGATGGGAAGAATATGTAAACGAACTATACAATGATGACAGAGGGAACCCACCCACAATTGAGAAAGAAGATGGGAATATTATATTAGTATCAGAGGTTGAGAAGGCTATCAATGATCTAAAGGCAGGTAAGGCTCCTGGAAGTGACCAGATAACATCAGAAATGATAAAAGGACTAGATGAAGTGGGGATTCAAATCATTCATAAGCTAGTAACTGACATCTATGAGACTGGATTTATACCATTGAATATGAATGAATCCATATTTGTACGACTCCCAAAGAAGCTAAAACCAACATTGTGTACTGAGTACAGAACACTAAGCCTGATGAGTCATATGTTGAAGATGATCCTGAAAATAATTTTACTGAGAAACAGACAGAAAATTGAAGAACAAATCAGTAACGTACAAAGTGGGTTTATATCTGGAAGAGGTACACGTGAAGGGATTTTCAATATGAGAATGATTTGTGAACGTTATTGTGAAGTGAACCAGGATGTTTATGCCTGCTTTATTGACTATGAGAAGGCCTTCGACCGAGTCAATCATGAACTGTTAATCAAATGTTTACAAGATATTGGTGTCAATGGCAAAGACATTAAACTAATTGTGAACTTATACTGGACACAACGTGCATTTATAAAAATGGAGCAGGGCCTATCGGATGAAGTTATGATTAAACGAGGAGTTCGACAGGGGTGTGTATTGTCACCATGTCTATTTAACCTGTACACAGAGATGATTTTCAGACACATTGAAGATTGCAAGGGAGTGACAATAGGTGGCATGAACATCAACAATCTTAGATATGCCGATGACAGTGTAATACTAGCAGACAGTGAGAAAAACCTACAAGATATAGTGAATAGAATCAATAAAGCTGGAATACTATTCAACATGAAGATGAATGCCAGGAAGACCAAAACAATGGTTATAAGTAAAAAGACAGATAAACCAAATGTCAATATAACCATAGATGGCACAAACATAGAACAAGTATCCGAATTCATATATCTCGGACAAAAGATTACAAATGATGGGAGATGTGAGGAAGAAATTAAAAGAAGGATAACAATAGCCCGAACAACATTCTCCAAAATGTATAGAGTGTTAACATCAAGTAAGATATGAATACAAACAAGGAAGCGTATTCTTCAGTGTTATGTGTGGTCTACTCTAATGTATGGGGCAGAGACATGGACAATCTCTAAGAAAATGTACAAACGTTTAGCAGCATTTGAGATGTGGACTTATCGAAGGATGATGAAAATATCATGGACAAAGAAGATCACCAACAAAGAAGTTCTCAGAAAAATTAAAAATAAGAAAAGCTTGTTTGCCACTATACAGACAAAGAAACTTATTTATTTTGGCCACATCATTCGTCAGAGTTCAATATACCGTACATTGTTGGAAGGGAAGGTGAATGGCAGCAGAGGGAGAGGGAGACCAAGAACATCATGGTTTACAAATATTTCACAGTGGACAGGCTTGAATTATTCACAGTCTATCAGAACAGCACAACATTGGGACAAGTGGAGAACCATTGCATCCAACCCTCGACTAGAGGATGGAACTATTGATTGATTGATTGACCAATACAGGGCACTGTAGCCGGTGTGGCAAGGCCTAGGCAACAGCACATTGTACTCTGATTGGTGGATTGAACCATGTGACCACTGCCATCTTGGATTCTAGAAAACCTATATAAATCAATAAATGAAGGAGTCTCACTCTCCTACTTTCACTCTTCACCTATTTTCCTTCATTACCTGTATTGCTTTCCTTTGGCTTGTCCACACCACCCACACCACCAGCCGGCGACTTTACAATAGCATTAAGCACAGAACCCGGCGCATTTGTGATGGATCCCATCCAAACGATAACGCATTGGCACAACCAGATTTTAAACGGATGCATCAAAACACATGCGTGCGCATCCTCAAATACATTTAGACTGCCAAGGATATGCGTACTGCTCACATACGCTATGCATAGACACTATGTATGTGGCACAAATTACAACTATTCCGAGTTGTTTGTTTTCCCGGACAGGTATACCGATTCCCTTTAACATTTCGCATTGCTATCTAATGAATTTGCATGTCTCATGTACATATTATTGCTCTGTTACTATTTACTGTTATGTCATCCATATGTCTCATCCTCGGTCATACCATACATAGTCCCGATGGTAGATGCAATTTTAATTGACAAATGTACAAATTTCAAAATTTAAATTTCCCAAATTGATTAATTATATTTATAGAATTGACCAAACAGCATTGAATATCCAACATGGAGGGGATGGGCAACATCCACCTCATTCCTCCTTCCCCTCTATGGCCCTGCACAATAGGGGTAAGGTTATAAATTCACTGTATATGCTGTCCCAAATCATTAGCTAATACACCAGTATCTAAGTTGGATATATAGGATCAAATGTAAGTAGTTGTTTTAATTTTGACAAAATTATATTTCATCGGACCATGCCACTTTAACCCAGTATCAACACCCGCGGGTACGCACACCATCACGCCATGTCGTGAAAACTCAAACGCGAACCTACAAACCGTTGTTGTAAACAGCCGGGCTGTCCGTCTTTCACGCACAGGGATGGCCCTGACTCAGATCGATGATTGCGACCCATTTTGTGATCCTCTCACAACGACACCCCCCGTTGTACTTCCGCAGCCCCCGAGTCCTAAATATTGCCTGTTTCCTTCGCCGTCGTCTGCTCAGTAGCCGTTATCGACAGAAAGTGCTCGAAAACTACTTCCTAGCCACAGCAAGAATCCCACTAACAATTGTCACAGGAAATCACCAAGCACTTGACGAGAATGATGTTGACAGGTTATTTTAATTTGCATGAATTACAACAACGAGTTCGTTGATTGAGCTTCCATGAGTAAAGGTATGAGTTTGTAATTTAAATGGATTTGTGTATGCCACAACCGAACGATTCATTTTAACTTTGAGTAAATGTTGGTTGAATTTGTACAAATACGCAACTCTGATCCCGCGGGCGACCACGATGATCGTCAATCTGTCGGCAGCACAACTTCTGGTCGTAACTGCCGCACCTCCCGGAGTCCGGCGGAGAGCTGTTTATTCGTTGACACGGGTCCCTGCCCGCAATGGTACCCAGTGGTAGTGTTGGGTGTGACACTGTGAGTGAGACTGTGAGTGTTGGGTGTGACACTGTGAGTGAGACTGTGAGTGCTGAAGTTGGCAGCTGGGGAGACGGGTGGACTGGAGGGTGTGTAGGGGGGCAGGGGAAGGCAGCAAGTGTAGTGGCGCCCTCTACGCCTGTCGAGTAATACCCGGAATTCTCAGTGCATCGCCATGACTTATGCCGCAGTCACACTACGACATGTCTCACCAACGTTGGACAACGCATGCCAATGTGTTGGGTTTTTGGTCGAAACGTCGGTACACGTCCAATACGTTACCGGCACGTTACCGTCGCGTTACCGGCACGTCGGTACACGTAGACTGATAGCAACGTGTGATCCAACACGTCGGCTCCCATCGGCGCCCGCCGGCTCACGCCGATCGTTTTGTGCTTGCACAAAACTTTCAACGGGCCGCAACGCGAGTCAACGTGGCGGGCGTGTTATGGACGCGTTAGGAACACATCGGCACCCGTTGGCGGCTCGCCGGGGGAACGCTGGCAGACCATTGATCAACGTCGGTTAACGTTGGCTTTTTTTCCCCCAAACTGCGAGCGTTCCGTCAACGCGTCGGTAATGTCCCATTGACGGGTATCTGGCACGCTATTGGTGTTGCTCCAGCCTTTCTTGGCGCGTTGGACATGTTGCCGGCGCACCTGGATGCGTTGGCGGCAGGTGTGGACACCAGGGAGGCACCTGGTACATGAAGTTATTGAAGGTACAAGATATTATTGAAGGCACATGATATTAATGAAGGTACATGATATTATTGAAGGTACATGATGTCATTAATCCATGGCATATTGTGATTTTACTCTTCATGGTGGCCATCTTGAGATTCCAGGACAGTACAGATGGGTGCAGCTAAGGTTCACCCCTCATTCCCACATCCCAGCTACCACCAGGTCATGGCAACTTGACCAGACACCTCTATCATATCCGATGTACTCCATACAAATTCAATCTGGATCCAATACACATTAAACTTTAAATACCAAACATGACTGTCTTCCATCCTATCAGTCTGGGTTCAGCAATGAGTTACACATTCTTCTAACAATTAAATAAAACAAATGGGTACTTTAAATGGAATCTATTTTATAATGTAACTATGCATAGAAAGTGGAAATATTTTACACATAGTGTTGTGTACCTTCCTCTGTTACTGGCTTCTAACTGATGACATAATGGTGTGTACCCTCCTCTTTACTGGATTTTACCCAATGCCATATTGGTATGTACTCTCCTCCATTACAGGATTCTAACCAATGCCATAATGTTGTGTACCCTCCTCTATTACTGGCTTCGAACCAATGCCATAATGTTGTGCACCCTCCTCCTTTACTGGCTTCTAACCAATGCCATATTGTTGCGTACCCTCCTCCCTTACTGGCTTCTAACTGATGCCATAGTGTTGTGTATCCTCCTCCTTCACTGGCTTCTAACCAATGCCATAAGGTTGCGTACCCTCCTCCTTTCTTGGCTTCTAATCAATGCCATAGTGTTGTGTATCCTCCTCCTTTACTGGCTTCTAACCAATGCCATAAGGTTGCGTACCCTCCTCCTTTACTGGCTTCTAACCAATGCCATAGTGTTGCGTATCCTCCTCCTTTACTGGCTTCTAACCAATGCCGTAAGGTTGCGTACCCTCCTCCTTTCTTGGCTTCTAATCAATGCCATAGTGTTGTGTATCCTCCTCCTTTACTGGCTTCTAACCAATGCCATAAGGTTGCGTACCCTCCTCCTTTACTGGCTTCTAACCAATGCCATAGTGTTGTGTACCCTCCTCCTTTACTGGCTTCTAACCAATGCCATAAGGTTGCGTACCCTCCTCCTTTCTTGGCTTCTAACCATTGCCATAGTGTTGTGTATCCTCCTCCTTTACTGGCTTCTAACCAATGCCATAAGGTTGCGTACCCTCCTCCTTTCTTGGCTTCTAATCAATGCCATAGTGTTGTGTATCCTCCTCCTTTACTGGCTTCTAACCAATGCCATAAGGTTGCGTACCCTCCTCCTTTCTTGGCTTCTAATCAATGCCATAGTGTTGCGTACCCTCCTCCTTTACTGGCTTCTAACTGATGCCATAATGTTGAGTACCCTCCTCCTTTACTGGCTTCTAACCAATGCCATAGTGTTGCGTACCCTCCTCCTTTACAGGCTTCTAATTAATGCCATAATGTTGCGTACCCTCCTCCTTTATAGGCTTCTAATCAATGCCATAATGTTGCGTACCCTCCTCCTTTAATGGCTTCTAACCGATGTCAACTATTTAAACACAAGCCCAACCTACTTATGGCTAACCCATTCTTTTGATTGAGGTTTTTCAAATCACCACATCTTCATAAATTTCAATATTGATCATTTTGGTCGGGTTAGTTTAGTTTTACAAGACGAGTCAGAGGATTAGAGGGGTCAGAGGGATCAAAGGGATCAGAGGGATCAGAGAGGTAATTGTATTTACAGGATGCTGAGACAGACGGCCTTAGTATCTTACATACTACTGAGACAGATTCCCTTACTGTCTTACACAATGCAATAGACCACAAAATACTACTGGAAAAACTAAAAACCATGAGCATAAAATCCAACACTATGGATTGGATAAGATGCTACCTGAACAACAGGCAACAGAAAACAAAAATAAACAATACACTATCAGACAACCAGCCTGTCACATGTGGTGTACCCCAAGGGTCAGTGTTAGAGCCACTACTCTTTATAATCTATATAAACGATCTTGAAAAATGGTTGCAAACTGAATGCCTCCAACTATATGCAGATGACACAGTCATATACGCAAATGGCACCACAGAAGAGGAGGTAATAAGTAAACTAAATAAACTCCTACTAAAACTAGATGAGTCGTGTGAGTCCAACAAAATAACCATCAACACAAGCAAATCAAAAACAGTACTCTTCTTGCATAAACAAATGCCAGAAAGAAAACTACACTGTAAGTTAGGAAACCAAACACTAGAAAATGTAGACCATTACAAATACCTAGGCCTTGAGTTGGACAGCCAACTAAACTACAACCTATGTATAAATAAAATTATACAAAAAGTAAACCACAAACTGTGGCTATTTGCAAAGCTAAGAGACTACATGACACAAGAAATGTCAATAAAAATCTTCAAGGGCATGGTGCTCCCCTATTTTGACTATGGAGATGTAAACTACATGGGTGCGAGAAAAGAAGTACTAAAAAAACTGCAAACACTGCAGAACAGAGCCCTAAAAATCTGTCTAAGAGTAGACAAGCTGCACCCCACCTATGACATACACAAAAGAACCAAAGTGAAATTACTAGAAAATAGGAGAATAATTCATTTGAAAACATTAGCATATAGCTATAGTCAAAACATTAAACTTCTAACAAAACCACAAAGGGCTACTAGAGCAAATAATGCGCCACTACTAAAGCAGACCAGAAGCCAAATAAAAGCTCATGAGAGAAGCATGCTGGAAATGGCTGCCAAGGTGTGGGATGCCCAAACGGTAAAGGAACGACAAATTCCTGACCTAAAAACTTACAAAAAATACCTGTGCAAAATAAGGCTAGGAAATCCCCACTAAGCTGCACTGCAAAAGGGCATGTGATATGTCATGGCCCACCAGCGGGACGCCCAATGGAAGGTAACCATGCCAAAAGTAGCCAGATAACACACCACACAGCTACATACAAGCCTATGATATGTAAATAGGAGTAGGCTAGTCTAGTAATAAGAGTAGAAAAAATAAATACATATATGCCAAGAAAATCTAAAAAAAACTAACATAGGCTATTAACCATGCCAACCAATTATCTATCTGCTACTGAAATGCAGGCAATCAAATACCTTATCAGCAGCCACTGTGTGGTAAGATAACACCAACACTACAACTGGCCAGCATTGAAAACAAGCCTGGTTACCCGGGCTTATATGCTATGGACAGTATAAATACAGCCTCAATAAAAAAATAAAAATAAAAATAAAAACAATGCTGAGGAAAATGTCCTTCATGTCTCGCCTGATGCTGAGACAGATGTCCTTCATGTCTTACACAATGCTGAGACAGATTCCCTTTGTGTCTTACACAATGCTGAGACAGATGTTATTCATGTCTTACACAATGCTGAGACAGATTCCCTTTGTGTCTTACACAACGCTGAGACAGATGTCCTTCATGTCTTATACAATGCTGAGACAGATTGTAAAATTCTCCGATTAAAAGTGTATATTGGATGGTTAAATATGAAACAGTACTCCCTTTATAAGGCTCACACAGGGGGAGGGAAACAATGCCCCTTTAAGCACAATCTTTCCCCCTTATCTCACCCAGACACACAGTCACCACATGTTATCTTGGTTGGTTGTTGGAGTTTTACATGTTATCTAAGCTTATGATAGTCAGATGATAGTCAGGTGGTGGTCAAAGCTGGGTGAGGGGTGAGCCCTGAAAGCAACCGATAAGAATATTGATAACATCCACTATTGCATGTATATAAACTGAATAAAACAAAGAATCAGCATCATTCTACAAGATACTTCTGCTGGTGCTGGACTCGAATCACGTGTTGTGTCTTGTGTGTCTCTACTATGGGGTAAGCTCTGTTATATATAGTTCATATGAATAAGAATATATCCAAAGGATAGTTTGCCTTATGCAGGATAGTATGCATTATGCAGGATAGCATACCTTGTGCAGGATAGTATGCCTTATGCAGGATAGTTTGCCTTATGCAGGATAGTATGCCTTATGCAGGATAGCATACCTTGTGCAAGATAGCATGCCTTATGCAGGATAGTATGCCTTATGCAGGATAATATGCCTTATGCAGGATAGTATGCATTATGCAGGATAGTATGCCTTATACAGGATAATATGCCTTATGCAGGATAGCATGCCTTCTGCAAGATAGTATGCCTTATGCAGGATAGTATGCCTTATGCAGGATAGTATGCCTTATGCAGGATAGTATGCCATATGCAGGATAGTATGCCTTATGCAGGATAGTATGCCTTATACAGGATAGATACTTTAAGCAAGATAGTAGGGCACTCTGGCCGTGTAGAGCAGTATCGATAATAACATGGGTAACCATCAGAAAAGATAATCATAACCCTCGCGTACCACCTAACTGGATCGGCCATCAATAGATTCAAACGCCCGCATATATGAGATGCGGGGACCCGCAAATACGGGATTTCAGAAGATTCCCTTGATGTCTTACACAATGCTGAGACAGATGTTCTTCATGTCTCGCATGATGCTGAGACAGATGTCCTTCATCTCTTACACAATGCTGAGACAGATTCCCTTTGTGGCTTACACAATGCACACATAAAGAAACCACCAATCAATCACTATACAATGCTGAGACAGATGCCGTTACTGCTTTACGCAATACTGAGAACGGTGTCTTTGGAAGGCAACACATAAACCTTTATCCACTTGTAGTTTTTCTACTCACGCCTTTGCCATAGCAGTTCACAATGTTGCTATACAAGGGCTTGGGCGTTCCCTCCTGCTCAGACCGGGACGTTCTCAGTGCTCCTCATCTTTGCTGATTCCAGACCTTGGGTATACTTCTCCACCTCTACTTTTCGCCCGGCCCACCGTCCCTGTCATTATGCCTCTTTCAACTCACATAGGCTTCAGATTTCACTTTAAAATTAAGGATCACTGCCTCTATCCATGTTGCTTCAGCGTTACGTAAAGTTCTAAGTGACCCAAGTCAGTAAGCGGTGCATGTGTAATGAGGCGTGTGCCCACTCGTAATTAAACTTGTCCGTACAGTCCTTATGTGGCGACGCCCCGACCGGAACCAGCCGGGTCTACTTCCGGCAGACCGGCGCATGCGTCTGGATAGATGAATTCGCACCATGAGGCGCAACATGTCACCGGTTATAATTCATTTGAGCGCGCTCTAAAGAATACCTCGAGTAGGCAGCTATTGAATGGGCAGTAAAATATGTGACTGTTGTTCGGTATAACTATTGTTGTGGACACGTTGTGGTTTTTGTTGTATACATCATTTGTTAATTCGCTTACATCTATTGTCATTTAAAGATGGGTGAGTAAAGTGAGATTTAATCAAGGAACATATAACTCGTAAGCCATGTGTTTTAATTTGCGGTGGACATGTATATTCAGTTATTTCATTAGTTTGTATAAAGCTGTATTCTAGTTGCCAAGTTGAAGAGCATTGTGTGATCTCAACGTCTGAGTCGGTTGATATTACTAGAAATGTACCCGTGAGAATGCACTAGCTGCATAGGGATTAACTTTGAAGATTGGCACATGTACAAATATACAACTATATAATTATACTATAGTTTGGGAGGCCATGCTATGTTTCTCGGACGATCTACCTCAGATGTCCAAGAACCAAAAATGAGGCAGCTTCGTATGACACTAGTATCGTTCACTGGAACAGGAAGCACCCCAGTATCACCGCAGCGCATGCGCAGGAATGTGTCATTCTGTGGTACACCGCGCGCCGCATGGACACAGCCGCGACTCATCACGCGCAGTGCTATACGTCTCCGTCAGAGGGCGCCAGGCGCCACCTGGGTCACGTGATGTAGAGATCGCTACACGCACCCTGCGGGGCGGGGCTGGGCGACGACGGGCACTTCGCCGCCATTAGCGACGTGGCGTGGGTCAGTGATCCGCCCGTGTTGCGCCGTGTTGTCGGCGGGGCCCACCAGGGGGCAGTAATGAGGTGGGGCGTGGTGTCTACCTTTAAGCGGGGTGTTGTTTTGCCGCGTGAGGTGCAGGCGGAATGGCCTGTAATTTCCGCTCCAGCCGCAGAGGACTCAGTAGCGATAGTCGCTGGAGCAGCTCCGCGCACCGCGTCATCATCACACCACGTGACCTGGGCCGCGTCCCTCACCCGCAAACCCACGACGCGCGTGTACCTTTGGTACCGGGGTGTTTGAGTTTCTGTCATTTTTTATGAGATAAATATATTAAATTTATTGCTATGAATTATGATCTACCTTACTTTAGTTTGAAGTAACTTTTATTTTAAATGGCTAACTTTTGATATATTTGAAGTGTAAGCATTTAACATTAGTTTTGGCATGCATCCCAAAACTGTGACACCGTAGGCTTCTGCAGTGACATTCTATTAAAGTGGTGCGGAATTCCCTTCTATTTAGCAACAACATATTAATAAGTGCATCAGTATTTAAGTTAGAAATATAGAATAAAATGTAGATAATTGCCTTGGTTTTGGAAAGTTGATGGGTCACAGGGACTATGCAGCTTTAATTAAACAAACAATATATCAGTGTATGTGCAATAGAAATAGACAAAAAAGGTGAATAGGGCAGCATGTCGGCGTGTGTGTGTGGAGTGCACGTCTTGTAATATTAAACTAATAACGCAACAACCTGACAACCCGACAATAGCAGCGGCCAGCTTGGCCTGCCTGCTGTAGAGTAGAGACAGCGGCGTAATGAGTCTTCAAACTGAGGCCACTTCGTGCGTGGTGGGAAAATAGTGCTCACTGACTTACCTACTATTTGTGTGCACACATTTGTACTATGTTAAAGCTACTATCTTTCATCGTCCTATGAAAACATCAAATTTTCAAAACCTATGCAATTATCTAGATTTTATTGTACATGTCTAGCTTGGATAATGGTGCACTTAATAAACAGTTTTCGCCATATAGAAGGGCACACTGAGGCAATTTAATAGAACATATTACTGCAGAAACCTATGCTGTCAAGAGTTTGGGCATGTTTGCCTAAATTAATTTTGCATGGTTGTATTTCAAATATCTCAAGAGTTAGCCATTTCAAATTAAGGTTACTTCAAACTAAAGTAAGGTAGGTTATAGCGGTTAACCTAATATGTTTATCTCAGAAAATGACAGAAACTCAAAACCATCGGACTATGCCACCTTAATGTATTTCAATAGGACATATGTGCTATGTCATGGGTATAGTTCGTACACTCGGACCTAACTATGTAAAGATCACAAATTGCTGAAAGTGTTCATTAAGTCTACACATGCACATGCCAATAGATGTAGAGTATACATATTATTCCACGAATGTCACTCTGACACCGGACGCGGTTGCCAAATCGGTAGAGCGCAGACTTCCCGTGCGGAAGGTCGGGAGTTCGAAACCCGACCGAGTCAAACCGATGACTTACACCATTGATTCTTGTTGCTACCTATCCCGGCACTCGATATTACTAGGATAGGGCAATAACCGGTTAGCTCAGTATCAGGATAATGTGACTGAGTGGGATATCGGTTCATGACGCCGGCGGCCTGGTCTAACAGTGCGGCGGCACTATAAAGTCATCATGAGTACTCACTGACACAAGTCGGTACCCATCCTGATCTGACCTTAGATGTTGCCAGTATGTAAAACCCCAAAAAACAAACATGTTACCTTAAAGTTGCATAGTCCGATGGTTTTGAAGGTTTGTATTTTTTCTGAGATAAATATATTAGATCAATCACTCATATCTCCTTTACATTAGTTCAAAGTTACTTTTATTTTAAATGGTAAATATTTTCGATATTTTGAGTGCAAACATGGAAAATTAGTTTTGGCAAGCTTGCCAAAACTCTGACACCATAGACTTCTGCAGTAACAGGTTCTCTTAAATTGACTCAGTATTGCCTTCTACGCAGAAACAAATGCTTAATAAGCGCATCAGTATCTAAGTTAGATATGTAAAATCAAATCTAGATAATTGGTTTGGTTTATGAAAATTTGATATTTCATCGGACTATGCAGCTTTAATACAGGTGCACCTTGTACTTGACTGGATGTCACTCGTGCCATGTGACGTCATTGCAGCCGAGTTCTGTTGTGAATAACAGAAGAGTTCTTTACGTGTTCAATCTAAAAGGACATGCTTTTGCATAGCTTTATGCATGGTACTAGTCCTTGTGGGTGGGCGGAGTAATTCTAAAAGGGTCTCTCAGCCTTCAGCTTCGAATTATTTGGAATAAATGTGCCCATGCAATTGTTTCAATTATAATATATGGGCATTGCATAATACTTATTCTCACAGAGAAAATCTAATCAACAAGTGGTCACTCAATACTAATCACAATTGACGACCTAACTACAAATATAGCGTTCACTGTTTGATAAGAAACAGGCGTATTATCCAAGCCCAGCTTGAACATAATGTCTCCCGGTAATTGGCAATTTGACGATAAGGATCCATTTGAGAGTACGAGTGATTATGCGAATATAATGTTCACATAGAGATAAGGGTCTGAGCTGTTAAGGCAGACTGCTGCATACCGCGGGGCACGCTAATAGAAGTGGGAGGATGAGCAATACCAAAGGATTACACTGACTATATAAAAACAGACATTCCAATTAACCCGCCCCATTTGCAGGCAGTCTGGTGTTCTGCTTACTAGCCCCGTTGCTCTAACCGTGGCGCTTTGGGCGTGTCATTTAGCAGATGAAGTTTGTCACTGTCTACCTAAAGGGCCTGCCACACCACGACGTATAGCCTTAGCGTATGCCGACATAAGTGATTTTCGACCAACACGTTGGCATACATCGGCATACATTATGTATACGTTGGGCATACATCGGGTACGTTCCGGTATACATCATTATATGTCATCTTACGTCACCGTTCGCCGAGGCTCCAAAAAAATGTTGTGCATGCTCAAAATGTCCAACCTGTGTCGACGTGTCGCTCGTACGTTGAACATATGCTGCGTGTATTTTCAGGATACATCAGCATACGTTGGGAGTATGTTAGGCCGCTTGACTTCTCTAGTTGTTTGTTGTAATGTTTTGCAAGTGATCTAGCTGTCTTCCAGCCTGGGTGTGCCAGGATTCTCTTCACTGAGATTCCAAGGTGTCGTGCCTTCGAAACCATGGCACCTCTAGTCGAATGGGATGCGTAGCATTGTGTATTAACGCCTGCAGCCTTCAGCACTGTAATAGTCCATCTTGTGAGTGTGTCTCTTGAAATGGCTTTGTGTGGTTTAATCAAACTCACCAACAGTTGTCTTGAATTCCTAATTCCTTTTGTCTGGGATGTATAAGCCCGAATGGCTGACACAACCCAAAGTTGTCGGTCTTCCAGGAAACTGTTTAAATGAACTGTGGATAATGGGTCCCCTGTGCGGTTTGATTTCAACAATTGTTGTAATTCAAACATCGCCTCCTTACGATCTATCTCTAAACCATCTAGAGACAATGCTACAATAGTTTGTCCCCTGTGTCCAGTGACTAAACGCAACATCACTGCTACCTTAAAACTTAGTTGTTTTAAATTTAATATTATAATTACTAGGCCACTTCTTTAAAGACTACTGAAACATCCCAAAACCTATCGTATTTAGGTTATGGGGGGTTCCTTTCATAGACTGATTTCATAAACCAGTGAATCACCTGGTGTTTACCAATTGTCTCTCCATCTAACCTTGGGAGTATGATGGATAATGCACATCTTGCAGCGTTAATCGCTCCAAAACCTAATCCCTCATCCTCCAACATCCTTAAAAATCTAACTACCTGTGCTATAGTTGGCTTTAAGGGTTTCACTTTCATAATTAGACAGTGAACACCCCATTTCTTCAAATAACTTGCATATAATTTTACAGTTCCTTTTCTCCAAGCATGTGACATCAATCTTTGTTGAGTCACCTTATCTAATCCAAACTGTTGTAGATAGTTGTTTAGAAAAGGAATGCCAGAAGGGATGTTGTTGACACATCTCCGTGGACTGTTAGCGGGCCTTGATGTTGTAGATTGCGTCGTCCTCTTGGGAATCTGATAGAGTCTTTCGCTCCTAATGCTACTGCTGCCCGCCACTGCTGCGTGTCCCAATCGGGCACGATCAGAATTGTGTATGTCTGATCCATTCTGACCTTCCTGCCCACTCTGCTGATAATGCTGAATGGTGGGAAAAATGTAATAACAATTATTTTCCCCAATCAAAAAGAAAGCATCCACTTGCCAAGCATTAGGCTCTGGATGCCATGAAACATATTTTAATAATTTGTTATTATTTCTTGACACAAACAAATCTATATGTGGCCTTCCCCATTTCTGACAAATAATCTCAAAAATATTGTCATTCAGTGACCATTCTAAATGATCATGAAAATGTTGGCTATTCCTAACCGCTGGTCTATTTTGACTACCTGGTATATGAGCTACCGTTAACCAAACATTATTCTTCTGTGCCCAATTCCAAATTAATTTGGCTATTTTATTACCTGGTTTGGACATTGTCCCTCCCATGTTGCGAATGTAAGCCATTGCTATAGTATTATCTGTCAAAATTCTGACATGACATTTGGGTATGCGGATTAAACTACATAACCCTAAATACACTGCTCTCAACTCTAGAACATTAATATGATCTAAACTTTCTTCGTCAAGCCATCGTATCTATTTCTTAGCGACTTAATGTGAGCTTTACCATATAGAATAGCTGGGGCATAGGCTATCATAATGCCTATTAGAACAGCAACTTGCCTTATTTTTGGCCAGGTTAACTGTAATAACACATGTGCTGTATCAGTTAAAGAGTTCCACCCTTGTGGACAATTTTTAACATTTCCTGCTTGAAAAATGCTTACAGATGTTATGACAGCCATGGAGGTTTGCGTAGCAACCTCTACTTGTTCCCTGGTCGGGGGAATGGCTTACTGGGAGTATACTCCCTCTGGAATGGTCGGTTTCCATCGTTCCAGCCAAATGACTGGCGTTGACCCCGACCTCTGGGCTGGAGGGTCGGTCCTGACCTTCCTCCTCTGGCAGGGCGCCGGCGAAAATCCACCCGAGTTTTCTGAAACTGTTAGCTTCCACCGGTTTGTTCTTAGCCTCCATATGCTTACCACACTTAACTCCAGTTTCCACCTCCTTGAAGAGGTACTGGAGCTGACTGCCAAACATCTTGGTTTTGTCCAGCGGCTTCCCTTTGACTGGTTTCGGAGGAAGGAAAAGAATACACTCCTTCTCATCATTGTCCACTATTTTCTTGGACCTGGCTACCTCCTTACCAGTGTCCATACAAACAGCTATGAAAACGTTTTCAAAGCATCTGCACGAAATGAAATTACTGGCAGCTGTCAACATGGTTTTGGCCAACAACGAGAATTTATTCTCCGTCTGCATCCGATTTGTCACTGGGGCAATCGCTGTCAAGGTCCCAAGGACCGCCTTGTGGATAGTGTGGAGAACAGACTCAAACTTCTTCCTCTCCTCACTCAGATGGACATCCCTGTCCATCTCCTTCACCACAGAATCAGGAATGCCTTTAATTCCAGTAAGCTGTTCTCCTAGCTTTGTGATGACTTCTGCGGGCTTAAACGTATTAAAGTGTCCTTTAATCATTTCCCTCATCATCGTGGTTGTGATCACCTTCTTGGCTCTTTCTTTAACACACTTCTTGCAAACTTTGCCACCTATCTTAGCAAACAAACCAATTCGCCCTGTTTCTGAATCGGAGTCCATGGACGACAAATCAGATGAGGAATCTGGAGAAGAATCCTTCTTCTTCTTCCTCTTAGTTTTCCTTTCTTAATCTTTTTCTTAACCACCTTCTGTGCCTTAGTGAATTCGTCTAAGAAGTCTAGGAAGCTCACAGCCTTCCTAGACTTCTTCTTTTTCTTGCTGACCCGAAACATCGGGTCAGGGGATGAATCTCCATCAGGGGATAAGTTGTCATCCCCCGAAACATCCTCCCAGTCAGAGTCAATCTCTGGAGGAGCTGGCCTTTTCCTCCCACGAAGGGTAGACTGGTCACGTTGCTGGAGTTTAAACTCCAACAAACTTTCCATGCGTGCCTCCCAGTCAGTTGGTACCATCGTAGGTACCCCCGGGTCACTGCCACCATCCGGGTCAGACATGCTGTGTGCGCGGGCCTGAAGGGACGGAGGAACCGTCAACACCTGCAACGAGTCAGAGTCGTCCGGTGGGCGGCCCTCTGCGGCAGCTGGTGCCACGGTCATACTGCGCTTCGTAGCCATCAGGAATCTGGAACAATCGAACGAATGTTACCAAAAAGACCAAGGCGCATAGACTAAATGTCACAAAAGATTATCTGGATAATGATTGTGCATCTAGTGGGGTAGTAAAATCTATTTAAACCGTTTCTACACAGGCATGTATAAGCTAAAGTGTATTGTCATAGGTCGCCGGTATAAAACCAAACCATATGAGGGATAGGGACCAGTGTATCAGTACCCTCCCACACTCTCTGTTCCGTACACTTCTCCCCCCTGCGGCTACTGCACCAGCAAGTTGGAGAAAATGCTACAAAACTCGGAGCGTATGCCTAAAATATGGGGAGTCTATAAAAGAAACCCAGGATAATTTCCAACGTGAATCCATAAAAGAAACCGTGAAAATAATCCCCCAAAACACGAGATGAGCCTCCAGCCAACATCGCTCTCCGTTCGGCAATGGGCGGCTTGTTGAAAACATCTTATCCATGATGTGGCAACCACCAACATCGACATACACAACAGAGATGCAAACTACTTCTCGAGAATCTGGTTCCAAAAACCCCTTACGGACCACAAGTAAATATTAGGCTGGCAGGAACATAACTGAGAATCCGGTTCCATAAACCCCTTACAGGCCTCACTCCAAAGCCAACCGTAAACAACGCAGTATAAACCATGCATGTTTATTTATAAAATAATGCCAAATAAATAATAAAACGCCACTAAATGCACAATTAATTCATTTAATTAACCTGTAAGAACCATTTCTACACAAGAATACGTATCTATTCTTGGGTTCTAAACTCATAATAATGCTAAAAATCAATAATCTAAAATTGAAACTGAAGCGGCGGATTCTGAAGTGAATAAGTTATTAAGTCAAGGTGTTATTTCTAAGGCTGAATATTCAGAAGGTCAATTTGTTTCCAATATTTTTCTGAGACCTAAACCTAATAGTTTACATCGTGTAATTTTAGATCTTACGGTGTTGAATAAATTAGTAACGTATACACATTTTAAAATGTTTTCGCTTAAAAATGCTCTGGATTTGCTAACTCACAAAGCTTGGATGGGTAGCATTGATTTAAAGAATGCTTATTATTCTGTATCGGTAAGACAATCGTACAGGAAATATTTAAGATTTGTTTGGAGAAAACAGTTATATGAATATACATTCATGCCAAATGGATTATCAGTTTGCCCTCGTATAGTTACGAAGTTATTGAAACCAATTTACGCTAAGCTTAGTAAACAAGGGTTTGTGTTGTTCCCATATATAGATGATTCCTTTATTACAGCAGAAAGGGAAGATCATTGTATGTTGGGCATTCATGCCTTGAAATCGGAACTGGTAAAAGCCGGGTTTATGATAAATTTAGACAAGTCGGTCCTAAAACCAAGGCAAGGGATTGTGTTTCTAGGGTTTCATATTAATACCAATAACATGGAAGTTTCACTTACAGTTGATAAAATAGCAAAATTCAGAGAATTTGCATACAAAGTTATTAATAAAAGGAGAAAATTAAAAATTAGACAGGTGACTGCTATTATTGGAATTATGGTGGCTTACTCCCAAGGGTTGCAATATGCAGCTTCACATATTAAATCACTGGAAATTGATAAAAATGTGGCTTTAGCCAGAGCTAAAGGAAATTACAATAGAAACATGAAGATTTCTTGGTGTGGTTTGGAGGACTTGAACTGGTGGCTCGGGAATATTAAAGGTATTCCTAAAAGTATTAAAATAACGGACCCGGAAATATTAATTTCTACTGATGCTTCCCTCCGGGGATGGGGAGCTCAGGGGGGTGAAGTTAGTACAGGAGGTAGATGGCTACCCGAAGAGGCAGATGAGCATATTAATGTTTTAGAATTAAAAGCTATTTATTTGGGTCTAGCTAGCCTAGCGGATACAAATAAATCAACGGTGAAAGTTCTTACAGATAACTGTACAGCATTGGCTTATGTGAGGAAAATGGGAGGTACTAGGTCTCCTAGGTGTAATGAAATCACCAAGAAAATTTGGGAGTGGGCAGAAGCCAGGTCCCTTTGGTTGAAAATCAAATACATTCCTAGTAAAGACAATGTAGTAGAAGATAGTAAGAGCCGAAGGTTTCATGACCATTTAGAATGGAGTGTGTCACAAAACATTTTTGCTAAATTGTGCTCTATTTGGGCCAAACCGGACATTGACCTGTTTGCATCTAGAAATAATTTTAAATTATGTGCATATGTGTCGTGGCAACCAGAGCCAAATTCATGAAGAGTTGATGCATTTACTTTCAAATGGAAACATTTGTTCTTTTATGCTTTTCCACCTTTCAGCATGGTGGGAAGGGTGGCCAGGAAAATGCATCACGACGAAACGAAGGCAATCCTACTAGCTCCTCTCTGGGAGTCACAGCCCTGGCTTGCAGCAGCCAGGAATTGGTCAAGAGAGTCGGTGACGTTCAAACGAACTCCAAACATCCTGTGTCACAACGGACCTCTAGCACCAAAGGGAGACTTCCATTCGACCCCCTTGGTGGCATTCCTCTTCTGAGGAAGCATCTGCAACCCTTTGGGATCGACAAAATGACCCTACAAAGACTTGTCTCTTCAGCTTGGAGACCTGGGACTGTTAAGCTTTATGCTCACTATGTTAAGAAGGGGCAATTGTTTTGTACTGTGTCTAACATTGATAGTCTAACCCTATCTCTTGCACAGGTTCTTCGTTTCCTCTGCACACTGGAGGATGAAGGGCTAGGCTTTGGTGCTATTAATACAGCACGCTGTGCTTTATCAGTGGTTCTCCCTAGGATAGATGGTCAAACAGTGGGGAAACATTACTTGATACATTGGTTTCTGAAGTCGGTGTATGAAAGGAATCCACCAAAGCCTAACAGGGTATAGAAGCCAGACGATACTAGCGTTAAATTTAGATAAGATCAAGTTGTCAAAAGAAGAAGCGATTTTTTACTTAGATAAGTTATTGAAATCAAATAGGACAAGTGATCCTCTGTCTTCGATCATGCTGAAAGCTTTTTCCGAAGAGAAGAAGCTTTGTGTGGTTAGAGCTATTAAGGCATATATTTTGAATACTAAAAATGTCAGAAAGAATAAGCAATTATTGTTAAGTTACATTAGACCTTTTGGTCCGATTTCAAGAGACACGTTAACAAGGTGGACTCTCAGGATACTGTTAGCAGCAGGCATAGATATTAAGAAGTATTCAGCACACTCTACTAGGGGTGCAGTAGCATCAAATGCCAGGAATTTGGGGGTTCCTATTAAAACCAGTCTAAAGAATGCAGGATGGAAAACATCTCTATCGCTTGCGAAGCATTACAACAAACGGATAGAGAAAGATAGGAGCATGGCTTCGACTTTGTTAAGCAAGTCATGAGTACTTAGGCTATAAGAGGATATCAAAGACTTCAGCAAAGCCTTTGACACTGTAGACCACAGCATATTAATAAGAAAATTAAACAACATGGGCATTAAATCCAAATCAATAAACTGGATAAAATGCGACCTAAACAACAGACAGCAAAGAACTAAAGTAAATGGTACACTCTCAGACCAACAAACTGTCACCTGTGGTGTACCCCAAGGATCAGTCCTGGGACCACTACTATTTATACTATACATAAACGACCTAGAAAATTGGCTGGAGACAGAATGTCTCCAGCTATATGCGGATGACACTGTCGTATATGCAGAAGGAAGCACAGTAGAGGAGATAGCAACCAAACTGAACAACCTCCTGCTAAAGCGCCGCCAGATGCCGCCAGATGCCGGCTTATGAGGCATACGCCACCATACGCTTTCATAATTCCGTCCGTCCCCATTTTTTTGTGCATGCTCAAAAAATCTTGACCTATGGGAGCGTATGGTTCATACGCTACTCATACGCCGGTGTACGCTCCTCATACGCTGGTGTACGCTCCTCGTACGCTAGGGGTGCGCCGGTGTAGATTACGCATACGTTCAACTTGCATCACTGGCGTATCTCTAGCGTATGTAGCATACGCATAACCTACAAGTTACGTATGGGAGCATACTCCTAGCATATGCACAGCGTATGCACAGCATATGCACAGCGTATTCCAAGCGTATGCCATAGGTATCGACATTGATCTTGACTCATACGCTACTCATACGCTCATACGCTATGCATACGCTACGCATACGCTACGCATACGCTACGCATACGCTACGCATACGCTACGCATAGGTTCCATATGCCAATCAAAACCGTCAAAAAATGTCACAGTACGCTCTCATACGCTCCTCGTACTCTCCTCGTATGCTCCTCATAGGTTACACATACGCTAAAAAACACCCAATAGGTCAACAAAGGTCATCATAGGCCGGCACGCGCAGGACCTACGTAGGTTTTCAATACGCTCCCGCCATACGCCATAATGTGACAGGGCCTTTAGATAAATATATTAAATTGATCGTTATGATCTACTTATCATTCCCCTGAGTTGGTTTTGATGACAGTCAAGTCATTTTGAAGATATTTGAAGTAAATGCATTCAAAATAATTTCGGCAAGCTTGCCGAAACTCCCAGGCTGGAAGCCAAGGCTGTGACACCATTCCCAATCTCGCCATGGTCATGTTGAAAGGTCCGGTCATGGGCCTTTGCAGTATCGTCGTGGAAGAACAGGAACACAACACAGCGGTCTGGTATGCAGGTGGAGGCATGAATTTAATATCACACAGTACAGCTCTTATATTCTCCCATTCTCTTGATAAGTCACAACATGCTCTCTCCCACCAGCAGGCCCAACTCAATCCTGCAACACAACCTTCATTGTCCTTACTCTATTTCAGGCACACTAATTACAGTTCAGAGTAAGCAGCTTTCCTCTCAGTAGCCTGGAGCCACCTCCCAGCTTTTCTACTCTGGCTCTATAACTCTTCATTAACGTTTGGGCCTGCTGCACTAAGTTAGCCCTTTCCCAACTACAGACTTTACATACCTCCCCCACCATTTCCAGTTAAAAAGATTCTGCGGACATGCTTTTTAACTTAAATCGTGAACCCTACTAAAGTCTGTGCATAAGTTTGTTTTTGTCCTCGTCCTCGATCCCCTCTTAGTCGACATGCACCGTTAGCTCCTGGCAGAGTTGTCGCAACTCTACATCAGTCATCCCCATTGTGAGGGCTTGGATCTGATCCCGAGTGGGATACAGCTCTCTCGTCGGCGGGTCCCGGCTTATGGGCCTCGGCGTCGGCGGCAGCTGTAATTTCTGAATCAGCACGGGGGCGTTTGGGGCAGTCGGCGTGGAGCAACAGGCCTGCGGAGCAACAGGCACTTGGGCAGGGCCTGCGTTCTCCCAACCTGCCCTTTTGGAGTAGTAGGCATGCAGACCCAGTAGTATTATTACGACTACTATTGTGGCCCCGTTACTGCCAAACGTCACATAATGTCCCGGTCCCAGAATAGTGGACCACTCGTCTTCCAGGTCCGACTGTTCCTTCGTCCACCCCCACTCGTGTACATCCAGGAGGGGTACATTCACATGGGGCAGCATCCTCAGTTGCTTAGTTATGCGTGGGTGGACTTCTTTAGGCCAGCTGATGTTAAGTCGTGGCAAACTCAATGTAGGTGGTGAGCGTAGATGGATTCCAGTGTGGCCCAGCTCCACACCTCGGAGGACCCAGTCCTTGGATTCCAACCGACAGCCGGCTGGCAGGTGTATCCTCCGAGGCCCATTTATCCTGATGGTGATCGGGGTCCGTGCGGGACATCGGAGGGTGACCTTGACCTCCGCTTCATAGGCCACAACGATAGGATCCTCCGTCCCTGTTGCTGACTCATATATTACTGATGACACGTTTCCCCGTTTCGTGATTCGGATGGTGCACACTGGGGCCATAACTCCTGACACCAGGGATGCCTCGCATGAAGGTGCGACTTCCTCCCGGGTGGGCCAGCACACTTTCGGCTGGTGCCCCGCACACTGTTTCGGCCGGAATGTTGCACGAGTGAGTGTGTGGATGGCTACTTCCCGCATCCCCATGACTTGCCGCAACAAGGCGGCATTGAAACGGATCGGTACGTACCTCAGGGCATACCCGATATATTGGTCCTTGGAAACTCCAGGTAACACCAACCTGAAGGCCAGATGGTCCGGGGCTTCCCAGAGTGGTGTCACCTTCACGTGCTGATAATACCAGTGGGCAGCCAGGGTTTCGTACCCTTGATCCCGCATCCGGCTCAGTACCGCTCGCAGTTGGTGTTGGGGCAGTAGATCTTCCGTCAATATGCCCCTCTCCAGTTGGATCTTCTGACGGTGGTACTGCCACCTTGCCTCCTCATAACTGTCCACCGCGATCTCAATCCCCAGGATACCTCCATCGATCGTCCTTGCTAATGTCATTTTCTGCACTTCCCATGCCTCCTTTGTCGCCTCCTGCGATGCTCTCTCGGCTAGTTGGTAGGCCAGATGAGTTTGATTTTGTACCAGCAGAATTCGGTTTGCATTATCTTGCACCAAGGACCGGGTCATGTTCATCACTGACACCATCTGAACCGCGTGATGTTTAAGTTTTTGGTGTCCTGCATACACTTCCCTGATTATCTTCTGTAGTTTCTGCACATCGGCCGAAGTTGCCACACCGAACAGTGATCGTGCAGCCACCCCAACAAAGTCGAACAAGCCTCTCCTCTTACGGTTGAGTGTTAGTTCAAGGACCGGTTGTATTAACGAGAGTTGTTCCGGTCCCTGCTCCCCTTCCATCCGCTTTTGTAGCCTCTTCACGCGCTCCCTCCACAACTGTCCATCCTCTTTGCTTGTCCATGCCTCCGCTTTACTAATGATGTGCGATATGTTCGCCAGCCACTTCCCTGTGTGTAGTACCGCTGGTGGGGAGATTGTAATCGCCACCGTCCATGCTCCCGCGACCGTTCGGATAGAGCTGGTTTCTATTATTTCTACTCCGTCATGGGTGAACAGGTCTGCGCCTGCTCCCATCCAACTCACTGCCAGTAGTACCAGTATGCAACACATGGCTACCATTTGTTGCGGTCCTCCGTTCCACTCACTCACTTACTTTTTTTTTTTTTTTCTTTTTTTTTTTTTACTTGCACCACAGTCCCACTGCTGCCACACACAGTCTCTTCTCCGCTTGAGAAGTTTCGTTATCTGGCGCCAGTTCCTGGATCCTCTCCTTCTGTGCTTCCTCTACTGCCCGTGTCCAACTTCTGGTGATCCTCCTGGGTGCTGGGGGTGTGGTGTCCGCGTTTCGTTTGCGCGACAATCCTGGGCGCCTCGGTGTTTCTGGTGGTGTGGTCACTTGTCGTTCCCGGTGTGTCGGTGTGTCGTTGGTCTCCATGGGTGTTGTGTTGTTGGTTTCCATGGGTGTCGTGTTGTTGGTTTCCAGGGGTGTCGGGTCTGGTAGGTCCTCGGCCTTTGGTTGTGAAGGACTACTCTCTGATGTTGTTTGTGTACGCCGGCGCCGCTTTCGTGACACATTCCGTTGTAGTGGCGTATCCGCTTGGCTTGGCCGGCTTAGCTCTCCGCATTCCTGTGCCCGCCCTAATACCCTTCTTTGATACAGCGCACTCCTTTGTGTACGCATGAGCCGTGTCCGCATACCTTCCCAATCCCCACCTGCCTCCACAAGCCTGATCCTCTCTCTGTTTATTGTTCGCCTTTTATTATTCGGCCCCACAACTGTAATTACCGATCCCCTTACTCGTACCACAATGAAGCCATGGTCCCAGTATGGATCTAATGGCCCGGTCTCCATAGCTCTCACCAACACTTTATCCCCCACCTCCAAGTGGCCTGCGTTCATCCGCTGGGTGGCGCGTTCCTCGTTATATGCACGACTTTTCTCTGTGTTCTCTGCCGCTTCCTGTAATGCAATTGAGAGCTCGTCCACCCTTTGTGCCACTAACTCGTTGTTCAAACCGGTTTCCCGTTGGTACAATGTTCGGTGACTAGGCGGTGGGTGGTGTGCATACATGAGGTAGTATGGTGAAAACCCCGAAATGTCTGAAATGCCCGTTCTAAGTGCATACAATGCCGTTCCCAGGTGTTCCTCCCATTCCGTGGCTCGGGCGTTCACCAGTTTTCTCAACATCTCCTTTAATGTTCGATGTTGTCGCTCCAGCCGTCCATTGCTCTGGGGGTGATAGGGGCCGTGTGCCTGACATCCACTCCTGCCTCCTGTAGATATCCTGATACTAGCGGATTTCTAAATTCACCCCCATTGTCCATTATGCAAACTGAAGGCATCCCATATCTCGCCACTAGTTCGTTCCTCACATAATCTGCCACCAAAACGGCTGTTTTCCGTGGTAGTGGTTTCGCTTCCACGAATCCCGTCGCATGGTCAATTACGGTGAGGATATATCTATTCCCAGCTGGGGAAATAGGGAATGGCCCGCACATATCCAGTGCGATGATATCGCCCATATTTTGCGCGATTGGCATCGGTGTGGGTGGAGGGCGTTCCTTCCTTTGTTTATTTACTGCACATTTCGGACATTTTGTGAGAAACACATACACCTCTTTTCGCATTCCTGTCCATTTGTATCTTTCCTGGACTCGTGTCAGCGTTTTCCTCATCCCCTGGTGGCAGACTTCCTGGTGGGCTCTCCTCATCACCCTCTCTCGTGCACTAGGTGGCAGCACCAGGCGGGGGTATTCCGGACGGCATGGGGGTGGTTTCAGTGAGTAGAGGAGATCTCCATGAAGGATGTAATCATCCTCCAGCATCGCCCCCAGCTCATATTCGGGCATCCCTCGTTGCTCTCGAGCCAGTGCCTCTGGCTCTAGACCGTCAAACTCCCACGGTATTCCTTCCAATTCACAGAACGCCGCCATTTCTGCCTCTAGGAATGGAGGTGGATGCGGTGCAACTGGTTTTAATCGTGAAAGAAAATCCGCCCGTACGTTGTTGGTGCCCTTCCGGTATTCGATCGGTGCCGCGTATTCTGCTAGGAGCACCGCCCAACGTTGAATCCTGGTGTTGTTGATTTCTGCCAAAAAGAGCGACTTTAATGGTTTGTGATCCGTGATGATCACAAACTCTGCACCTTGTAAGTACGGTCTCAATTTTGTGAGTGCATAAATCACCGCAAAGGCCTCCTTCTCAATCGTTGGGTATCGCTGCTGGGTCTCTGACAGTTGCTTTGATATGTACGTGATGGGGCGCTCAATGCCATTCTCATCTGATTGCACCAATATTGCTCCCACACACCAATCCGAGGCATCTGTATACAGCCTGTATGGTTGGTCCGGTCGGGGATATGCCAACACCACATCTTTGATTAGCGCATCCCGCAGGGCTTCCCATGATTTGTTGCACACATCTGTCCAGAAAAACGGTCGGAACCGTTTTGTCAGCTCTGTCAGTGGCCGAGCGATTTCCGCATATCCTGGTATTAGCGACCTGTAATACCCTGTCATCCCTAGCAGTCGGCGCACCCCTTTCACATTGGTGGGAGGTGCCATCTCACGGATGGCCTCCACCTTCTCCGGACAGGGTCTGAGTCCCTGTGCGCTCACGATGAATCCCAGCAGTTTAACCTCCGTTAACCCAAAGTGACACTTTGATTCTTTTGCCGTCAACCCGTGATCTTCAAATGCTTGTAGTACTTCTGTCACATCCCGCTCATGGTCTTCTACCCGCTTAGAGTAGATCACGACATCGTCAAGGTACACCATTGCCGTCTTCCCCAGGAATTTAGAAATGACCGCATTCATCATTCGCTGGAACATTGCTGGTGCGTTTGCCAGCCCGAATTGACAACGAGTGAATTCAAATAGCCCTCGGTGACATGTGATGGCTGTCTTCTCGATGCTTTCTTTGTCCATCCTGACCTGCCAGTATCCACTCCTCAGATCGAGTGTCGTGAATATTACTGCACCTTCTAAGGAATCGAAAATGTCTTGGATTTGCGGAAGCGGGTAGGCATCTTTCTTCGTAACACTATTGAGCTGGCGATAGTCGGCACACACCCTCACAGATCCATCAGGCTTCGGGACTAGTGTGAGTGGGCTGGCCCATGGTGACGCACTCGGGCGGATGATACCCTGTGCCAGCATCTTATCTATCTCCTGGCTGATGATCTTCCGCTTTGTCAGCGGTACCCTGTATGCCCGTTGTTTGATGGGCATTGCCTTACCTGTATCAATTGACATTGTCAGGATATCTGTTGTTGTGATGGGTGCCTCTTTCTCGGGAAATACCTTCGGGAATTGTTTTTTCCAATAGTCTATTTCGGCATAGGCACCCACCATTTTTTCATCTCCTCCTCTCCTCTGCAAGTGTGGGTGTTGCTTCTGGCCCAACTTGACTACAAATTTCTCATAGTCTACTACCGCATTCAACCCCTCCAAGATGTCATTTCCCACCAGCATATCATGGTCCATCTCCTCCACTACGTGTACATCAAACGTCTTGCCCTCTACTTGCACTGTCCCAACTCCTTTTGATTTAATTACATGTCCCGATAATGATTTTAATTGTAGGCCTGCTTTAATACACGGCATCCTCCCTGTCTGTTTACACACCGCCCTCCACTTGTCACTTCTCATCATTGAACGGCAGGCACCAGTATCGATTAGGGCAATGTTACTCACTCCTCCTATAACAAGTTCCACACATGCCCTACCGTCTGGTGCGCCTAACCGTTTTTTGATGCCGACATGGCTGCTATTGTAGCTTCGACCACTGCCTGGATCTTCGCCTCCTTAGTGGGGCATTCCCGTGCAAAGTGGCCATACAGGCGGCACTCAAAACACCGAACCTCGGTCAGTGGGCGCCATGCCCGTGCTGGTGGTGTTTCTGCGACTGGCGGCGACTGTGGCTGGGTGGGTGCATAGCAGGGCGGGAATGTTGCTTGAGTCGTGTGCCCTACAGCTGGCATGCCATTCATTCCTTTTAATACCAGGCCCAGTTGTTTAGCGATGCCCTTGATCTCACCTTGTAGTGTTTTTTGTTGTTGTGTGAAATCCTCCCGTATCTGGTTCATCATATCTATTGTCACCCTCGGCTGCACAGGCATTTGCGCCGCTACTGGCTCCACTGTTGGGATGGTGGCCTTCCCCCTACCTTGGGCCAGACTGTGGAGCCCGTCCTCGAGGGTGCGTCGCATTTCTTCCAGTGCTCCAACTTCCATCGGCTCTTCCACCCGCATGGTTCTTCCTCCTCGTATCTGTAATGCCTGGCTGGACGCTGTGGTCTCTACATCCACAATCCGCATTGCCTCCTCCAGATTCTTCGGCTGCTCCCTACACACCAACTTGCGCAGCTCCGCATCCCTTAAACCTGCCACATACTCCTCTGTTAGTATTTCTGCCATGAGCGGGGTGGTTATTTCTGTCACCGTGTGTGCCTGCTGACATGCATGTAAGTATCTCTGAGAATACCTCCGTGCCTCTTCGTACGGTTGCTGCGTTAAATTTTTCAATTTCGTCCGTAAATACTGCCGTTCGTTTTGGTCAAGGAAGGATTTAGTGATGACCTCCCTCACCACTGGCCATGTCCGTTCTGTCACATCTATACCCATGCGTGTGGTGTGGATCAGTGTACGCAGTGCACCCGTAGCCCGACACATCGCCAACGATAGAACTTGGCCTTCTGGTGCTTTCGACCACTCTGCCGCTATGTCCAGCCCCTCTATCCACTGCCTCAGCTCCTCCCTGTTTAACCCGTCAATTATATTTAGGGTCTTACCGTAGTCTTTTAACTTGTTCCACGTGTGATTCATCGCTTTTAGCTGTGTGGATGGGTCTGCTGGCGTGTTGAATTCTTGTAACTGTGCCAACTCCGCATCTTTCTGTTGCACCTGCAACTGCAGCGCTTGTAGCTGTGCTACCATCTGTATCCTCTCGTCCATCATCCGCCGGCTCTGCTCCTCCTCCATGTTTGTGTGTTTTTGTGATCTAGCACCTGTATACTGCGCAATACTCCTGCTTCTGATCACCCTATACACCACCTCCTATTATTTCATAAACTTACTTGGCCTCATGCGAGTATTTACTTTTACAAGTAAATCTTCTTGTCTGTCGTCATTGTCTCGTCATTGTCTCGTCATTGTCTCGTCATTGTCTCGTCGTGGTCGCCATGAAAGGTCCGGTCCTGGGCCTTTGCAGTATCGTCGTGGAAGAACAGGAACACAACACAGCGGTCTGGTATGCAGGTGGAGGCATGAATTTAATATCACACAGTACAGCTCTTATATTCTCCCATTCTCTTGATAAGTCACAACATGCTCTCTCCCACCAGCAGGCCCAACTCAATCCTGCAACACAACCTTCATTGTCCTTACTCTATTTCAGGCACACTAATTACAGTTCAGAGTAAGCAGCTTTCCTCTCAGTAGCCTGGAGCCACCTCCCAGCTTTTCTACTCTGGCTCTATAACTCTTCATTAACGTTTGGGCCTGCTGCACTAAGTTAGCCCTTTCCCAACTACAGACTTTACAATGTGGTGTACTGACCTCATTACCATACTGAACTCACAACTTGTAAACAGTAAACATAGTTTCTGCCAGTTGTGGAATTTATATTTCGGGCACACCCACTCTATAACTTATGATGAGTGAACAAAAGGACGGAGATAGCATTGCTGCAGCACAAATTACCCTTCCCGAGTCATTGCCAGGGCTGTCACCCGCGGTGATATCACACTGACATCGAGAATACTGGCAACGAGTAAATATCCTCATTCCTACACTTTCATTTCAATGTCAGTGACACTTTATATGGTTAACTATCAACTGAGTGAGATAACACAACTTATAATCTAGCTAATGAGAAGATAAGCAGATAACAGAAGCTCTGCTGAACATAAACAAAGCAAACATACCTGACCTGTTTCTGGAGAGTGCCTCAGTCTTGCTCAGGCTGGTCACATGGTGTGAAACTAGGCCATGACCGCGAAGAGTCTTGCAGAGCGGCACCTCACAATCTTTAGCATCCCTAAACCCCCACCACACACCTACACCCCCACCACAGCCCTAAACCGCCATGGATGGGGGTTTAGGGCTGCTAAAGACATGCCATGCCATAACACTCCAATGGCAGTGGTGTGAATGTACATTCTTGTCAAATCGGATTTATTCCATAAATACAGCACAAATTAATTAGTGTGGGCACCAGTATCTAAGTTAGATATGTAGGATCAAATCTAGGTAAGTGTTTTAGTTTTGAAAATATATTGATACCATCGGACTATGCAACTTTAAGGAGGCGGTCAGGGAGACGTGCATCGGACACAGCTGGTTCAATTTGGGAACACTTCAAGAGGCTTTCATGCATTACTACAGGTTACTACTTTTAGATCTCAGCGCGTTGTGGGGTTTATAGTGTGGTATGTAATGTAAGGACAACAGCTCCCGTAGGATTTTTGTGCTAAAATTGATTTTTTTGCAGTTCTGGCTTCAATAGGGTTCAGGCTAACAGAAAATGATGGGGTCCAAATTTTCAGACCCCTCCCCCCTTCGTGGGGGGTCATTTTCATTTTGAGACCCCCCGCAACTGGCCATTCACCTATCTCCGGAAGTTATTGACCGATTTTCATACTTGAAGTGTCAATTTGTAGGTTTTCAGGTATGCTGAGTTGATTTATGACACTTACAAAGCAACCAGAAGTTTCCTTCTTGCACTTCCGGTCAGTATATAGGGTCTTGCTCCGTATCCTCACCATGTATGATCAGATTTTTACAATTTGTGAGACTTTTGTGAAGAACTCTGAGCTGATTCATTGCAAAGTTCCTCTGGGAGAGTTATTGAAGTATTTCCTGGCAAAACTGTCAAATCCGACATAGAAATTCTGAAGAATCAGTACGCTATTCATCGATGTCCATATCTGGAGTATCCTCCCGAATAGTATTTGCACAGTCACCGCCATAGCATTTACAGAGTGAAGTGCAGGGCAGGCCATTCTTCAAGCAGCTACACCTAATTCCCCTGCACTTCACTCTTGAACTCGTCAACTATAGCATGGGCTATAGTTGACGAGTTCAACTATAGCCCATGGGGCAGGCAAGGCAAGACATCTCACTGGAACATGCACCTCTTTCTCCAATTTCCATCCATTTTCTTCAATTGGAGAAAGGGCCGGACAATCATCTGGGTATGATTTGTCCCGCATTGTGATGTAGTTTGCGCGGATGATATGTGGAAGCAATGCAGCATGAGTTGGTGGAAGCATCTCGCTTTCCAAGTTCTTTGACCGGAACAACTCCCACCTGAGTGATGGTAGGGTTGTTGGACCTTTTGAACTGTAGACGCGACACATGAAAGTTTCCAATGCCATCACCTGTGTGGGAAGCTTGCCATCGTTCATCTCATCAGGAATGGAAATACATCCTAATGCCTTGAAGCAGTCAATAGCTTGTATGCTTTGCCACCAAAGATCCCACGAAGAGCTGCTGATGTGTATGCACCACTTTCAATGGCACATATATCCAGGCCACTGCCATCGACCGTTTTACCAAGAGCATGCAAAGTGGCAAATGCAATGTGGAGAGCTCCTGCTCTCAAGATCCAATTGGTGTTCCCAACTGACTGTTGAATCTTCAACGCGCGTGAGTATAGGTCAAGGTCAAGTGTTGTCAAAGTTTTCCTCTGTGGACCAATGACAGTGGCAGAGATTCCCTGGGTTAACCAAAGAACAGTGTAAAGAGTCCCATAGTCCGTGGGCGAGGTCTTGAATAATGGAGCAATCACCTCTACATTTGTGCGTGTTGGGCTCTCAGAAGACTGGGATAACAGCAGAGATTTGGTAGCAGCCCAAGCTGGCATCACATCTTTCTTTACCAATTTCTCTGGTTGGTGTATGTGTTCTTTGACTGAGAGTATAGTGTCGTCTGGAGCGCTGTCATTACGATACTCTTCCTGATTTGATTGAACATTACAGCCCTGGATTGTGGCCATCTCCATGTTTTCCTCAGTTCCAAGGTAATTTGCAAGTGCCCAGGTGTGAGTGAAATCTTTGGAAAGTATATTCTTCCACTTTCCCATTTCGTAGACCTCAAATCTCAATGGGGTTGTTTTGATGATTGGGTCTTGCACCATATTCACTTCAAAGGCCAGATGTGTCTGTGAAACAAGCTTTTCTGGTATTTCAAGTGGTCGGTTCATCAACTCCCCATCTTCATCTTGCTGGAACATAACAATCACTGTTCCATGGAAGGTTCCTTGCCCAGTCGGTGTGTCTTCCAAGAGATTAATATTATCTATCGCAAACCATGTGTTCAGACCCTTCTTGGCAAAGTCTGGAAGACAAAATCCACCAGCTTCCTTCATTCGCTGCTCAACTCGTTTCTCTAAGTCAATGATCTTCAGGTAGTCACTTCCGACATAGACAGCTGAGAGGTTCTCGATGATATTCTTGTCGCGCACTCTAGAGTGAACAGCCAGGGGAAGACCGATCGAGAGAGGGGTTTGGACCGTTTGTCGGAATGCACTGTCTTTCTTCAGCTGGTGTTTTACCTGGCGATTAGTCCGAGTATTCTGAACTAGAAATTGGCTTGTGACGTCGACAGTTTTGTCCACCTCCTGGTCCCGTATTCCAGATACTTTGATGACGTCACTACCAAAGAGCAGGTGGCTCAAGAAAAACTGTAGTAAAGACGGATTTTCAAAATTTTTGAAGTTTCCTGTGAAAGACCAACTACCTTGTTGCATCATCTCTTCTCGCAGAAGTTTGGTGACCGTCCTGAGGTGACCAACTTTTTCACCATCATCCAACATTGAGGACCTGAGATCCATGGCCTTGCTGACAGCAGTGGGGAGAACAAGATTGTCAGGCTCATTTCGTCTCAGTGAGGCGACAAACTTAACATCTGGAAGACGCTCGCTGATGAGTCTTTTGAGGTATTTCCGATAGTTCTCACTCTCTTTAATATCTATGCGGTACCTTTTCAGAATTGACAAGTATTCATCATTGACCTCAGCCATGCTCAATGTAATATCACCATCACTAAGGGTGTTCTGATTGGCGACGAGCAATTGTTCATCACATAGTGAGCGAATGAGCGATACATTACTGCGATCCATCTTCGATGAGATTCTCTGTGCAGAGCGCAAACATGTCCAATGATAGTGCTTTTCAAGAGCTGATGCGTCACCGGGTCCCTCAAGGTCAGCTACACAAACTCTGACCTGGTCATCCGGGGTTTGCTGCTTGATCTCAAGGAGTGTTGTACCCATTGTATCAGTAAGAACACAGTGCAGTGGCTCTGAGTCAGTCTTGGGGCAAAAGTCACAGGTGAAGAACATACACACTTCTTCCTTTGGGACAGTCTTTGACCGCTTTGGCCATACCGATCTGTCAGCACTTGAAGGTCGCCCTCGTCCTCGTGGAGCACAAATAGGTGAATCGGTTCGGGGTCACTTACTGAGGCGTTCAATCTTAGTCTTGTTGACGATAGGTTTCCGACATTCACTATGATATCGAACAGATTTGAGGTCTTCTTCATTCAAGCCGGACAACTGATTCAATAGTTTATGAATGTCACTTTGAGTGTCACCAAGAGACACCCTCTACCGGCACCATCGTAAAAGTTCATCTGTCATGGCTGGATTGTTCACCAATCGCCTGTTTTATTTGGCACATTCTTTACAAATAACGCAAACGTTATCCTCCCCTGCAGACATATCGGCCGTATGTGATTTAGTGATCTTGTTAATAATGCTGGCAAAGAGTATTTCCGACAGGGCTCAAAACTGTTTGAGAAACATAAATGAAATCATGCTGATGACAATGATTTATATGGTCCATTTTAATCGGAGTATCTGGAATAAAAATTTGACGTTCTGGAAGATCTGTAGTGAAGTCTATCACCAAGCTTTAGACCTGAAAGAAAAAATAGCGTCATTAGTTTCGGTGTTCGGAGACCCTATATGATGAACCCAGAGTCAGCAAAAATACTTTCTGCTGCTTTTGAAGTGCCCACAATCACCTCAGTATGCTTAAATCTCCCAAAACTAAGAAATGGGATCATACATGATGAGGATACTTGCTGGTGTCCATCCTGAAGGCACATGAGTCTGAGTCAAACCCTAACTTGTCAACCCGAAGTGAAAACCTACACTTCCGGTTGCTTTGTAAGTGTCATAAATCAACTCAGCATACCTGAAAACCTACAAATCGACACTTCAAGTATGAAAATCGGTCAATAACTTCCGGAGATAGGTGAATGGCCAGTTGCGGGGGGTCTCAAAACGGAAATGACCCCCCATGAAGGGGGGGAGGGGGTCTGAAAATTTGGACCCCATCATTTTCTGTTAACCTGAACCCTATTGAAGCCAGAACTGCAAAAAAAATCAATTTTAGCACAAAAATCCTACGGGAATACGTATCATACTGCACTATTATGGAGAGGAGGGGGTGGCGGTGAGTTGGCGTCCGATTGTGGGTTTATTCATTTCCACTCCCCCCCCTCCCCCCCCCGTTGGAGGTCCTCCTGAGGTGCGGCGTCTATTCCTGATTTGACGTCCATTTGTGGTCGGTGATTCGTTGGTGTGTGGGGCATGGCGTGGCATGTCTCGGTCTGCTTCCTGATAATGTCAGATTTGCCCTGGATGGATTGGCGCCAGGAAGAGGTGCCGAGTTTATTGTGAAACGGGGTGCCATGCGGGCCGGCCGGGGTGACCCGGGCCAGCTCAGTAGGGTGATGGGGTGGCGGGTGATGGGGTGGCGAGGGATTGCCGGGGATGGCAAAGTTTTGTGAACACACAAAACTTTTGACGTACGACAACGTTCGAAAACGTGTGGATTTTACATCGGCCGTATGTTATGCATACGTTAGGCGTACGTCGATGTACGTTAGACGTACATTAGACAAACGTTGTTCACTACGATGATCTATGTTACGGGCAGTGGGAACATACAGTCCGCGCACTGACAATGTATGGATAATGTACGTCTGACGTATGTCTAACGTACATTTAGCGTTTCTCTTGACATATGTAACTATGAGGCGTAGTTCTGGCGATCGAATAGCATATATAATGTTCACCGGCATTCTGTGAACGTACTGTGAGCGTAATTCAAGCATTTTTCACCTGGAAGCATGTTAGCCTTGGTCATACGCTATGTATACAGTATGTATATGTCCAGCTTTGTCCCCCGCACTGAAAAGTTTGATGCTTCTCGTCGTAAAAAAGTGATTTTACACGTTGGCCAAGCGCTTGCGAGATGCGTCATAATGTGACAGGGCCTTAACCTACATCAACGTATCCCTAAAGGCCCTGTCACACTATGATGTACGGCGTCAGCGCATGCTCAGCGTAAAAAAATTGCCAGTACGTCGGCATTCATTGAACTTTTCAGCGGTGAGGGGTAAAAATGGGCATATACACAACATACACACAATGTACATAATGTATGCAGAACGTATCTCTGGGGCCGTATGCATGACGTGGTGTTAGCGGGCCAAAACTTGTTTTGGCAGAGATTTCCAGGTTAGCGGTGAAAAGTCAGTATGCAAGGAGCGGTGTTAGTGCAAACCCGTTGAGTGCAAACTAGGGTACGCTAAAACCGCTCCGTAGCATGTTTAGAGGTAAACCCGGCCGGTGTTAGGTTCCGATTAAAGATGGACGTGTTTATATATCGTCGCTACATCGCGAGACGTCAGTTGCAGAGGAACCGCATTTTCTATGACTGCACGCATCCGTTCGAAAAGTTTGACAACGTCAAACTATTCAAGAAATTCAGATTCAGGCAGGACGACATTCTGGCCATAACTGATACCGTGAGAGATCAAATCGATCTCGCGAACCAAAGGGGGGCGCTCGCACCGCTGCTGCAGGTTATGGTCGCCCTGCGTTTCTATGCTAGTGGCAGCTTCCAAGATGTGTGCTGGGAATTGATTGGCATTGATCAGTCCACGTCTCACGGACTATTCCTAGAGTGACGGAAGCACTCGTGCAGCAACTCCCCCAATGTGTGAAGCTTCCAACACAGGAGGTTGCTGACCAGACGAAGGTGAAGATCTTCACCACGTATGGCTTCCCAAATTTCTTCGGCTGCATTGAAGGGGCCCAGAGCCGCATAGAGGCCCCCACAGACTTTGAACACGAGTTTGTGAACCGCAAACACTATCACTGTCTGAATGTCCAGGTACATTTTACTTTAAATTTCTGTTTTGCATACTCCCTAATTTATCTAGCGTTGTCAGTACTTCATTTGGGACATTTGAATGCTCCTTAAGTTTTACAGATTCCTTTCTTCCGCGGTCAACATCCATAAATAATTGACAGATACACATGTTATGTTTTTACTGTCAAAAGCCATAAATACTTTGCACATATCAAGTAATAAAGTTTGACGTGTGCGATCGATCTAAAAAGTGCTGGAGATTTAACGACTTTCACTGTCATCTGACTATGTTGCTTTGTTGTTAACTGAGATGGAATAATTATTTTATTTCATGAGCTTTTTCCACTTTGTTATTGCAGGTGATATGTTATGTGGACCTCATGTTCATCAATTGTATTGTAAAATGGCCAGGCAGCATCCACGATGCGCGCATTCTACGGGAGTCGGATCTCTTCGAGGCTTTTGAGAGTGAGCAGAAACCAGTCAAGGGCCTGCTGCTTGGAGATAGTGGGTACATGCTGAGTGACTGGCTCTTCACCCCTTTCCTCAATCCTAATTCAGCACAGCAGAGGGCCTACACTCTTCATTACAAAGCAGCTAGGTCACTTGTTGAAAGGTCCATAGGGATCCTAAGGAGACGCTGGCACTGTCTGCGTCGGCTGCGCTTGCAGCCGGTGATGGCATGCAACGTAATCACTGTGTGTCTCATTCTGCACAATAGAGCAAGACTGCTCAACCTGGATGAACCATCAGATTCTGAGTTGGAGGTGGATTCTGAGAATGAAGATGAACCACAGTGCGACGAAGAATAGGATGACCGGCTCCACAACTATCAATGCTCTGAGCGCTCACTTCTCAGGTTGGCAAAGCTGCCCGGCAGAGAATGGTGGATAACTACTTTTGATTTGGGTTAGTATTGTTTAGTACAGGCAGCATTAAGTTACTTTTAAGATACAGAATGAGAATGCTGATGAATTGTGTTTGTATATGTTGGAGATTAGTGCCTCTAGTCACTGGGAGTGTAAGATAATCAAAAATATAACGGCAAGACATATATTGGTTTCATTTTTATAGCGGGACGAATGGGGACTTCCCAAGCTCCTTCTTCAACTTCTCGACCTCCAGCGCTTCCCGCCGATACTTCATTGCCAACATCTCACTTTTTCACCTCCAAGATTTTCCGCCGATACTTAATAGCTAACAGCTCACTCTCCAAGCTCTTCCTTGCCTTGTTCCCCTCTCTGTCCAACCGTTCATCCTCACACCTTGCTTCCAATAACACTGTCTTCGCCTTGTTCTTTGCAGATATCATCTGTAGATATTCGACGAAAGCAACCCTTTCCTCTCTGTCTGCAGGGAAATCCTTGGGGGCTGTTCTGCCCAACCTCCCAAAGGTTCCTCGAGACCGCCCGCTGCTGCCAGTTGACGGGGGTCCAGTCACTTCTTCAGGCTCTATCGTTATGGGGCAGTCACACTACGACGTGTTGTACCAGCGTTGGACAACGCGTGCCAACGTGTTGGGTTTTTGGGCGAAACATCGGTACACGTCCGGCACGTTACCGGTGCGTTACCGGTGCGTTACCGGCGCATTACCGGCACGTCGGTACACATACACTGATAGCAATGTGTGAGCCAACACGTCGGCGCCCACTGGCTCGCGCCGATCGTTTTGTGCTTGCACAAAACTTTTGATGCGCCCCGATGGGTTGGAGGGGACGTTATGGATGCGTTAGCAACATGTCGACACCGTTGGCGGCGCGCCGGCGGAACGCTGGCAGACTGTTGATGAACTTAGGTTACTGTTGGTTTTTTTCCCCCAAAATGCGACTGTTCCGTCGGCGCGTCGGTGACTTCCCCGCGACGTGTAGTGGGCGCATTACTGGCATTGCTCCAGCGTTTCTCGACGCGTTTGACGTGTTGCCGGGGCGCCTGGACGCATTGGCGGCGGGTGTGGACGCGCTCCTGGCGCATCCTGATGTGTTGGTGGTGGCTATGTACGCATTGACATGCTACTAACACGTTACCAATGCCCTGCCTACATGCCACCAACACGCCACAGGCACGCCACCAACACGCTAATAACACGCTCCCAACATGCTCCCAACACGCCAATGACACGCTACTAACACGCTACTAACACGCCACCAACACGCCACTGACACGCTACAACCCGTCATACTTTCTCCCAAAATGCCGAAAAGTTGGACGTGTCTCGCGTGCTAGGAAATATTTTGCGCGTTGGCGGCACGCCGGAAAACACGTCGTAGTGTGACTGCGCCATAACTGTCCTGCTACAGTCGGGCTCCCCCGTGACGACACACAAGGAGACGTCAACTGTGAAAATCAATGACCGTCAATGAGCATATTTTCGCAACTCTCAGTTACTGACCTGTGCCTGCAAAAATCATGTTTATGGACTAGAACATTCACTAAGGAATAGGGAACAGGGGGAACACTTTTTTAGGGTTTTTTAAACTTAATTTTCCATGTGATTAGTTTCAGAAAGATTGCATTCCATAGCACAACTCTGTTGACGAAGGCACACACAGTTGATTTAAGGGCTCAGTTACGTATACTCATACACGTTATATTATTTTGTCGGTTATCGCGTAACGTCCTAGCAACACCTAAGGTCATGGCAGAACATACCAGGAAGAACGAAGTGTACGCTCCCGCTACTTGGTGCCGCCGTTGCAGATGTGACCAGTGGCATGGAGGTACAGACCGGTCGGCTTACGCTCCTCATGGAGAAGCTTGCCGACATGCCGCAATCGGACTGCATCAGGATGCATGTGGTGTCCTCATCGGCTGTGGTCTGCCCAGAGACAGGCATGCTCTGGGACCACCTGATCTCAGCATCTTCACCCGTCGACGAGGCCGCGGCCGCGGGCCCTAAAAATATAACATTGATGCTTTATATATATACATCATCTTCATAGTTGGGTCTAGTCACAGTAACTCTCGGTATATAGGCATATATATACACAGTATAGAGGGCATATTTATGAAAGTGATGCCACTGATCATAAAGCATTCACTTGTATTAGTTAGTAGTAGTGCAAGTATTTATGGATTGTTAAGAAAAAAACTAAAAACCTATATGTATATGAACTACGAAGATGTCACTGATGCTAATGTATTTATTTGTAGTCGTAGTAGTAATTATTGTATACATGTCTTGAAGTTCTGAGTGCAGAGTTCCTTCTGCAATATTTTCTAAACGTTTAAACACCCTTCTAGCTGTATTTACTTTATGCTGTACCAGTCACGTTGTACTGTCTGGGCCGCCCTAGCCAGCTTGCTACTTGTCGCTGCTAAGACCACCAGTGCAACTATTTTCCCGAAAATTCATGAGATTCAGATTACTATCATGTTCATTAATTAGTCCTTCGCAACAAACTAATTCCTCCTCACCTTTAGAGTCATAAATATGCTTATTATATACCAAAGGCCAGGTTTCTTGAATATGCTAAGGACCTGCCTGCATTTTTTATACACGAATTCATTTGATTAGCCTTGCTCAGAGACCATTATGGCCTACATCATCAGTACAATTGGATACAATTGGTCTCATAGAGTCTAATTGGTATGACCTGGGCCCGTATGCAGGAGTCAGTGTTAGCGGCATTTGGTGTTACAGCCTGTTACCGTTTAGCTATCACCGACGTCGGGAACTGTGTCAAGTGGTATGCAGGAGCGCGTAACACTTACATTATAGCTAAACGTGAAGTTATTTATAGATTTGGGATTTCCCTCGAGTCGACAATATGAATAACGCTGCCAATGCGGCGGCGGCGTTAATATCGGTTCGAATTTAGGGTTAAATTGATAAGATTTCACTTATTGCATATGTAATTCTGATAAATATGACAGCATTGAATAGATTTGGGTGTAATATATTGCCGCCAATGCGGCGGCGGTGACGGCGGCCACTTTTAGTTGACGTTTGACAGTATGGATATCGACATCGATGCGGTGGCGGCGGCGATTTGTTTAGTTTACATTCGGCGATTAGACACTATGAAGGCGGCGGCGTTAATATCGGTTCGAATTCATGGTTAAATTGATATTTCACTTATTGCGTATTTAATTCTGTCAAATATGATAGCATTGAATAGATTTGGGCCTAATAAATTGCCGCCGCCGCCGCATCGACGTCGCTTTCCATACTGGCGGATGAAAGCGACATCGATGCGGCGGCAGCGGCGAGTTGTTTACTTTACATTCGTCGATTCGACAATATTAATATCGCCGCCGACTCGGTGGCAGCATTAATATTGCTTCGAATTTAGGGTTAATTTCATGAAATTTCACTTATTGCGTATGTAATTCTGTTAAATATGATAGCATTGAATAGATTTGGGCCTAACCTAACACTAACACCACTGTAAACTAGCCATTTTTCTGGTTTACTGAACCGAGTTTAAGCTTCTGGTGTTAGGCCTCTCACTGACTCGTGCATGCCATTTTTCCCCGCTAAACGGGAATTCCGGCCAAACACCGTTTTGCCTCGCTATCACTGACTCCTGCATACGGCCCCAGGTTTGGTTACTTAGAGAAGCTGAATTGTTAGACTGCATTATTTGCTGCTTGTTCAACTGTCGTTAACAGTTTAACTTCTACCAAGTTTGTCTCTACTTACTCGGTTTCTGTGCATCGTAGTTTTAGTATCTAGGGTGAGTATATATTTATATCTCGAACCTGAGGTTTGTGTATATGCATCGTTGTTCGGTACAACTATATATACGGGTCATTCTTGTATTGATTGTAATTGAAATAATTAGTGCATCCTATGGGTAGTAAATATGTCAGCAATAGTACATTTAATGAAACTATCCCAAGAAAACAATTAAAAGTATACTTATATGATTGAGTGTTAATGTGAAAAAGCAAAAATTCACCTTCTTCCACATTTTTTTTGCAAGTCATAACCATGTCAGTTTCGGAGTATTCAGTAAAATGTATGTTGTCTATGTTAGAGTCAGTTTGGATGTGTCTTCTTTAATTAATTCTTAAAATAACAGCTAATATTATGTGCATATACGAGGTCGAGTAGGTTGTAAAAGAACACAACCTCTCCATGTAACAAATTCATGCGGTTGGAAAACTATCTTTGTGGAATGCAAATTCTTGGTTTTATTAGTATGACACATCACTCCTTTATATCTTCATGTCTATCTCTCCTAAGTCTCAGAATACCCTGTGCATCATCATTATATCTAGTAAAATACTCACTGACGAAGCTGGCCGGATAGGGTGCTGGAAGAGAGGAAGAGAGTAGGATTTTACCAAATGATAATTTGTTACACATTCTGTTGACACCAATGATGTTAGGTGCTTTGCTGCGATTTCAGCGAGTGATAATTTGTTTGCAATTATGCTGACACAAATGATGTTAGGTGTTTATTTGCTGAGGCTTTGCTGCTCTCATGAGACATCTGTATTAACATTTATTTAATCAAATCTGTTGTTGGCACATTATTTGTCATACACTAATGTTCTTTGCTTACTTGCACAACTCATGTTGACTCACAGTCATTATACACTTCCTGGATAACGTGCCTAAAGTAAGGCACTGAAAATGTACCAATGCATCCAATATCACATAGATCATCTACTGTAGATGCCGATTCATTAGTGCTAAATTAGTACATTACTTATCAACTTACCAGTGACTACTAGGAACAGATTTGACTCATATCCTATGATTTGTAGGATACTCTCCTCGTACGGAAGCGCAGACTCCAGAGGCCCTCGTCCAGTTTGCATGGCTCGCCTCTGATGGCAGAGCACATCCGCCTTCATTCTCTTCCACTTCTCTTTGATTTCCACATGCGTCCGCTTTGCTATGCCACACACGTTGACTGCGAACATCAATCAATCAATAGGATACAGCTATAATAGGCCTTGGACCTGTTAGCCGCTCTTAATTAATAGAAATGTAGACAGTTCTTCAGATGTGGTCGATCGCAGCAACTGTCACTGGCTCCAAGATATATGTAATGCTTGACCAGTATGCATGCAGTCGGGATTTGAAACAGTTCACCGACTCTGCTGCTACGACACTCTCCGGCAGGTCATTCCACAGGTCAACCACCCTAAAGCTGAAAAAGTTGTGTCGCAGGTCCAGTCTGGAGTACCGCTTCCTCAGCTTCAGGGGGTGCCCTCTGGTCCTGGTGTTGGAGTCTCTGATAAGGGGGCCGCCTGTCTTGTAGATACCATGGAGATATTTGAATACTTCAATCATATCCCCCCAGGCCCGTCTGTAGTACATGCTTGGGATCTTCAAATGACGCATACGTTGTTCATAGGGTATTGCATCAAATCCATGACCCGATCCCATGCACGGTTCTTTTCCTGAAGGGTGATCTTGTTGTTGAATGCTGGAATAACACAATCCTGCCCAACATCGCCTCCTCCAACATCACGCAAATCTCGTTGTCGCTGTAGCTCGCCTTGCGCTGCTTCTTTCTGGCAGAGGAGATTAACTGGATACGCATTAGTCTCAGCAGTAGCAGTTGTAGTCGTGTGTGTGTGTGTGTCGTTGTACATGTTGCAGATGGTGTAGTCTTAGTCTTAGCAGTAGAAATACCAGTAGAAATAGTCGTAGTAGCCATAGTAGTTGTTGTCGAGGTTGTTGTTGTTTTGTTGTCGGTGGAAACGAGAACGAGCAAGAGCGAGCAAGCCGGCTGGTTCCAACGGACTAAAGAGGCAAATAGCAGTGTACGCCGGGAACAGGCTCACAGGGATACCCCAAATCTATAAATAACTCATATGTTAGTTAACCTGACCGGGCTTTGGCCCCGTACATACCGCATGACCCATTTCGGCAACCCGGTGTTAGGTACCCCGGCGGCGCCTCTTAACACCGGAGCCGGTAAAAACTCGTTCATGCATACGGCCCCAGGCTGATGTCTTGCTATCGTATGAGAGCGTTCATGTTCCTCGCAAAACGTTCGCAAAATGTTCGCAGAATGCTTGCTTACGCTCACGGAACGCTGACCAATGTTACATACATTACTCATTCGCTAGAGATATGTTCAAAGTATGTTATGACAGGCAGGCATATGTTCAAAGTATGCGATGAGTACGTAATGCATCCGTTGGCAGTACATGGACTGTACGAGGACTGCATGTTCCCACTGGCTGAACTTACAGCTAACGTGCAGCAACGTATACCAACGTATCCCTAACGTACTTCCAATGTACGCTGACATATCCCGAATGTTCAACGTACGAGCCACACGTCAACACACATTGAACATTTTGAGCATGCACACAATTTTTTCGGAACCTCGATGCACGTCCACGTAAGATGATGTATACCGACGTATCCAGAACGTATACACCGTATGCCCAACATACACATAACGTATGACGACGTACACCGACGTGCTGATCGAAAATCACATACGTCGGTATACGCTAAGGCTATACGTCGTAGTGTGACAGGCCCTTAACATATCCCTAACATATGTCAACATATTCCCAGCATACACATGGCCTATGCCTAACGTATGACAGACACGTTGCCACACATTGAGAATTTTGAAGATGTTAAAAAAATTGTGTGGCCTCCCACACTTCGCCGTAAGACAACGTATATCGACGTATCCAGGATGTATATGACGTATGCCTAACATTTACGTAATGTACGTCGGCATACACCGATGTGTTGGGGCAAAATCACATATGTTGGCACGTGTTGATCATATATGTCGTAGTGTGACAGGGCCATTAAAGGGGTTGTTACATTATGACGCAATGTGACAGCCACGTAAGAAAGTGTTGGCGACTGGTCTACATGAACAACGTCTTAGTACTCTTACCGCCACTCGGAGCGTCACTACCGGAAACAAGCATACCGGTTGCGTGGCGAAAGGACTTACAACAATTAGAACATTAATCTTCTCACGCGTACAGAGAGAAACAGATACGATGGATTTCAACATTTATTGGAGAACAGATCGTACAGTGAGGTCTATAACCTAATATCTGGAGATCAGTATCGGTATCGGGTATCGTGTCAAGCATAATTCAAGATCATATCATAACATATCAGTAGCATATCGGTAATGAAGCAAGTGGAAAATATCAAGATATCAAATCATTATCAATCAATCAGGGTAATCTTAGTGAAGGAATAATAAATCGGTTAAATCAAGGAAAAGAAATCTAGCAGTGAGGAAAACCAGGCACCGAGAACAAGAGTCAGCCCTCAACCCAACAAAATCCCGAGGGCTGATGGGACTTCTGAAATCATGACTGGAGACAGATACGCGAACACAGCATCACTCTTCCATGGACCGGCCTGTCAGATAGCCTCAAAGCTTAGTCCGGCTGACGCACATGCCTGTACCGCTCCCCTGCGAAGACTATGGAGGGTAACGAGGAGGATGCACCAAACAGAACTGATGAAGCGAGAGAGAGGACTCTTGTTAACCTAGCAACTGTTAGTGGCGAACGTCTGGGAGTAGGGACGCAGGAGAACCGGGGGACGGGTTAAAAGAACTAGCATATTTGGACCAGGCAGAGAGAGGAGAGCACGGTGATGAAGGAAGAGAAGGGAGAACATAAACCAGCGGGGGCTGCTACTTAGATCTGGTCTTAGAAGATCTTATGGTGACACACATGCCTGCATTCATGATCTACTATCAGACGTGATCAACGTGTGTGTCCCAAGGAGGGAATGAGGACGAGACGTCACATTACTTTGACGGGACAAAGTACCATAGCTAACTAGCAATGCAGCAATATACACCAACCCATGTGTTCCAAATGACGCAAGATAACTTAATATTGCCTTCAGCTCCTGCGGAGACAGAGGAGTAGCTCTCTTTTGGATTTGGATATGCAGGGAACACTTAGTGACACTCCTCTTAAGAAGATTAACTGGATACGCATTAAACTGGCTAGGATCCCCTCCAAAGGCCTCACACTTGTGTTCGCACCGCTCAGATAATTAGCTATTGCACCAGGTAACTTCAAGCATGAAGTCAAAAACACCACATAGGCAAGCGCGTCATAAACTGTCGGCCTTCAGGGATTGACCTGGTGCCACCTGCAGAATGTCTTGTAGCACTGTAGATGAAGCACTTTATTTGCCCACATGCCTCTGGATAGAGCAGTGGAGAAAGCAGAGACTAGCTCCAGATGCTCTGTCATGGTGTATGCTGGAAGATAGAAGCATAAAATTGATTATCTTCCATATATAATGTTAAATAATCAGAGCGAGAAATCAATATTCATTAATGAAAAATGTACTGCAATTTGCCTCCCTCGCTTGAACATTATGGTGAAATCTACTTAAATTATCAGCCAAGACCAAGGCTTTCCCTTCTTTATGTAGGATAGTGATATTACAACTCTGAGTCGCTGCTATCAGCCAAATTTGCCTAGCAAATGCTCAGAGAATCGGATCCTTTCCCGCCCCAGACTGCAATATTTGCTGTGAGAGAAGATTATCTGTATTAACTACTATATTAAAGTTATGTTGGTGTTCTGGAAGGAGAAACAATAATGCCGTCACTAACTTAAATGCCTCCAACTGATTTATAAACTTCAGCCTCTGTATCAACTCGAGCGGATACTCTTGAGCATAGTAAAATATCGGTGAGAAAGCACCTCCCACTGGGATGCTTACAGGGAGAAATTACATATGTTAAGCGAGAATAGTACATTTACTTCGATTAATGCTATCTGGGAGCTCATATCGTCTGCAGAACACTAGTTCTGAGGCTGCTTTGTGAGAACCTTCTAGCTCAAAATTCTATGTGGCAGACAGGAGCCAGAGCTGTCTCGCACAGGTGCAAAGGACTGAGCCTTTGCCCCTGCCCAAGGACAGGACCTGTTAGAAGGCAGCGTTATCAGTATTTACTCTTATTATGAACTCGTGAGGGTTTGGGAAGGCGACTGGATGGACACGGTTCATGACTTTGAGGTGAGCAATCGTGAAGTCCTTAAGTGACCATGAGTGAGGGTAGAAAGCTGCCTAGAAGCTGGGTGGAGAGAATTCCCCAGCTAATAGTGTCAAATCGCACTCTATTACCAAGAGATACCTAGCTGTAGAAGGGAATAGGAGAATGTTGTTACATGCGAGCATCGTGACGAGTTGATACACAGTCACTGTCTCTGGCGTCGTGACGAGTCGGAACAACAGTGGCGAGAGCCGGCCCGCCGACTCTGGGCGGCCGATAATAATGAGTCGGCAGGCGAAGACCAGGGCGGAGGCCGAGAACATCGGGTGAAGGCAGCTAGCAGAGACCGGGCAGCATGGAGACAGCCGACCAGTAGTGACCGGGCATCGTACCGAGTCGGTACAACAGTCACTGTCTCTGGCATCGTGGCGAGTCGGTACAACAGCCACTGTTACTGGGTAAAGACATGTGAACAAGCATAATAAGACAAAATCACAATGAAATTTCACTGCTTCACATCAATTCTGTTTTCTAGGACTATTCATTGCTAAAATCGAATTCTGTAATTTGTGAGCATGACATAATAATAAGGGTGCTACAATGATGATATGCGCTGGTGAGCAGCAGTTGTCGCCTCAGAAACCAAACTTGTGATGCAAGAAATTGTTAATCAAACAACATCTTCGACTGCTTCAGGTCGAATTCTGATATTACTTTAAGTATTCACTTCTAAAATTACATTCTGTTAATTATGAGCATGAGTCAATAATGAGGGTGGTAAAAATGGGGATGTCAGGTGAAGACAGCTAGCAGTGACAGCTAGCAGAGAATGTAGAGCATGGAGCCAGCCCGCCGGCAGAGAACAGGCAGTGGCGAGGAACGATGAGTCAGCCTGTGACAGCTAGAGGAGCCTGTGCAGCGGGGAGACATCCCGCCGGCACAGACCGGGCAGTGGCTGGTAATGATGAGTTGACCGGTGAAGACGCTAGCAGGGACCAGGGCAGAGGCCGGGAATGTTGGTTGAAGGCAGCTCGCCGAGACCAGGCAGCATGGAGACAGCTGGCCGGCTGAGACCAGGCATCGTGACGAGTCGGTACAACAGTTACTGTCACCCTAACGAGTTGATACAACAGTCACTGTCACTGCGGTAAAGACACATGAACAAGCGTAATAAGAGAAAAACGCAATGAAATCTCAGTGCTTCAGATCAATACTGCTATTTAGGACTATTCATTGCTAAAATCTAATTCTGTAATTTGTGAGATGTCATAATAATGAAAGCGCTACAATGATGACATGCCCTGGTGAGCAGCAGTTATCACCTCAGTAACCACACTTGTGATACGAGCAACGGTTAAAGAAACAACATCTTGCACTGCTTCAGGTCAAAATGTGGTATTCATGTAAGTATTCACAGCTAAAATTACATTCTGTTAATTATGAGCATGACTTAGTAATGAGGGTGGTAATACTGAAAAAACATGCTGCGGATCAAATAACTCTCATGGCAATCTATCACACATCCTTACAATTTCACAACATGTAGAGAACTAATGAAGGAACAATGCTTGCATAGTTTGATAGGATAATTACTCAACTTTGAGTGATTTGATGAAGAATTTGTGGAGAAAAGTAAACATTGAAATTCAACATAAACATTTGAAACTAATACTGGTCCAATTGAAACCATTCAACATGAGGATGTACATAAATCTGTGCTCTATGTCATGAAAAAATAGTTAAATTGTAGCTCCTTTTGGAGCATCTTCTATTCTTAGTAAAGAGAAGTAACGATACACAAATATGTACTTATAACATATATTCTCAATTACAAAGTGTACAGTTACATATAAATTCTCAATGGTATGATATTACACTCACAACAGTCTGTGTAGTCCATATGGATGATAGATACACTCAGTCCTCTTGGTGCTTATTCTATGTCTCAGTTGCCTTGAGATGTTGATGGATATAGATGATCCATTGTCTGTGAGCTGTTGCCAACCATACAGGTTTAGAGTCTCAGTTGATGATAGATGTACATGTCAGGCTAAGCAGCAGTGATGATGGAAAAGGCAGACACCACAGTCACCAATCCTCCTCACGGCCATTGGTCAATATTGTAGAAGCTCAGCAAGTTGAATCCATCCCATAAGCTGTAACTAGCCAGATCAGGTTTCAGGCCTAACTGACTTGGAGATGTGGACGCCTCAATGTCATGGAGTAGACTGCCGAGAGTGTGTGACTACGCTCCTTATATAGTTGCTGGGTATGCCAGTCCTAATGAAGAGATGGGACGAGTAGGACGGTCTAAACATGTGCTGTAACCACTATTAAAGGCAAACTACCTGTTAGGAAGCAGTCTCCATATATTCACTGCTATGTTATACTTCCATCCTGACAGGAGAAAAAGAAAATTCTTTACTTTTTCTATTTCTTGTTCACATAGTACATTATAGAACATATTATACAATAAATTACATGGCGTATTACAATATAGTTTTACAATTTCTCATAATTACAGTTACTAAGTTCCAACATCTTTGTATAGACATGAATAACATCACAGTAAATACTCAATTTAAGGAAACATCTATGAAGCCCATGACAATGCATCAGCGCAGACATTATCTACACCTCACACATAAACAATCTCCAGATTAAATTCTTGCAACAACAAACTCCAGTTTAACAATCGTCTGTTTTTGTTTTTCATCTTCTGCAAGAATGTCACAGGGTTGTGATCTGTATACACAAGTACAGGTGGCACAGGTGAAGATGCATATACACTGAAATGCTGTACGGCTAACACTAAAGCGAAAGTTTCCTTTTCTACAGTTGAATAGTTCTTTTGGTGACAATTGAATTTCTTGTAAAAGTAACATACAGGATGCTGAATACCACTATCATCATTTTGCAATAACACTGCACCTACCCCAATGTCACTTGCGTCAACCATCAAGACAAACTGCTTGCCAAAATCTGGAGCCATCAAAACAGGTTCAGAACACAATATAGATTTCACTTGATCAAAAGCATCATCACACTCTTTAGACCAAATGAATTTTTTTGTTTTCACTAGGTTTGTCAATGGATCAGTTATGTCAGAAAAAGTCTTACAGAACTTCCTATAGTATCCAGCCATACCAAGAAACCTCATCAAACTTTTCTTGTTTGATGGAACTAGATATTCGACAATACCCTTGATTTTGGCTTCAACTGGAGCAACTTGACCCCAACCAACAACATACCCAAGATAAATCACTTTTGCCTGTCCAAACTCACTTTTCGTTAGGTTTACAGTTAGGTTTGCTTCTTTAAGTCTATCTAACACAGCTTGCAACCTACACAAATGTTCTTCCCAGGTGTCACTATAAATCACAATATCATCAACATACACTTCCACACCTGGCAGATCCCGCAAACAGTGATTCATCATTCTTTGAAAGGTTGCTGGAGCATTTCTCATACCAAATAGCATTACTTTGTATCGATACAAGCCATCAGGAGTAACAAAAGCGGATATTCTTTTTGCTCTGTCACTCAAAGGAACAGCCCAGTAAGTAACCTTTGAGTAAGTCACACTTAGTGATATACTTGGCTTTGCCAATTTTGTCAATGCAGTCATCTATTCTAGGTATAAGATATGAGTCTGTCTTACTTAAATCGTTAACTTTGCAAAAATCTGTGCAAAATCTGACAGAGCCATCTGGCTTGGGCACAAGTATACACAGTGATGACCAGTCACTGTTACTTGGTTCGATGATGTTATTCTCTAACATAGAAGATACCTCTTCATTCATTTGTTTAGCTTTCTGTGGGTTAACTCTGTAAGGATGTTGTTTAATAGGGAAAGCATCTCCAACATCTACATCATGGATGGCAATATCAGTTTGACTAGGACCATCGGGAAAGACAACCCTATACTCCAGGAGCACTTCACTCAGTTCCTCTTTCTGTACTGGAGCCAGGTGTCCTAGCTTTACATCTAGATTTGCTAGAATTTTTTAGTTGTTTAACTTTACATTGTAGTCTGTAGGTACAATATCAGGTAATTCATCATCTTTATCACTTGGTGCAATTACATAACGCCCAACAGTTTTTACACTTTCTGAACGATCTCTATCATAATAAGATTTTAACATGTTGATGTGACACAACTGAGTAGATCGTCTTTGGTCAGGAGTTTTGACAATGTAGTTCACCTCACCCATTCTTTTGAATACCTCATAAGGACCATGATAGTGAGCCTTGAGAGGATGTCCAGTAATGGAGAGCAACACTAAGACCTTATCTCCCACAGAGAACTCATGTTCTTGGGCTTTGATATCAAATTTGTCCTTCATCTTACTTTGAGCTGCTTTCAGATTTTCACATGCTAACTCACAAACACAAACTAGCCTGGTTCTAACTTTGGAAACATAATCTAAGCTGTTGTTGTCTTCAGGATTATCTCCTAACCAATGTTCCTTCAATACCTTCAATGGACCCCGCACAGTGTGACCAAAAACCAACTCAAAGGGACTAAATCCCAAGGATTCTTGAAAGGATTCTCATGCAGCAAACAACAACAGGCCAATAGCTTCATCCCAATCTTTCTCATTTTCAAAGATATAGGTTCGCATCATGTTTTTGAGAGTGCAATGGAATCTTTCCAATGCACCTTGAGACTCTGGGTGGTAAGCACTGGATTTCACCTGCTTTATACCTAGTTCATGAACTACTTGTTGGAATAAGCCGGACATGAAGTTTGAGCCTTGATCAGACTGAATCTCTTGTGGGAGACCAACAAATGATAAAAATTGAATCAAAGCTTTGACTACCTTTTCAGCAGAGATATTCCTGAGTGGTAGCCTCAGGAAACCTTGTATAAGCACACATTATTGTGAGCAAGTACTGATTACCAGCTCTGGTTTTTGGCAAAGGACCAACACAGTCAATAATTACACAGCTAAATGCTTCTTTGACTGCAGGAATGGGTCGTAATGGCATGACAGGGATCTTTTGATTAGGTTTCCCAACCATTTGACATGTATGACAAGTTCGACAAAATTTTGCAACATCTTGCCTTAACTTAGGCCAAAAGAAATGTCTCATGATCTTTTCAGAAGTCTTATTAATAACCAAATTACCACCCATAGGTAGCTCATGGGCTACCTCAAGAACCTCAGAGCGATAGGTCTTTGGCATCACAATTTGGTGAACAATAGACCAATCCTCTGATGCTGGGACATCTGGTGGTCTCCATTTTCTCATGAGAACACCATTTTTGAAGAAGTACCCTGTGGAATCTTGTTCAAGCTCTTCTACAGGAAGTGCATGCTGGGTAAGTGACACTATCTCAAGATCGTTTCCTTGTTCAGTAATCAGCATACTCCTGGCAAGAGGGACTTTATTTCTTTATTTTCAAAGTTAGTCTCGTCATTATTTTGACTTGACCCTGTTTGAGAACCGATAATAGGATGATCCTTAATTGGTTCACATTGATACGCCTTCAACTGGGAGATCAGATTTAACTGCAACTTCAACAGACCCTGATATTAAATCAGACTTTAGTCTAATTCTGTGAAGAGGGACACTCATGAAACCACACTCAACACCACAAATAATAACATATTCACTTGTGGTTGACCCTGAACCAAAGGGTAGAGCACTTTCTAGAATCATGGATTGAGCTGCCCCAGTATCTCTCATAATACAAATGGGTACAGAATCTGCACTCTCATTATCTAGACCCTCAAGTATAAATGGTTTGTATTCCTCTCTGACATCAATCACTTTATCAGAAACAGATGGTGCAGTGATACGCTCTGACCTTTTGGATGAAACACATGCATTGGGCTTCTGCTCATATGCTTTTTTTTTTTTTAGTATCCAACAGTCAGACATAGCATGACCCGCTTTATGACAATAATGACATGTGGACCTGAAATCCTTCCTGACTTTCAGTCTTGGTCACCTGATAGCTTTGCACTAGCTTTCCAATCTTTGCTAAAACCAACTTTTTCTCCCTGACTAACATCACTAACTTGTTTTTGGGGTGCACTCTTCTTTTGTTGAAAACTAGTCTTATGGGTTATGGCATAATCATCAGCAAGAGTGGCTATTTCATCAAATAACGTGACTTTCTTTTCATCAAGATAAATTTTTAGATCACTGTATGTGCAACGCTTGAATTCTTCAACAAGACACAGTTGTCTGAGATTATCAAAACTATCTGTAACTTCCATAGACTTACACTACCTATCAAAATACATTTCCTTTTCATGAGCAAACTCTACATAGGTTTGGTTCTCTTGCTTATGGTAACTCCTAAACTTCTGACGATATTCCTCTGGAACCAGTTCATAAGCTTTGAGAATAACAGCTTTGACCTTTTCATAATCTAAACTGTCTTGCAAGGGTAGTGCTGAATAAGCTTCCTGAGCCTTACCTCTCAGAACACTTTGTAACATCAGGGCCCACTTATCCTTTGGCCATTTCATATTTAATGCAACCTTCTCAAAATGTTGAAAATACTTATCAACCTCATTTTCATTGAATGGTGGAACCAATCGCACATCTCTACTAACATTACACATATTTTGCTGCATTGTCCTCTCACAAGCAAGCTGGAGCTCCATTTCTTTGAGCTTGAGTTCTTTTTCAGCCTGAATTCTAGCCTGTTCATGTTCTTTTTTAGCCTGAATTACCATTTGTTTGACTGTGATCTCCCTTTCTGAAATTTCTTTACGGCTCCCTCCTTAAGGACCAAGAGGACCCAATTCATCGAACGCATCCTCTGGCAATAACGCATCATCAACCAATATTTCAACAATAGCTCTCGGTAGTTCAGCTTTTCTGCTAGACCTTCTCACATCGAAGTCTAACTCCCGAGCAATTTCTAACAATTCATCCCTTCTGAACTTTTCTAGTTTCTGTAGAGAGGGTGACTCTAAAAAGGCTATATACTGAGACATTTTGTTAAGATTCTTTGCAAATACCAAGAGAACAACTTTGACAGATTCCCGGACAAGCCCCCAATTTCTCTGTCACGTATAATAACTAATGCCTAATCTTATAGACTAGCTAATATAGTGAGGAGAAAAGAGAATTTGGAACATTTTCTATTCTTAGTAAAGAAGACAAGTAACGATACACAAATATGTACTTATAACATATATTCTCAATTACAAAGTGTACAGTTACATATAAATTCTCAATGGTATGATATTACACTCACAATTGTCTGTGTAGTTCATATGGATGATAGATACACTCAGTCTTATTCTATGTCTCAGTTGCCTTGAGATGTTGATGGATATAGATGATCCATTGTCTGTGAGCTGTTGCCAACCATACAGGTATAGAGTCTCAGTTGATGATGGATGTACATGTCAGGCTAAGCAGCAGTGATGATGGAAAAGGCAGACACCACAGTCACCAATCCTCCTCATGGCCATTGGTCAATATTGTAGAAGCTCAGCAAGTTGAATCCATCCCATAAGCTGTAACTAGCCAGATCAGGTTTCAGGCCTAACTGACTTGGAGATATTGACGCCTCGATGTCTTGGAGTAGACTGCCGAGAGTGTGTGACTACGCTCCTTATATAGTTGCTGGGTAGGCCAGTCCTAATGAAGAGATGGGACGAGTAGGACGGTCCAAACATGTGCTGTAACCACTATAAAAGGCAAACTACCTGTTAGGAAGCAGTCTCCATATATTCACTGCTATGTTACACCACCCACAGGCTCTGTACTATCTTCACTCTCCCTCTCTATTTACGACCAGCGTTATTTGTAGTTCACTCACCATGCCTCTGCTTGGAGAGGCGTGGGATACGCCTCCATAACCCAGCATGGACCATTCCGACTGCGATGGGCAGCGCCAGGTCGATCTGGGTGATGATAGGTGGAAAATGGTGCCATGGGTGTGTGTCACTAATACCTCACCTGTCACTTTAAACTAAAATAGCCCATGCTAGTTCACATAAATTGGTTCCTGTTATTAGCGTAGATGGACCCCATCAATACATGCTCAATACAAGTGCAAGAAGTGTTCTGGCCTCCGTGGTGCTGGAGTGTGGGTGTGTCTCTGAGTGAGGAGGCGGGCCGCTAGGTGCACCCGGGTGGTGAACTATTAGTGAAGCCGGCCGATTGGAAGCCCGATGCGTGCTAGACGGATACATTGTGGAGGCGAGTGGCGCATTGATTCTCGATATGTGTTATAGGGTAGGGGGGGTGCGGCTAGTATACGGTGGCGAATGAAAATAGTCCCAATGTCTCCAACGGGGAAGCTGGCCTATGATGGGAGCCCGGCATTTAGGTCAAATGTCATAGGTCAATATGTGGTGAGTGGTGAGTTCACACGCTGCCCTTTAACCCGTTTATATAATGAAACCTCCAACCCTTGCCCATCATGTGTTCCCTGCTCACACTGACGATGTACTGTCGTTGTTAAAATTCTGTGAACTGCTATTATAATGGCGGCACGAGTTCATAATAAGAGTAAATACCGATAACGCTGCGTTCCTGTCCTGTCCTCGGGTAGGGGCAAAAGCTCAGTCCTTTGTGGCTCCAACGTCAACTGCTCGCCGGTCTCTTCTGGCATGACGCCAGTCCATGACGTCATCCCGTGACGAGAGTCTGTAACGTGAGTCCGTGACGTGAGTCCGTAACGTGAGTGAATGACGTGAGTCCGTAACGTCAGTCCTAGACGTGAGTCCTAGACGTGGGTTCGTAAAGTTAGTCGGTGATGTGAGTCCGTCACGTGAGTCCGCCACGTAAGTTTGTGACGTCATACCATGACATCAGTTAGTGACGTTAGTACATGACGTCAGTACGTGACGTCAGTCTGTGAGGTCAGTCCGTGACGTCAGTGGTCAGAGGCGCACCCTACGACCTGAGCAGCACAAGAAAGCCGGTGTATAGCTTTACATTGGTAATAACGTTGTCTCGCAATCCAGCAGCGGCAGCTTCCTGGTTAGCTGCTTGTCGTTATGTTCAGATTCGCCATCATCAACTCCACAAGTTGATAGCAAAAAGGGAATGGAAGGGGAAAACCTGATCACGGATCAAAGCTGCCGGGCAGCAAGTCTCTCCGCAAACTCAGGGACGAAAATGATACTAATTGAGCATCCGAACGGTGGCAATTAGCCTCAGGCTGCCGTACACTGCGCGACAATTTACCTGATGGGTCTCAAAATACCACCATTCTTCACAGTGCATCCCAATGCTGAGGATCACCCTTACTAAAGACCATGCGCGGGGTGCTTCTTCCTGCGACACTCGCTGTCTCATCACATTCCGCCCAGATCAACCTTGTCATCCCGATGCTCGGAGAAAAATTGCTGCGATTCATGATATTTCGCTGCTATTGTGCTAAGGACATCTTTGGAATGGCCCGCATTCTCCCATCTCTCTCCCTATATGTATATATATATATATATTTAAACCCTCACAAAATAGTGCTTCTGTCCCGATTTGGGCTTCTTTTTATTTAAAATCACAAGCGTCCAGGCTAAGCGCCTGTGGATGCGCCACCTCCCCGATCATGCAGCGCCCACAGCCAATACAGTATTTTGATTCCTTACACTTCATTCCTTACACTGATTCCTTACACTTCATTCCTTACACTGATTCCTTAGACTAGTGTATGCAGCACATGTGATACTCTGAGAATTAACACCTACACCCAGACGTGATAACCTTCCGATATGGCGAAGATGTAATGAATTTGTGCGCAAGGCTTGTTAATTTGCAGTTTCATTAAAGCTGGTGATGAATACAGAATCAACTTGAAGCAGAACTTTCTCAAAATGACCACTTAAGTCGTGCGCAGGATTACTAGTCAGAACCACTACTTTTATTGTATCATGGCCTGCATATCTGTACGCGGGCGCCACGGGTGGTGAAGATTCGTGAGGATTATCAGTGAATTGTTATGTGTCCCCGGTCATGACTAGATCGAACTTAATTTACCACCGAGAGCGCCCTACATTAAATGTCAATGTAAACAACAATGATGTCACTGAGGGTGATTATAGACAACTGTATACGCACGCCACTGCTCTAAGGGTACGTGGAAGGAGGAGGCTGTGCCGGGCAAGGTGTCAGTGTCTGTCATGTACTTCAAGCAACGAGGTGAGTATGTCCTGTGGTTCAACCAATGAGGTGAGGAACGGGGCGAGGTGTGAGTGTCTGTCATGTAGTTCAACCAATGAGGTGAGGGGTGGGGTGAGGTGTGAGTGTCTGTCATGTACTTCAACCAATGAGGTGAGGGGTGGAGCAAGGTGAGAGTGTCTGTCCTGTAGTTCAAACCATGAGGTGAGGGGCGGGGCAAGATATGAGTGTCTGTCATGTAGTTCAACCAATGAGGTGAGGGGTGGGGCAAGGTGTGACTGTCTGTAATGTAGTTCAAACCATGAGGTGAGGGGCGGGGCGAGATATGAGTGTCTGTCATGTAATTCAACCAATGAGAGAGGGGTGGGGCGAGGTGTGACAGTCTGTAATGTAGTTCAACCAATGAGGTGAGGGGTGGGGTGAGGTATGAGTGTCTGTAATGTAGTTCAACCAATGAGGTGAGGGGTGGGGCGAGATATGAGTGTCTGTAATGTAGTTCAACCAATGAGGTGAGGGGTGGGGCGAGGTGTGACAGTCTGTAATGTAGTTCAACCAATGAGCTGAGGGGCGGGGCGAGATATGAGTGTCTGTAATGTAGTTCAACCAATGAGGTGAGGGGTGGGGCGAGGTGTGACAGTCTGTAATGTAGTTCAACCAATGAGGTGAGGGGTGGGGCGAGGTGTGACAGTCTGTAATGTAGTTCAACCAATGAGGTGAGGGGTGGGGCGAGGTGTGAGTGTCTGTCCTGTAGTTCAGCCAATGAGATGACGGGCGGGGTGAGGTGTGACTGTCTGTCCTGTAGTTCAACCAATGAGGTGAGGCACGGGGCGATGTGTGAGTGTCTGTCATGTAGTTCAACCAATGACGTGAGGGGCGGGGCGAGGTATGAGTGTCTGTCATGTAGTTCAACCAATGAGGTGAGGGGTGGGGCGAGGTGTGAGTGTCTGTCCTGTAGTTCAACCAGTAAGAAGAGTCTGTAATGTAGTTCAACCAATGACGTGAGGGGCGGGGCGAGGTGTGAGTGTCTGGCCTGTAGTTCAACCAATGAGGTTAGGGGTGGGGCGAGGTGTGAGTGTCTGTCATGTAGTTCAACCAATGAGAAGCATCTGTAATGTAGTTCAACCAATGAGCTGAGGGGTGGGGCGAAGTGTGAGTTAATGTCCTGTAGTTCAACCAATGAGAAGAGTCTGTAATCTACTTCAACCAATGAGGTGAGGGGCAGGGCGAGGTGTGACTGTCTGTAATGTACTTCAGCCAATGAGGTGTGGGGTGGGGCGAGGTGTGAGTGTCTGGCCTGTACTTCAACCAATGACGTGAGGGGCGGGGCGAGGTATGAGTGAATGTCCTGTAGTTCACTCACTGAGGTGAGGGGCGGGGTGAGGTATGAGTGTCTGTCCTGTTGTTCAACCAATGAGGTGAGGTGAGGGGCGGGGCGAGGTGTGAGTGAATGTCCTGTAGTTCACTCACTGAGGTGAAGGGCGGGGCGAGGTATGAGTGTCTGTCCTGTAGTTCAACCAATGAGGTGAGGGGCGGGGCGAGGTATGAGTGAATGTCCTGTAGTTCACTCACTGAGGTGAGGGGCGGGGCGAGGTGTGAGTGAATGTCCTGTAGTTCAACCAATGACGTGAGGGGCGGAGCGAGGTATGAGTGTCTGTCCTGTAGTTCAACCAATGATGTGAGGGGCGGGGCGAGGTATGAGTGTCTGTCCTGTAGTTCAACCAATGACGTGAGGGGCGGGGCGAGGTGTGAGTGAATGTCCTGTAGTTCAACCAATGAGGTGAGGGGTGGGGCGTGGTATGAGTGTCTGTCATGTAGTTCAACCAATGAGGTGAGGGGCGGGGCGAGGTATGAGTGTCTGTCATGTAGTTCAACCAATGAGGTGAGGGGCGGGGCGAGGTATGAGAGTCTGTCATGTAGTTCAACCAATGAGGTGAGGGGTGGGGCGATATATGAGTGAATGTCCTGTAGTTCACTCACTGAGGTGAAGGGTGGGGCGAGGTGTGAGTGAATGTCTTGTAGTTCAACCAATGAGAAGCGTCTGTAATGTAGTTCAACCAATGAGGTGAGGGGTGGGGCGAGGTATGAATGTCTGTCCTGTAGTTCACCCACTGAGGTGAGGGGCGGGGCGAGGTGTGAGTGAATGTCCGGTAGTTCCACCAATGAGAAGCGTCTGTAATGTAGTTCAACCAATGAGGTGAGGGGTGGGGTGAGGTATGAGTGAATGTCCTGTAGTTCACTCACTGAGGTGAGGGGCGGGGCGAGGTGTGAGTGAATGTCCTGTAGTTCACTCACTGAGGTGAGGGGCGGGGCGAGGTGTGAGTGTCTGTCCTGTAGTTCAACCAATGATGTGAGGGGCGGGGCGAGGTATGAGTGTCTGTCCTGTAGTTCAACCAATGAGGTGAGGGGTGGGGCGAGGTATGAGTGTCTGTAATGTAGTTCAACCAATGAGGTGAGGGGTGGGGCGAGGTATGAGTGAATGTCCTGTAGTTCAACCAATGAGAAGAGTATGTAATGTACTTCAACCAACGAGGTGAGGGGCGGGGCGAGGTGTGAGTGTCTGTAATGTAGTTCAACCAATGAGGTGAGGGGTGGGGCGAGGTATGAGTGAATGTCCTGTAGTTCAACCAATGAGAAGAGTATGTAATGTACTTCAACCAACGAGGTGAGGGGCGGGGCGAGGTGTGAGTGTCTGTAATGTAGTTCAACCAATAAGGTGAATTTTGGGGGGTGGGGGGGGGGGAGTATATATCTATGCCAGGCGCAGTGGCCTAATTGGTAGAGCGCAGGCTTCCTATGCGGAAGAGCAAGAGTTTGAATCCCAGCCGAGTCAAAGCAATGGCCTATAAAATTGGTAAGTGTTGCTACATAGCCTAGCGTTTGGTTTTAATAGGATATGACTGGTTAGCACAGTATCAGGATAATGTGACTCAGTCGGATATCGGGTCGTGGTGCGGGTGGCGTGGTCTCCAAGTGGGCCAGCACTATATATAATCGTGTATAACACTGCTCCCGCCATCCCACTTCCGGTCCACTAACATCGGGACGCCGTCTTGCCCTCTCCCCTTCCTCCCACCTTCTTCCGACAAGACAGGGTCGAAAAAGACCAAAGAAACTGACTGCTCAAGACGACAAGAACACTCGTCTTCACTCTGTCCCATCTCCAACTATTCCCACGTATCTTCCACCGTTCACTTATCACGAAAAGCTATAAAGCCATGTTACAAAACCCTGTAATTCATTTAATGCTTAATATCAGTCGGCATGGAACAAAGCTACTTATATTGAATACAACAGCTGAATAAAGTCATGCCGTCTAGTGACTTACCTTCTCCGCATTAATAGTTCTGCTGTAGAGTGTCCTTTGTTGTTGCAGAATGGGAGTTGGAAGGCCAGTGCCCTTCCACTGTAAATTATATATTCAGAAGTCGCCATTACCAGCGATATTGCATATGCGCACACTGCTCGGCATTAAATGGCAGACTTCCTGTCTAAGTGGCAGACTTATTGTCGAAGTGGCATGCTTACTGTCTAAGTGGCATACTTACTGTCTAAGTGGCAGATGTATTGTCTAAGTGGCAGACTTCCTGTATAAGTGGCAAGCTTACTGTCTAAGTGTCAGAATCACTGTCTAAGTGACATACTTACTGTCTAAGTGACATGTGTACTGTCTAAGTGGCATACTTACTGTCTAAGTGGCATACTTACTTCCTAAGTGACATGCTTACTGTCTAAGTGGCATGCACACTGTCTAAGTGACATACTTACTGTCTAAGTAACAGACTTACTATCTAAGTGGAATACTTACTGTCTGAGTGACAGGCTTACTGTCTAAGTAACAGACTTCCTGTCTAAGTGGCAGATTTCCTGTCTAAGTGGCATACTTACAGCCTAAGTGGCAGGCTTACTGTCTAAGTAGCAGACTTCCTGTCTAAGTGGCATACTTACTGTCCAAGTGGCAGACTTCCTGTCTAAGTGGCAGACTTCCTGTCTAAGTGGCATTCTTACTGTCTAAGTGGCATACTTACTGTCTGAGTGGCAGGCTTAATGTCTAAGTGGCATACTTACTGTATATGTTGCATACTTACTGTCTAGCTGGCATGCTTACTGTCTAACTGGCATGCTTACTGTCTAAGTGGCAGACTTACTGTCTAAGTGGCAGACTTCCTGTCTAAGTGGCAGACTTACTTCTAAGTGGCATACTTACAGTATAAGTTGCATACACACTGTCTAAGTGGCATACTTACAGTCTAAGTGGAATACTTACGGTATAATTGGCATACTTACTGTCTAAGTGGCATAGTTACAGTCTAAGTGGAATACTTACTGTCTAAGTGGCATACTTCCTGTCTAAGTGGCAGGTTTACTGTCTAAGTAGCAGACTTCCTGTCTAAGTGGCATGCTTACTGTCTAATTGGCATATTATTGTCTAAGTGGCATACTTACTGTCTAAGTGGAATACTTACTGTCTAAGTGGCATACTTACAGTCTAAGTGGAATAATTACTGTCTAAGTGGCATACTTACTGTCTAAGTGGCATACTTACAGTCTAAGTGGAATACTTACTGTCTAAGTGGCATACTTACACTCTAAGTGGAATACTTACTGTCTAAGTGGCATACTTACTGTCTAAGTGGCATACTTACTGTCTAAGTGGCAGGCTTAGGCTGACTGCTGTGACTTGGCATTCACTAGTGATTAGAGTTTCCCTATGCTTTCATCACCGGGTTTGGCAATTCCAATTAACATTCTTATGTAGGTCGGTTCGTAGTCGGGAATGTTGCAAGGTGTATTCCAGCTTAGGTATTAGTGTGGTGGTAACCCTTAACGATGACGTGCACAAGCACGTCTCCCAGAGAACTGTCCTCATATAACCTGAGCACATGATCTCACTGGTGCGCAGGTACACGTACATTTAATTAGTTCTGTGGGAGGGGGGGGGGTGACTTCGACCCGACTGAAGCTGAAGGACAATGCCCATTTGAGGACATTTATATTGCCTACACGTACGTAGAATCGTGGCTTTCTTTTGTATTGCACAATCTTTAGTTATTTAATTTTCACCATCGATTTACGTGCTAGTCCTTCAGTATCTTCTACTGACAGTCAACTGGCTTAACGCCGCTCTCTGCTTTGTTAAATGTCTTATTTCATTCAATGTGACAGTTTCCTGTGATATATCCATTGGAAATGGATGGCTAATATAAGTGTGCAAATAACCGATATGAAATGCCTATCAATATGCCATTGTCCGAGCACACGCAGATTTAATATATACAGACCTTTTAAACTAAATTCGTTGATTAACTAGGAGGAGCTTCCATCGTGCATGACTGGTCTTCCTCATTCCACCTACTCCTTGTCATATCAGACCAGACGGGGTGACCGAATGAGTAGAGCGTCCGGCTCCTGTTTTGGGAGATCGGGAGATCCGAACCCATGAGTTCATGGTTTCGAATCCTGGTCGAGTCAAACCAATGACTTAAAAATTGATACTTGTCTCTTCCTAGCCTGGCGCTCAGAATTATTAGGATAGTTCAAGGACTGGTTGGCTCAGTGTCAGGATAATGTGACTGAGTGGGATATCAGGTCATGGTGCTGGCGGCCTGGTTTCCCAGTGGGGCAGCACTATAAAGTCGCCATGAGTGCGCACTGTCACAAGTCGGTACCCGTCCCGTCCTGATTTTTGGGGGATTTTTTTTATTGAGGCTGTATTTATACTGTCCATAGCATGTAAGCCCGGGTAACCAGGCTTGTTTTCAATGCTGGCCAGCTGTAGTGTTGGTGTTGTCTTACCAAGCAGTAGCTGCTGATAAGTTATTTAATTGTCTGCCTTTCAGGAGCAGATAGATCTGTTGGTACGTTTAGTAGCCTATGTTAGTTTTTTGGGGCCCTCTTGGCATTGAATTTTTGTTCTATTCTTCTTACTATGTTAGTTGTTTTCTTAGGGTTCTATGTTAGTGTTTTGGGGTTTTCTTGGGAAGAGTTTTCTGCTTTTTTTCTACTTAATTCTATACTAGCCTATTTTATTTACATGTCCATAGGCCTGTACGTAATAGGTGGTTGAGTTATGTTTGTTTGAATTTGATTTGATTTATATTGTTGTTGGATATTATCTGGCTTTTATATTTCCGGTTATCCCGCCCTGGGCTGTCCAGTTGGTGGGCTGTGACATATCACGTGCCCCCTTGTGGTGCAGTTCAGTTGGGGTTCCCAGTTTTTATTTTGCACAGATATTTTGTGTACGTTTTTAGGTCAGGGATGTCGATGAAGGCTGCTCCAACTAATTTCTTTTGGTTCAATGATGCCAGCACATCACTTGTTAGGATTGCTATTGTTTTTGATGTGGAGTGTAGTTTTCTGAAACCTCCTTGCCTCTTGTTTAATATATTGTTTTTTTCCAGGTGCTCATTTATGTGCCTGTGGAATATTTGTTCAATTAGCTTGCCCGGTGTTTGCAAGATTGATATTGGTCTGTAGTTCCCCATGTTTTGTTTGTCACCACTTTTGTAGATGGGGGATGATGGTTGCCATCTTCCATTCTGTGATGAAGTGTCCCTGCTCAAATGATATGTTGAACAGGTCGACCATGATATCTGGGATGGCTTGGAGTGCCTCTTTTAGTATTTTTGTGGGGATTCCATCTATTCCACTTGGTTTGTTTTCATCTATGTCATTTATTAGTTGCGTTAGTTCTTTTAGGTCAGTTTTGCAGGTGGGGATTTCATCCTGGATATTTTCTGACTTGTTTTCCCAGATTCTTGTGAATTTCTTTGATAACCTTTGTCCTACCGTGGGAAAGTGGGTATTTAGTTTGTTTGCTGCATCACTATCGGTGTGCGTATTTCCATCCTTATCCTGGAAGCTTATGCATTCTTCTATCTTATTTTTGGGAAATAGTAAGCTATCATTTTTCCAGAACTTATTTGCGTTGCTTCCCCAGTCCTTGTCTTGTTTTATTATATATTTGTTTTTTGCTGTCCTCACTGCTTTGAGGGAGTTGTTTCTGGAATATGACCTTAGATATTGCTTGGACATCAGCCTCAGCGCCTCCAGAACTTACCATCCCAGTCATGCCCGCCACTGCACGAGGACGGGGCCGCCACGCCGGCCGCCGAGGATCCCGCCGGGGGAGGAGCGCCTCCGCCGCCTCACCCGATGCCGCTTCCGCGACTTCCTCCACACCCAGCCTCCATTCGGAGGCCACCTCATGGGCGTCCACAGTGGATGCCAGCATGGATGCTCAGACACTAGCCATGGAGCGCCTCACAGCCCTCATGGAGGCGATGGCCGTCGCCTCTCACCGGACGCCCGCCCCGGCCCCGCCTCCTGCCACAGCCTACGACCGCCTCGCGGATATTATCCAGGAGCTTGCCATCGGAGCCAGAGGCCCCACCCCCATGGCCCGCCTCCTCCCCTCCCCCGCGGCCTCACCTCAGGACGTCCACCCGCTGTACCGGCGGTACACGAGGCAGGGCGTCTATCCTACCCAGCAGGCCACCTCCGCGGCCCACCTCCCACCTGCCCTGCCCGCCGCCCCCGACCACACCCCTGCCTCCGCTGCTGAGGCGGTGCGGGACATCCTGGACTCTGCCGAGGTGCAAAATACCAGCCGACGCAAAGGTATACCATCAGGGTAGATATTTCCGCATGACTTTATCGAGAGGGGCCCGGAGTGAAAAGCACTAAAAAGGGGCGAGGCATCCATGGAGGAGTACAACCTCACCCTCCGGATGCTGGAGTCTCATCCAGCCTTCCCCTCCGACTCCATCCCCGGTCTCCTGCACCACAACCTCATGGTGCAGCGAGACTGCGTTACCCATCCGTGGCCGACCGTTCGATGCTACTCGGAGACCATCTTCGCTTGGATCGCGGACGGCCGGCTCCCGGATGGGTGGCACGACACAGTCGCGATCAATGCAGTGCGGTTGGATGTCATAACCACCCCCGCGACTGCACCAGGGGGCTCCCGAGCTGCCACCCCCCATGCCGCATCCTCCCGCCTGGCTGCCCCACAGCCCCGAGCAGCCCAGTCTGACCCGCGCACCCCCTACACCCGGGAGGCATATGGTATCCCCTGCCCCGCATGGAACAGGGACCCTGCCTCATGCGACCTCACCTCCGCCGGCGAGGTGCACCGGGACCAGGGTGCCAGGAGGAGGCACGCCTGCGCCTACTGCGCCAACCTCCGCCGTATTCTCACCATCCACAGTGAGGCGGTGTGCTTCACGAAACGGACCCGGGAGCGTGCCTCAGCCGCCCCCGCGATCACCTCGCCGGATTTTTAGTCCGGCGGCGGCGACGTCCCCCTCGGGTCCAGGCCCCGCCCCCCCTCGAGCCCGGCCAACAACCCGCCTGGAGGAGCCCGTCCACCACGGCCGCCCCCCCGCCCCCACCACCCCCGCCGCCCCCCAGCCCCCAGACATGCCGCCGCCCAGAGGGCGCCATCACAGACACTGCCCCCCGCCCCCCCCTCCACCACTCGCATCCCCCCGGAGGCTCCTTCCAGGACCCGGGCCCCAGCCCCCCGGGGCGCCACCAATGGCGCCATCACCCCCATCGCCCCCCGCCAAGCACTGGACACCCTCCCTAGGCAACCGGAAGTCACCCGCCGAGCAGCTCGCCACTGTCCAGGCCATACCCGGCCTCGTAACACCCACCGCCCTCCCGGCCACAACAGCCACCACCCTGTCCATGCCAACCGCCCTCCTCTGATCTCGCCGCTGCCCCCGCAGGCCGTGGCGCACGGCCCACACACCACAGCCCTCACATCCCTGCCGCCCTCCCCCCCACCACCCCTGGTAGGCCCTATCCCGTCTCTGCCACTTTTCACATCTCTGCCGCCCCTCACATCTCTGCCGCCGCCAGCACCGCCGACGGCCACCCCCGACCCCACCGCCCCCGGAGTCGTGGCCCCCGCGGCCCCCGCGGCCCCCGCGGCCCCCGCGGCCCCCGCGGCCCCCGCGGCCCCCGCGGCCCCCGCGGCCCCCGCGGCCCACGCGGCCCCCGCGGCCCCCGCGGCCCCCGCGGCCCCCGCGGCCCCCGCGGCCCCCGCGGCCCCCGCGGCCCCGCGGCCCCCGCGGCCCCGCGGCCCCCGCGGCCCCGCGGCCCCGCGGCACCCGCGGCCCCCGCGGCCCCCGCGGCCCCCCGCGCCCCCGCGGCCCCGCGGCCCCCCGCGGCCCCCGCGGCCCCGCGGCCCCCGCGGCCCCCGCGGCCCCCGCGGCCCCGCGGCCCCCGCGGCCCCCGGCCCCGCGGCCCCCGCGGCCCCCGCGGCCCCCGCGGCCCCCGCGGCCCCCGCGGCCCCCGCGGCCCCCGCCCCGGTGACACTGCCTACCTCTACCACCTCCCCGGCCTCCATGCCCACCCCCCCTCCCCCCCCCCCCCGCCGACCACGCACTCGGCTCCCCTACCACCTCCTCCCCTGCTCCCCCCCTCCCCCCCTCCATTCCCGCCCCTCCCCCCAGCCACCCCCCTCCCTCCGCCCCCGACCCCCCCACCCCCACCCCGCCCCCCGCCACCCCCCCAATGACCTTGGCGAGCCCGTCGCCAAGCTAGTGAACCCTGCTTTCCAGGATACCCTCCCCGCCGCCCCCTCCTGCGGCCCCACCCCCCAAGCCTACCACCCCACCCTCCTCTCCATATGGCCCCACCTATCAGGCACAGCCTTGAGCCATCACCCCCACCTTCTCCCGGGCCTACCAGACCCTCCATGCTGCGGGCCTCCCCAATTTTTTGGCCACCCGCATCCCCCTCCCCTCAGACCTCCACATCCCTGCCTGGCGAAGCCGCCCCCGGGAGCACCCCGACAAAGACCTAGTTGACCTCCTGGAGTTCGGCTTCGCCGCAAACTACTCAGCCAGCACCCCTCCCCACCCCACCTGCATCAACAACCGTGAAGCCCCTGAGCACCAGGTCCACCTCCGCGACTTCATAGCCACTGAGCTGGCCCACAGCGCCCTCGCAGGTCCCTTCCTCGCCCCTCCCTTCACCCCCCTGGGCCCAGGTCTCGCCGATGATGACCCACCCCAAATCCGACCCCGATAAGAGGCGGGTCATCGTTGACCTCTCGTACCCCCCCCCCCCCGGGAGCAGCGCGAACGCTGGGATACCCCGCCACGAGTACCTGGGTAGGCCTCACACCTACAGGCTCCCCTCCGTGGCCGACGTGGGCCGCCGCTTAATCCGAGAGGGCACAGGGGCCTACACATGGACCGCAGGCATATCCAGGGTGTACCGCCAGCTCCCAGCCGACCCCCTCTCATGCCCCCTATATGGGATCGCCGTCGAGGGGGCCACCTACATCGACCTCGCCCTGCCATTCGGCTGCCCCTCCTCGGGTGCCGCCTGCGTGAGGGTGACCGCGGCGGTGGCCTGGATCCTCCGACACGAGGGCTTCCACGCCCTCGTCTACATCAGTGACTTTGTCGGTTGTGAACTCACCTACCTGAGGGCCCGCCAGGCCTTCGACGATTTCATCGCCCTCGTCGATGCCCTCGGCCTGGAGGTCGCCTCAGGAAAGTGCCACCCTGCAGCGGTGCGGGTCTCCTGACTGGGCTACGCTATCGATAGCGAGGCCATGACGATCCGCATCGCCCCTGACAAAGTCGACGAGCTCGTCACCGACTGCGGGCCCGAGTCGCCCAGCCCACCCTCGGGCACCAGAAGCTGCAGAGCATCCTCGGCTGCCTCAACCACGTTGGCAGCTGCATTCTTCCCGCGGGGAAGTTCATGGCTCGCCTCCTCGCGGCCCTGCGCAGCTGCCACGGGTTCGCCACCATCACCCTCGGGGACGACACCCCCGGGACCTCAGGTGGTTCGCGGTCTATGGACGCGCCTCCAATGGCCTCCACCTGCTCTGCGCGCCGGGGACCCGGAGGGTTGTCATAGAGTGTGACTCCCTGCCTCACCTGGAGGCGGTCAACCTGGTCGTCACCCTCCGCGCCCTCCTTCCGGCTGATGTCGCGGGGGCCAATGTTGTTGTGAACACGGATAACATGGCTTCCGCCGCCTCCCTCGAATCGGGGCGGGCCCGGGACCCCACCCTCGGGACATGCACCAGCGAGCTCTGGTTGATGGCCGCCGAGGTCTGCTTCAACCTCACCATCATCCACAAGCCTGGGGCCGACCTCGTCCTCGCCGACGCCCTCAGCCGCGCTCACCTCCCCGGAAGGTGGGCGGATGTAGCCCGAGACGAGGTCGCCCGCCTAGGGCTTGTCCACACCTCTCCAAGTCACGATGAGTTTCCATATAACCCGGGCCTATAACTCCAGGATTCTCTGCCTCCGAGGTCGCCGCCGTCGACAGACTGCGGGTCGCTGCCCTCGCCCCTTCCACCTGGAGGAACCGTCATCGGCAGGCCCAGAGCTACGTCGAGTTCGCCTCAGGCCACCTTCGATGTCGCCGCCTACACCGATCCACTATACGCCCGCCCCATCGCCTTCGCATCCATCCGGTATGCCCTATCCGGTGCACGCTCCTGCCTGGAGGCGGCCGGAGGTGACCCCACCGCCTTCGGCTCACGCCTCGCGCGAGATGTCTGTCGTGGGGGCGAGCGGGCCTCCGGGCATGTCACCCGGCCTGCCCCTCCCCTGATGCCCGCCTCCCTCGCGGCGGTCACTGACCACCTTGCCCGCGCCGGCCCCTTGGGCGTCGTCCCTCGGGCCGTCCCGCTCCTCGGGTACTATGGGATGCTACGGCAGTCCAGCCTCCTCTCTCCCAGCCCCAAGGTGTGGGGCCGCCCCCACACCATCACCCGTGCCGACGTCGCCCCCATCCTCGGGGGCCTGCGCCTCACCCTCTGGAGCTCAAAGACCATCGCGCCTCCCTCGGGGGCGGTGGCCCTCTTCATCCCTACTTCCTTGGGCCGCCCCCTCTGCCCCGTGGTGGCCTGGGCCGCCCCCGTCGCCCTCGTGCCTGCCTCCTCCGCCGACCCCACCTTCATACTGCCCTCGGGCCGCCCTCTGGACCCCCGGACACTGACTGCCATCCTACGAGGCGCCCTCAGGCGGGCACCCGACGGCTACACCCTCTACAGCCTCCGCCGGGGGGCGGCCAAGGCATGCCAACGCGCCGGCGTCCCCCTCAGGGATATAATGGAGCAGGGCACCTGGACCTCGGATGCGGTTCACGCCTACGTCCCCCACATCGCTGCCTCGGGCGCCCCTCGTTTTGGTGGAGGGCTCTTCGGGGCGCCTCCCTCCCATCTGACTTCATTGCTCCTACCTATCCATTGACATAACTATTGACTTTTGATCCTTCATTCACATTGCTGATTATTGATTACACTTCACTTATTTGATCCTTGATTGATAGTGCATTATTGATTATTACTTCCTATTTGACATTATTATCCTTATATCGATTGACATTGCTGCACTGACCTTCATTTGAATAAAGTGCTTTTATTCCAACTCCTGCTTTCTCTCCTCCTTCGTCACGTATCATGGAGCAGTGGAGGACAGTGAGGCCTCGCTCAGGGGGTGCATTTGAAGGTCTTGGTGTGTGCAAGCTATTTGATGCTATAAGTGTGCTGATCCTTCCTTGTGCAACGTGGAATGTAGACAAGAATCGGATGTCTAGAACCTTTAGACTGATTGGTGGATATTCGATAAGCCTTCTGAATTAGAGGTATTTGAGAAATGCAGTATATGCATATTTAGTTAATATATAACGAATGTTCACGTAAATAACAGGTTGTCAGTCGGGTAAAGAAGAGTCGGATAAAGTAGAGTTGGGTAACGTAGTCGGGTAAAGTAGAGTTGGGTAAAGTAGAGTGAGGTAAAGTAGAGTCAGGTGAAGTAGAGTAGGGTAAAGTAGAGTCGGGTAAAGTAGAGTCGGGTAAAGTAGAGTTGGGTAAAGTAGAGTGAGGTAAAGTAGAGTCAGGTGAAGTAGAGTAGGGTAAAGTAGAGTCGGGTAAAGTAGAGTCGGGTAAAGTAGAGTCAGGTACAGTAGAGTTGGGTAAAGTAGAGTCAGGTAAAGTAGAGTCAGGTGAAGTAGAGTAGGGTAAAGTAGAGTCGGGTAAAGTAGAGTCGGGTAAAGTAGAGTCAGGTAAAGTAGAGTTGCGTAAAGTAGAGTCAGGTAAAGTAGAATCAGGTGAAGTAGAGTAGGGTATAGTAGAGTCGGGTAAAGTAGAGTTGGGTAAAGTAGAGTCAGGTAAAGTCAGGTCGTGTAAAGTCAGGTCGGGTAAAGTCAGGTCGGGTAAACTCATATCGGGCAAAGTAAGGTCGGGTAAAATAGAGTCGGGTAAAGTAGAGTCACATGAAGTCAGGTAGGGTAAAGTAGAGTCGGGTAAAGTAGAGTCAGGAAAAGTAGAGTCGGTTAAAGTAGAGTTAGGGAAAGTAGAGTTGGAGAAAGTAGAGTCAGGTAAACTAGAGTCGGGTAAAGTTGGGTAAAGTTGTGTTGGATAAAGTCATGTCGATTAAAGTAGAGTCGGTCATGTAGAGTCAGGTAAAGTAGAGTCGGGTAAAGTAGAGTAAAGTCGGGTCAGGTAAAGTCAGGTCGGGTCCAGACAGGTCGGGTCGAGACAGGTCGGGTCCAGTCAGGTCGACTCCAGTCAGGTCCGGTGAAGTCAGCTCAGGCGAAGTCAGGTCGGGGAAGTCAGGTCAGGCGAAGTCAAGTCGGGTAAAGTCAAGTTGGGTAACATCAAATCGGGTAAAGTCATGTGGGGTAAAGTCAAGTAGGGTAAAGTCAGGTCGCGTAAAATCAGGTCTGGCAAATTCAGGTCGGGTAACATCAAGTTGGGTAAGTCATGTCGGGTAATGTAAGATCGGGTAAAGTAGAGTCGGGTATAGTAGATTCAGGTAAAGTCAGGTTGGGTAAAGTGGAGTTGGGTAAAGTAGAGTCAGGTAAAGTAGAGTCGGGTAAAGTAGAGTCGGGTAAAGTAGAGTCGGGGAAAGTAGAGTCAGGTAAAGTAGAGTAGGGTAAAGTAGAGTCGGGGAAAGTAGAGTCGGGGAAAGTTGACTTTGAGTAAGAGTGTATTGCACATCTAATATACAATGTATCTGGACACTTTGATTATTGTTTTTTATGTATATACAGTATAACCCCATTAAATCAAGCTCAGTTAAACCAACCGATCGTTTGATCCAAACAAATTTCTAGGGTCCCTTCAAAATACTACCATTTATCCTATAAAAGAAGTTGGTGGGATCTCAGGTGACCCTATAACCACATGAAAGTTTGGTTTAACTGTACCGGAAGTGGCTTGGGGCATGACATTCTGTTTGGATTAACTGATGATTTGGATTAAACGACTTTGGTTTAACCAACTTTTTTATATGATAAATGGTAGTATTTTGCGGGCCACCAAAAAAAGTTTGGATTAACCAATCTTTTGGTTTAACCGAGCTTGGTTTAACGTGCTTGTAATGTATCCATATATAAACATATATTTGGTGAGTGGTTGGCATTTTTATTTGATTTATTTTACTTTTGTTTATTACTTTTTACTTCTATTCAAATATTTGGGTTGTGGTTGAGGGAGGCTCGGAACCGGGAAGCTGGGAGGCTATACAGGCTGTTATAAATGTGATAAAGTGTTTATTAATATCTGTATATGTGTGTATATGTATATGTGTATATATGTATATATGTGGTCACAACAATAAAATAGATCAAATACAATAATATTTAAGGTAGGTTTTTCTTAATATTGTACCAGCAAGACAAGCCATCTTTGTGGTGATTATGCATCAGATGCATAATCACAGTGAATTATTTATTATGCATATATATTGGTATGCAAAATATATATCTACATGATGCACAACAGTCCCCACAGGACCTCCCCCAGTGGCAAGTGGAAGTATATGAGTGGGCCACAGACCAGCATATACCCCCATGGTTGGCTGGAGGTTCCTCTATTGTTTGGGATTTATGGCTATACCAACACAGTTCTATCATGGGCAGTTTTTTCCTGTAGCCATGTGTTGTAACTACTGAATTATTTCCTAATATTCACTGTTAATTTACTCAATCCGGTCCCAAATAAATGTCCTAGGACTATCCGAGAAATTAGATATAATTTTTGGCTTTCTAGTGATGTATTCCAATATGAAAACATCCCAAAACTCAATGTGCCATAACCATATTTGTGAACCTGCTAACTAATCTTATATAAAATTCGACCTTGGTAATTGAACCAGGGGTCGAATGAGGTATATCACAACCATAGCCCGATCGAGGTAAGCTCTCCAACCTGAATAATACATGTTCTTTCGTTTTCCTTTGGTGAATGATAGTTTATTCAGCGCATGAAGTGCTTTCTTTCAGCGATGGGGAAGTGGTATCCAGGCCACAATATGTTGTTACATTCATTCAAGTATTCACAATATAAACAAACGTTTCCTACAATGTAATAGACAAATATATGTTCAATGGCAGGGTGGTGCAACTTAGAACTAATACCGATGGTATATTTGAAGTTAACTTGGCAGTAGAAGTGAATCCGGTGTAAATGAGATACTTGAGTGAACAATTGATGAAAAGACAAGCATCGTGCATGGTGTGGTTTTCTTCTGGTCCAGCTATAAACAGCTAAATGAACCTCTTGAGGAGATTAATGGATTGATGCGCTATTGTGTCAGTCGAGAATGTGCGGCGGTAGGTTGGTGTTACCTGGTGACAGGGTCCTCTGTGTTGACTGCAGCGAGCCGACTAGTGAGCACCCTTATACCAGACTGGGTTAGTGTGAGGAAGCCGCTCCTGTAGCGCTGTACCCAGCATGTCTCAAGCACCAGCAGCTCTCCACTCTGAGGGGACGCCAGCTTCAGGCACTTCCTTCCGGTAGGGCACGCCTGCTGGGGAAGCCATTACTCAGTGTCGCGTAACGAATCAGCCTCGCTCCGATTGGTTGTCTGACCGGTCACATGACGCAATTTGAGATCGTTCATTCGCTGATTCAGAACTGTTATTGAAATGCATATACAATTCAAGTCCATGTATGACGCTGTTCTGCAAAGGGATGGTGGGTTATATTCTGTAGTCTATGGTGAAGTCGCCATAACACAATGCAGTTATGCTGAAATATAGCGTTTATAGCTTAGGTGCAATATATGTACGTTGATACTGTTTTAATCATCTATCTTATCATTAGTGATGGTTTCTTTTAAGGATTAAAGTTGCATTGTCCGATGGTTTTGAGTTTCTGTCATTTCTCTTAGATGAATATAGTAGGTTTATCGGTATTATCTACCTTACTTTAGTTTGAATGCACTTTTATTTTAAATGGGCCTGCTTATTTTAAATGACTAGTTTTGGAGATATGTAAAGTGATAACATGTAACAGTGATGTTGGCATATACTTCAAAATGCTGGTACCATAGCTTTAGCAGTAATAGTCCCTGTTAAATTCACTTAGTGCCCCCCTTCTGTGCATAGCTTTAGCAGTAATAGTCCCTGTTAAATTCACTTAGTGCCCCCCCTTCTGTGCATAGCTTTAGCAGTAATAGTCCCTGTTAAATTCACTTAGTGCCCCCCTTCTGTGCATAGCTTTAGCAGTAATAGTCCCTGTTACATTCACTTAGTGCCCCCCTTCTGTGCATAGCTTTCGCAGTAATAGTCCCTGTTACATTCACTTAGTGCCCCCCTTCTGTGCATAGCTTTAGCAGTAATAGTCCCTGTTACATTGACTTAGTGCACCCCTTCTGTGCATAGCTTTAGCAGTAATAGTCCCTGTTACATTCACTTAGTGCCCCCCTTCTGTGCATAGCTTTATCAGTAATAGTCCCTGTTACATTGACTTAGTGCCCCCCTTCTGTGCATAGCTTTAGCAGTAATAGTCCCTGTTACATTGACTTAGTGCCCCCCTTCTGTGCATAGCTTTCGCAGTAATAGTCCCTGTTACATTCACTTAGTGCCCCCCTTCTGTGCATAGCTTTAGCAGTAATAGTCCCTGTTACATTCACTTAGTGCCCCCCTTCTGTGCATAGCTTTCGCAGTAATAGTCCCTGTTACATTCACTTAGTGCCCCCCTTCTGTGCATAGCTTTCGCAGTAATAGTCCCTGTTACATTCATTTAGTGCCCCCCTTCTGTGCATAGCTTTAGCAGTAATAGTCCCTGTTACATTCACTTAGTGCCCCCCTTCTGTGCATAGCTTTCGCAGTAATAGTCCCTGTTACATTGACTTAGCGCCCCCCTTCTGTGCATAGCTTTAGCAGTAATAGTCCCTGTTACATTGACTTAGTGCCCCCCTTCTGTGCATAGCTTTAGCAGTAATAGTCCCTGTTACATTGACTTAGTACCCCCCTTCTGTGCATAGCTTTCGCAGTAATAGTCCCTGTTACATTGACTTAGTGCCCCCCTTCTGTGCATAGCTTTAGCAGTAATAGTCCCTGTTACATTCACTTAGTGCCCCCCTTCTGTGCATCAACAAATGCTTGATAAGTGCGCCAGTATCTAAAGTAGATTGCAGCATCAAATCTAGATAAATGGTTTGGGTTTAAACAAATGTGATGCTTCATGGAAGTATGCAGCTTTGTACACGACGACTTGGGGCAAGGTGCTGCGCCTCGCTGTTAATAGTCGAACCTCTGGGAAGGAAGCTGCATTATGATACATTTCCCGCAGTCTCAGACTCTCACTCCAATATAACAGCAAGAACCACTCTCCTCCGACACACATATACAAGCTGTGTGCTTTGGAGCATTTCATTAAGATATCACTTTAAATTCCCACATTTTCTTGCTGCGTTTATTTATTGTTTATTCATGGGGGTGGGGGCGCTCTTTTCGTTGTGGGGGTAGGACTGACATTCTTGTCCCACAGACGTCATAGCAGTTGATGGCGCCTGGGTGTAAGGTGCACGGCGGATTAAGCCTGTGGAATGACCGCTCTTCTCGTTCCACCTTCCCGCCTGATGAGCTTTGATCGAGTTGGTTGTGATGCCGTGTTCTGTGTAATGAGTGCTTCAGCATTACATACTGCAGACTGGGCGTGTTGGTGTAAATATCGCTGATGTTAACATCTCAGATTCTAGTATTTACACAATTGCTCCCCTGCCCACAAGTCTGGTGCCTGCGTCTCACACGTCCACCTCCCTTCATGTAGGTCATTACCAGCGTTCCTTTGCACCGAATAAACGACTGAGAGACGCCGACATGCGCGACATGTGATGTCTTTATCAGACTGCTGCTCTTCTTTTTGCAATCAACAATCCACAATCCACGGACCTCACACAACAAACTAGCAAATACACATAAAAAACTCTCACCACTATGCCAGGCTAGCTTCTGACATATATGTGTTATTACACAGTGATACAAGCCATGTGATTTTAAGGGGCTGTCACACTACGACGTAACGACGTCAACGTAGGGAGAACATGAAGAACGTTGAACTTCTCGGCGTAGTATGCAAATTTGGGCAGAAGTTGAACGTGGATGCAGCGTAGTGGACGAGAGAGTAATGTTGGTAAAGCGTAGTGATACCGTCGTTCGACGAGAGAGGTGAACGTAATGACGCTGACGGAACGTTATGAACGTTATTCCATCGTCAGAAGAACGCTACGTGATGTTAGCTACGTCATGAGACGTTGAACGTACGTTGAATGCACGTTCTCCTGACGTTCTCCTGACGTTCTCCTGACGTTGTCCTGACGTTCCCATTACGCCCCGTGGGCATTTGCACTTGGTTTAATGGGGTCAACGTAGTGGAACGTAGTTGAACGTAGTGAGGAGCATTGGAATAACGTCCGTTTAACGTCATTGACGTTCGCTGAACGTGAACAGAACGTACGGCGAACGTAAACCCTTACGTTCGACCTACGTCGAAACTTTTGAACATGTCCAAAACCTTGACGTATCTCGACGTAACACGACGTAATGTGACGTAGCTCGACGTCACTCTAACGTCATTATGACGTCATCATAACGTAATCCAACGTACATCAACATAATGACGAAATATCACCACGTTAGGCTCACGTTGGCTCATTACGTCGTAGTGTGACAGGGGTATAAGCAAGAGAGGATCCCTTTATATCCACGGTGACCAGGTGAGTCAGATGTGTTGCATCAGAAACAGCGTGCACACTGGGTGTACATAACTGTCGCGTCAGCAGTCTCTGCTGTAGACTTTACAAGTTGTACAGTAAATAGGCACTCTGCACCTCTTAAAATAGGATGAAGCCCCGGTCACATATATGTTAGTGGACGTAGTTGACTGTAGTGGAGGCTAATGTAGTTGAACGTAGTTGAACGTAGTTGAACGTAGTTGAACGTAGTTGAACGTAGTTGAACGTAGTTGAACGTAGTTGAACGTACTTGAACGTAGTTGAACGTAGTTGAACGTAGTTGAACGTAGTTGAACGTAGTTGAACGTAGTTGAACGTAGTTGAACGTACCTGCATCCATACTTCTCCTTGGTAATAATGTGGGTGGGCCGGGAGTTCCAATTTAATCTTTGGACATGTTCAAAAGAGCACTACGTTAGAGGCTGAATTTGCATCCCTGATGCTAATGTATTCTAGCATGATCTAGCGTACTCTAGCATACTCTAGCATGCTCTAGCATACTCTAGCATACTTGGACGAAACCCTGGCCACATAGTTGTTAGTGGATGTAGGTGAACATAGTGGATCTAATGTAGTTGATCGTAGTTGAACATAGTTGAACGTACCGGCATCCGTACCATAATGTATTTATCCGTACCGTAACGTATTTATCTGTACCACAACCTGTCCTACCTTAACATATTTCAATGTAGTTTAACATACGTACACCATGTTTGACCCACATTAGCCTCCACTACGTTCACCGACGTTCAACTACGTATACTAACGTATATGTGACCGGGGCATTGCTCTCTTGTGTAACGTCAGTCCGCTGCATACCGGGTGAACGTTTTGTAGTTTCCCAAAGGAAGGCAGTTTGCGATAAATCGTCAATAACACTGGCTAGACTTATTTCGAAACAACCAACATATTCGCAATAGGTTCCCTAACAAAACATTGCAAAGACCGGAGAATCAGTAGTTAACGAGCTTAATAAGGCAAACACGACTTAAGCATAGTGCAATTAATGTTCGCTTCCAGGATACGATCCAAAATCATTCACAGCATGTGGCGTATTGTCATGTCACATCATGTGATTTCTTTGGTCGATTAACCAGACTGGGGACAATAAATGTTCATCATTTCACTGCCCTATCCCTATTATCGTAATACCGAGCGCCAGGCTAGATTTGGACAAGAATCAATTTTGAAGCCGTTGGTTTGACTTGGTTGGAGTTCGAACCAACAACCTACCACATAGAGCATGTTGGTGGAGGCTAACATGTCTAATTTGCTAACGAGGCAACTTTCTCACCTCCTTTCCTCGTTTCCTGTTTCCACTTTTCCAACTCACTTCTTTTCCACCTCCGACCTGGTCACTTCGCTTCCTCAGAGCTACCTGCCTGCCTGTGATGCCGCCTGGGAAGAAGCGACGGGGGCGCCCCCCGCTGTCACAGCTGTCACGGCCGGGAAGGTTGGTCCGGGCGCGGTCAACGAGAAGCGCCAGAGCAAGTGTGCATACAATATCTTCGTCCTCGCAGGCCTCTGACGGGGAGTTGGTGTCACAGGTAGTGGGAGAGTCTGAGAGAGAGGAATTGGTTAGGCTCACGAAAGCGGTAAAGGCTACGGACGGTAGTTTTGAGGCGATGTTGGAAGCGTTGGAGTCACGTTCACCGGCTCGTGTGAAGCTTGGGCGGTCAAGGTTGCCGAGGCGTATCAGCCCACTTTCGGATAGTGACAGGCAGAGTGCAGGTTGTGTAACACCACGTCAGAGAGGTAGAAGAGTGTCGGAGAGCTCAGTTTCGCCGGTAATTTTCCCGAGAGAGGAGGCGGTGGGTCGGTCCAGGTCAAGGTACCGGTGGGAAACACCCCGTGTATGCAGCAGGTCACTGGCACCGCCGCCGCGGCCATTGCGACTAGCTGAGCCGAGGTTGGATGGTTTGCTTCGGGCAACGCCGGGACTTCGCAAAGGCAAAGGTACGAAACTGCTTCCGCATTTATTCATTACACGTGGTGATAATTTTAGGCAAATTGCAACGGGGGAAGCAACATGGGCTGAGTATTTCTTGGCTTTGCGGCAGTTGGCAGTTGAACCGGCTTTTCCCGACGAATGGCGGCCGCCTCTGTTGAGGCATGAGGAGGAGTTGGCGCGAATGGCGGTGATTTGGGAATGGCCGACGTGCCGCCGTTGGTCGGAGCGAGTGTTCCAGTTGGTGGAGAGTGGGCGGTTTAGGCATGGTTTATTGGATGAAGAGAAGATTAAAGACTTGCAAAGGGACATGTGCTCAGATGCGATGAAATTGGCGCAGCAGAAAAGTGTGTTTGCACAGGCGTCATTTCGCCACCAGTCTCAGGTGTCGGCTACAGTTTCGGTGCCGCCGGTACAGTCGGTACAGGCGCCCATTAATGCCCGGGAAGAGTACAATAAAGAAGCGGACGGGAAAGCGTGCTGGAAATGGAACTGGGGTAAAGACTGTGGTTTTGAGCAATCACACGGGGTGCATCCTGCGCGGCTTCAGCATATCTGTGCATGGTGTGCGTACAGGTTTAAGCGCGTCCTTGTTCATAAGGAGCAAGATTGTTTGAAGAAGCGGGGTTTTCTTGATAGAAAGCCAGTCGCTGAGGAGGTGAAGACAGTAAGTGAACTTGAAATCTCCGGCAAAGTGACACAGTTTGGTCAGGGTTTAGATACAGCTTCTCATATTCTGCCAATATGTAATGCAGGTAGTTTATCAGTATTGGATAAGAACGATAATGTGCAAGAATCTAGTAGCATAATGTTGCAGGATGTTTCCGAATTGAATGTACCTGTTTCGCGTAATGTTAATGTTCCTATTATTGCTGAAACGATTGAACCTTCTGAACATAGAGCTCTTTGTATACCAGTGCAGCGGCATGCTAATAGCATTGTTGTGTCTGAGGTCGCTCCCACTATCATTAGTGCTGAGGCGCCGCCGTGAATTGCCAAAGTTGGTCCCAGTCCTGCAGCTGACCTAATACCGCATGTACACAGAACAGCTGATCGCTATGCGCAAGGCATGTCGTTGGATATATCATTGCCAGAAATAATGTTCGATTGGTTCGATGAAAACTGTTTGTTAGCAAGCGATGATGATGTTTTTGTTCCACCGCCTTCTCCGCTTATGTTCAGGATAACGCTTGATAGGTTCTGGTTGTTTACTGCGAATACGTATGAAACAGATAGTTTGCCATATTGTAAGATTTATAAGGCGGTAAGGGATACGGCGTTGCCTAATTATTTAGGGGCCCGGATTCCGATTAAGTCAGGATTGAATATTTCGGTGTGGAGAGATTTGTAGGTTGACTTTCCTGATTCCCTTTTGGTAGATCACCTTGAGTTTGGGTGGCCTCTTGACTACACGTCAGGGGTAGTTCCAGTTCCGACTTTGATAAATCATACGCGTGAAGCGAGCTCTGATGTTCATATAGCTAGTTATGTCCGTAAAGAGTTGGAAATGGGTGCACTGTTGGGTCCGTTTCTTGAAGCTCCCTTTCAGCCGTGGTTTCAGATAAGCCCTCTAATGACTAGACCGAAGAAGAATTCTAGCATGCGACGAGTGATTATGGATTTAAGTTTTCCTCTCGGTAAGAGTGTTAATTCAGGGATAGTTAAAGGGTTCTATCAGGGTAGACAATTTAATTTCTCGCTTCCATCAATAGCAACCCTCACTGATAGGCTCTTCTTCATGGTTGTGGTCGGCTGATTTGGCGTGGGCATATCGCCAGTTGCGTGTCTGCCCGCTTTCTGTGCCGTTATTAGGTATTTCTTTAAGTAGTAAATTTTATATTGATATTGCTCCTCCTTTTGGCTGCAGAACGTCTGCGTTAGCATGCGCTAGGATGATGCGTGCGGTTGTCTGGTTACTTAGGAAAGAAGGATATTTTGTCCTTTGTTATCTGGATGATTTCGTAGGTTTAGAAAGCTCAAAAGAGAAGGCGAGTGAAGCATACGGGAGCTTTTTCGAATTAACGAGTTTGTTAGGTTTGGATTTAGCCTTGAGTAAGTGTTCGCCACCGGTGACATCTTTGATCTGGCTAGGGTTTCTAGTGGATGTCGTGGAGATGTCAGTCTCAATTCCCAAAGAGAAGCTGGAGGAAGTAGTGGAGGAATGTGATGCGTGGAAAAAGAAGAAAGTAGCTTCGAGGAAGCAGTTTCAGAGTATTGTAGGGAAGCTTCAGCATATTGCTAAGTGCGTAAAGCCGGCGGTAAGATTTAGTAATAGGATTCTGGCAGCGTTGGGGTTCTCTCCATTTATAGGTCTCCATAGTTTTGATGCGGATGTGTTGCTGGATCTTGACTGGTTTGAAAAGTTTGCGTCCAGTTTTAACTCAAAGCTCCTACTTCCATCGGCACCAAGGACTCCTTGGGTGCTCGAGTGTGATGCAACGTTGGTTGGAGGAGGAGGTTTCTCCTCCGAATGTTTCTTTGCGGGGAAGTTTGCTGATGATGTTACTGTTTTGGGTCTCTCGATTGCTCAGCTTGAGGCTTTGACGCTAGTACATGCTGTCCGGGCGCTTATGCCGTCTTCCCCGGCTAGCTTTGAGATTGTTGTTTATACCGATAATCTAGGTTCCCAGCAGGTGCTGTCGTCGGGTAAGGGTAAAGATTCTATATTGTGTGCATGTGCGAGGCAGCTGTGGTTATTTGCAGCCATGTATAATTTTGAACTTGACATTCGACATAAACCTGGTAAAGACTTGGTGCTGGCAGATGCGCTAAGTCGGTCAGGTGACTCACAATTGTTGAAACTGAAAGCATATAACATGTGTAAGAAGATGAGTTTGAAGGAAGTGGTGGTGACCCTAGACCTAAAAATTCCTGATTTCACTTTGTAATTTCTTGTCCTGGAAGATAGTACTGTTTTGCTCCTATCTTCCAGGATACACGCTGAAGCACCATGATAGGCTGATGCGCCTGTACAAAGCCGGCCTGGCGGCCCGTACCTGGCAAAACAAGGCTGTACATCTGACTCGGTATATCCAGTTTTGCAGAGAATATGGGATTCCGCTGCGGTCACCGTCGACTTATGATTTCTTGTCATTCCTAACGTTTCTGTCATCAGCCCTTCGTTCCCCTGGTGCAGTGCTAAACTATTTTAGTTCGGTTATGATATGGTTAAGTGCTTTTGACAGTAATGAAGATATGTTTTTGCCACATGAGTTAACGATAATGAAGAAGGCCATTGTGAACTATTCTGATCACGAAGTACTTAAAGCAGTAGCTATAACACCTGATGATTTGAAAAATGTAATACGATCTTTGATGTTTGCGCCTTGTCCTCCTCTCGCAGCTATTGCAGCATTGTTAATTGCATACCTAACCATAATCTGGCAAAGCAACCTCCTGGTCTCCGGACGTAATTCCCCGCATACCCTAAGACGTAAAGATATCAGAGAGCATGGATCAGTCCTGCATGTCTATGTAAGATCCACTAAGACCCGTGCCATTACCCTGCCACCGCTAGTTTTCCGTTTGCCGAGCATTCCTAATTCACACTGTTGCCCTGTAACTGCGTGGAGGGCATATCTGTTATCTGTTAAAGACATTCGACCTGACGATCCTGCGTTCCTGGCTCCCTCCGGTGAGCTGCTGACGGTTAAGGCATTAACCTACATACTATGGAAGGCGTCCTCGCTTCAGCTGCAGTCATCCAAGGTGACACTTCATAGCCTGCGACGAGGAGCTGCTCAGGTGTGCCATCGCGCCGGTATCTCGAATGCGGATCTGCTCCAAGCTGGTACCTGGAAAGGGCAATCAGTCAGATCCTACATCTCCATCCCGCCTGTCACTCAAGCGCCCTCAGCACTCTCACTCTTATTGGGTGAGCGCTGACATCTTCTGCCTGCCTTCGATAATGATGACGCCTGCTCCTGTTCAAGTTATACGCTCATGTTATGATCCTGTTATGATACTGTTATGATTTAGGGTCCGCGTCACCCGCTTGCTAGCCTGCCTGCCAGGCCCTGATATGTTTCTTCATTAAACTCTACAAAGGTTCCTGACTCTGTTGCTTCTCTTACTGATCCTATTGCTCGTTTCTCTGAGCCGAGTGAAGCGAATTGGAAGCGATTGCTCAACTTATGTATCCACCCTGTGCAGAATTTTGTTGGTGTCCCCCAATTAAATTAATAAATTAACAATTTCCAAAAGATAAACTTGATTTAAACATTTTGTGAAAATGTAATTGTTCATAAAAATAATTGGCTTCACTTACACATATTAAAATGGGGTTAATACTAAAATATGTGGTTGGCATTGCCATGACGGGCGATCTTCCTACTATGCGATGGAAGGTTCTGACTACAGAGAGGTAGGTTTGACATAACACATGACCGATAATCCAGATTCAAAGGGTTAACAGTTGGTGCATTATGCTGATTCACACATTCAGATTCCACTTACAACTTTAGTAAATACATCACGATTATTTCACGCATTTTCAGTCAGAATCAACCCTTCTGCCTCCAGCTTCGCGTGTGCTTTCGGTGATCAACGAATGGTGGTACATTTAGAATAATGCCCACTTAATTATAGTCATACCGGCCAATGCTAATTTGTCCCAGGTAATCTAATACCCCTGTCACACTACAACGTAACAAGCCAACGTGAGCCTAATGTGGTCAGTTTTCGTCATTACGTTGGGTTACGTCATGATGACGTCAGAATGATGTTAGAATGACGTCGAGCTACGTCATGTTACGTCGAGTTACGTCGAGGTTTTGGACATGTTCAAAATTTTCGACGTAGCTCGAACGTAAGGGTTTACGTTCGCCGTACGTTCTGTTCACGTTCAGTGAACGTCAATGACGTTAAACGGACGTTTTTCCAACGCTGCTCACTACGTTCAACTACATTCCACTACGTTGACCCACATTAAACTGAGTGCAAATGCCCACGTGGTGTAATGGGAACGTCAGGAGAACGTGCATTCAACGTACGTTCAACGTCTCATGACGTAGGTAACGTCATGTAACGTTCTTCTGGCGGTGGAATAACGTTCATAACGTTCATAACGTTCCGTGAGCGTAATGACGTTGTCCTCTCTCGTTGAATGACGGTATCACTACGCTTTACCAACGTTATGCTCTCGTCCACTACGCCGCATCCACGTTCAACTTCTGCCCAAATTTGCATACTACACCCAGAAGTTCAACGTTCTTCACGTTCTCCCTACGCTGACGTCATTACGTCGTAGTGTGACAGGGCCATAAACAACAAAAGTAATTAATTATTTTGCCGACAAGAGTCACTCACTTAGCAATCTGTCTGTGGTGCGGCTTGTACACCGTCTGCGAATAACAACATCTGCTTGAAGAACTAATTGTTTAGCTCATCACGACACATCTAAATATTGTCCCTCACAATATTGTCACCAGCTATTCTGTGGACAGCAGCTGGCTTTCCTTTGTCTCCTTGGCCTCTTCAATCTTACTAAATAAATGTTTCGCGGAAGTCAATTAATCAACACTGTTGTTGGCCGAAGACAACTTCTGAGACGCGCTTACAAGCACATCAATCTTCAAAACAACAGGAGAAAGTGCTTGTTGATCTTAAACTGGTTCGTTTGCTCTTTCTTTGCCAACAAGCGGACACGGTGAATGCAACATAGTTAATAAGAGCGCATCTCATGGAATATTCTGCTCATTAATTGGCTGCATTGAAGTTGCAGGGAGAGAGACGGCGATGAGAGGGACGTGCAGCGGGAAGCTTGTCGACGGGGCGTGTGTAGCGCGGGCCCGCAATCATCAGGTTACACTTCACATTAAGCCATAAACAAAACCGGAAGTCCGACCGCCGTGTGCAAATGCCATCGCATCCACTATCCACCGGAAGTGTCCCAACAGACCTCGCCTCTCGAGGAGTACCAAGTGTGATCCGAATGGGGCTGAACGCCAGCCTAATTGATTATAGAGAGGAACAAGTGTTCGCCAAGTCGGTGCCATGCTATAAGTAGCCCTGCTTTTGGTTTTTTTAATCTGTAATATGGAAATTGATTCAAAACTCGGATCGGTATGAATGCGTCTTGCTGTTTGCGGACGCAGATAATTTTTAGCTGACATCGTGAAATGGTCCAGTCAGGGTGTGCAGTCTGCTGGCATGTCACTAACCGCGTGTGATCATGTCGGGGCATCGTCAGTCATGTTGTCGTGCCCTTACATAATGATTTTGTTTAAAAGTTTATTTATGTCACCGAAATCGTCAAGGGAAACCTTATTACACATGCTAATCATGAACCTTATTGTAGTAAATATTGGTTAATGAGATATCTATTTTTATTTGGCCAACATTAATTAATCATGCTTCTAGTCAAGATTCACAGTCACCAATCAATATTTTGTTAATTAAATGTTGCGGTCACTTGCCGCAAATTTACTGGCTTCCGAATTGCATCTGAGATGAGCTTTGCTGTAATTGCTTGTAATGTCGTCCTTGACCTTGGAGCAGAATGGCCGCTCTCCTGCCGTGTCTGGGGCAGTCAGGGCAGGGTTCATCTGCTGCTGTTTCAGGGTGTGGAGACCTGGTAGCCCCAGTCCCGTTAAAGCCCATACATCTGCGCCATTAGTGACTTTATTTAAAGCTGCATAGTCCAATGAAAACATAACATTTTCAAAGCCAAAACAATTATCTAGATTTGATTCTACATATCTAACTTAGATGTTGGTGCAGTTATTAAACATTTGTCGTCACATATAAGGGATCCTGAGTCAATTAATAGAACCTGTTACTGCAGAAGCCTATAGTGATAGAGTTTTAGCAAGCTTGCCAAAATTAATTTAGCATGTTGCCATTTAAAATATCTCAAAAGTTAGCGATTTAAAATAAAAGTTACTTCAAACTAAAGTAAGGTAGATAATAATGAACAACCTAATATGTTTATCTCAGAAAATGAGTGAAACTCAAAACCATCGGACTATGCAACTTTAATGTCAGCCCCGCTGAACTGTGACTGGGGGCTAATTACACTGACCACTATCTCTCAGGCCATTAATCTGAGTGGCATTCCACATGGACGAATGAGTGCAGCGCCTCTTTTCAGTGCAAAAGGTTACAGGTTAGATCAAATCAAATCTGATCAAAGCAAGACTAACACACTCGGTCCTTGTCGCTACCAGTAACATGCTGCAGGGCATTGACATGACAATGAATGGCTGCCTAAGTACCAGTGTTACCCTAAGAAGTTGTACCAGTTACCAAACCAGTTACAGTTGTGAGCAGAGGTCGAGGAAGACAAATAGCCAACAGTTGAAATTACCGCAGTTTAATAAATAACAGTAAACAAAAGTGCATCTGTACAAGATGAAAATTGTGCAGTGTGCACTGCCACCAGTGCCTGCTGACGTGCTCGCGGTGTCATGACAACCAGCAGAGAACGACGTCGTCATGCATAGTGGACGCCACGCAGCGCGGCCACGGTGCTGTGTACAGATGTGTGTGCGCCCTCTGTTCCACCTTAGGACCCCTCTGCACGCACACGGCATGGTGCCCAGTGCTGTGTACAGATGTGTGTGCGCCCTCTGTTCCATCTTAGCACCCCTCCGCACGCACATGGCATGGTGCCCAGTGCTGTGTACAGATGTGTGTGTGACCTGTGTTCCACCTTAGCGCCCCTCTGCTTGCACACGGCACAGTGCTCAGTGCTGTGAACAGATATGTGTGTGACCTGTGTTCCACCTTAGCGCCCCTCTGCATGCACACGGCACGGTGCTGTGTACAGATGTGTGTGCGCCCTCTCTTCCACCTTAGCACCCCTCTGCACGCACACGGCACGGTGCTCAGTGCTGTGTACAGATGTGTGTGTGACCTGTGTTCCACCTTAGCGCCCCTCTGCTTGCACACGGCACGGTGCTCAGTGCTGTGTACAGATATGTGTGTGACCTGTGTTCCACCTTAGCGCCCCTCTGCACGCACACAGCACGGTGCCCAGTGCTGTGTACAGATGTGTGTGACCTGTGTTCCACCTTAGCACCCCTCTGCTTGCACACTGCATGGTGTCCAGTGCTGAGTACAGATGTGTGTGTGACCTGTGTTCCACCTTAGCGCCTCTTCACGCGCACACGGCACGGTGCTCAGTGCTGTGTACAGATGTGTGTGTGACCTGTGTTCCACATTAGCACCCCTCTGCACGCACACGGCACGGTGCTCAGTGCTGTGTACAGATGTGTGTGTGACCTGTGTTCCACCTTAGTGCCTCTGCACACAGACGGCACGGTGCCCAGTGCTGTGTACAGATGTGTGTGACCTGTGTTCCACCTTAGCGCCCCTCTGCTTGCACACGGCACGGTGCCCAGTGCTGAGTACAGATGTGTGTGTGACCTGTGTTCCACCTTAGCGCCTCTTCGCGCGCACACGGCACGGTGCCCAGTGCTGTGTACAGATATGTGTGTGACCTGTGTTCCACCTTAGCGCCTCTTCGCGTGCACATGGCACGGTGCCCAGTGCTGTGTACAGATATGTGTGTGACCTGTGTTCCACCTTAGCGCCTCTTCGTGTGCACATGGCACAGTGCTCAGTGCTGTGTACAGATATGTGTGTGACCTGTGTTCCACCTTAGCGCCTCTTCGTGCGCACATGGCACAGTGCTCAGTGCTGTGTACAGATATGTGTGTGACCTGTGTTCCACCTTAGCGCCTCTTCGTGCGCACATGGCACAGTGCTCAGTGCTGTGTACAGATATGTGTGTGACCTGTGTTCCACCTTAGTGCCCCTCCGCGCGCACACGGCACCGGGTCCCGGATGTTGCACTAACGCGCCACCGACCAGCACTGCTGATGTAAACAAACATCCCCTGTTTCACCAGTAATGCGCAGGCACATGGTTTAATAATTAATCAAACTTCCCCACCCCATGGGCTAGCATCATTTAAATGGAGCAGAGGGATTTGAAATTCCCCCGCGGTCAGCCTCGCACTAAGTGGATGATTAATTCTCGTGGTGGCAGGTTGCTGTTTGCTAACACACTCAGTGCTGGTATGTTCATGTAGTTCCTCTGTCAGATGTGGTGGAGGCGTGTCTGTGTGGGAGATGGCGGGTCCAGTCAGCTGTGTCCGGGGTGTTTACACGGGCCGTGTGGAGGTGAGTGGCGGCGGGTGAGGGTGGGGTGGGGGGTGAGTCTGTACAGGGGTGCGGAGTGGCTATCTGAGAATTCCCCGTGCGTTTTGAAGCGTGATTGAGCGGAGTGATTTGCTGGTGTGTGACTGACGATTAAGCGATAACATCTGATACTCGTATATACATGCATATGCGATATGTCTACTGGGTCGTGTTCTATGTGTACATATATATATGGATGGCATACATTGCACGATATGTGTTCTGGATGCAAATGTCTCCTGTTAGATAAGAGGGATGACTAGCACACTGCTGAGTGATGTGTTGTCAGTGTTCCGCTTATCCCGGACTCCACTTCCTCTACCAATGTGTACCGTCCTCTCCCCGAACCGCGCTTCAGCTTTGGCCACTCGTGGCTTACACTCTTTACTGTTCAATGGGAATACCCTCCCCGAAAATATTGGGTGTCAGTTTGCACTGACACTCAAACTCATTTGATTAAACTGACTTGATTGTATGGCCTTGCACCACCAATTTTACCATGCAAATAACATGTGTGATCCTTTTACTGAGGTAGGACGAGTAGACAGTCTAGTCTTCTTGAGGACAGGTGTATTGTCCCACCTCATATAGCTTGTTAAACACATTTTTAACAAATTAGGAAGAATGATACCGTGGACTTTTAGCTAGAATGTTGTGTTCCCTGGCCACTATTTCTATGATTGTGCACTTGTAATTTGAGCAGTGTCTTTTGGCACATAATTAATTTGGTTCTTACCCTTTGTCTAAAAGCGATGGTATCGATGGTGGTGATGATACTCATCTGAGTACATTTCATAGTTTATCTGGTTCACTTATTATATATGGTATCAAACTGCGACATGGTAATATATATATACTTAGTATATGTAATGTTAATATTATGTTGCCACCATAGGTCATATAAATATATATATAGGTAAAGTTGGTAATTTTAATATATATATGGAAGTAAACAGGGCCCTGTCAACATACACGCAGTTGAACTGAGTTATGTTAGTACACGTGTAGTTAGTCTAGGTAATGCTAACATGTATGTAGTACACCTGCATCATGTTAATATATATGTAGCTAAAGTTGCATAGTCCGATGAAATATCAAAATTTTCAAAACCAAACCAATTATCTAGGTTTGATTTTACATATCTAACTTAGATACTGATGCACTTATTAAGCATTTTTTTCTGCGGAGAAGGCAATACTGAGTCAAGTTAACAGAACCTCTTACTGCAGAAGTCTATGGTGTCAGAGTTTTGGCAAGCTTGGCAAAACTAATTTTCCTTGTTTGCACTCAACATATCTAAAAGGTTTACCATTTAAAATAAAAGTAACTTTGAACTGATGTAAAGTAGATACTAGCGATCGATCTCATATATTTATCTCAGAAAAATACAGAAATTAAAAGCCATCAGACTATGCAACTTTAATATAATTAATATCAATATATATGCACTCAACATGGGTGATGTATATATGTAGTTAATTTGGGTCATTGTAATATATTCTCAGTTAACATCGATAATCTAGTTGAAATGAGTCATGTTAATATATAATTATAGGTAATACTAATATGTATGTAATCAACATGGGACACCTCAATATATACGTAGTTAGATAGAATATGTTTATATATATGAAGTTAAACAGGGTCATGTCAATGCATAAACATGTATCAAACATAGGTAATACTAATATGTATGTCATCAACATGGGTCGTCACAATATATACATAGTTAACATAGATTATGTTTATATATAAATATATATCTAGTTAAGCTGGGTCATGTTAATGTATATATGCATCTAATGTGGAGTAATGTTAATATGTTTGTCATCAACAAGGGTCATGTCGATATATACATAGTTAACATAGATTATGTTTTTATATATGTGTAGTTAAACAGAGTCATGTTAATATATATGTATCTAATGTTTCTGTTAATGTTAATATGTATGTCATCAACATGGGTCATCTCAATATATACGTAGTTAAAATAGATTATGTTTATATTATCTAGTTAAACTGGGTCATGTTAATGTATATGTATCTAATGTACATAATGTTGTAATTATGTTTGTCGTCAATGGGTCACGTCAACATGTCCCTAACTACCAGAATACGATTAACAGTTGGCGCTCTCTGTATGGCTATAGCACTGGCAGTTATAGGTAGCTTTATGATATACACTGCCGGGCCATCTTAGGCATATAAAGCTGGAGGTACAATCTGCAGCCAAGCCAATCATTCACCCTCCATATCAACACGTTCTGATATCTCTCCTCCCAAGCAGTGGCATACTGAGCCAGCGTTACTAAACAATCCATACACCTCCCAAAAGCCACACATCACTGACTAACAAAGTAACAATCACTCGGCATGCGACCATCTTAGATTCTTTACACTGACTTATATTAATGAATTATTATAATTATTTAAAGCAAGGACATGTTGATATTGATTATGAGAGAGATACGGGAGTGGTTTGTGAATGACTTATACGAACACTATTTGATGTACATGTAGGTGGTGTGTTTGTGAGACGGCCCAGTGATGGCCGAGTCCTACAGGACTTATTAGCATGGTTTATGACACGGGCAGGATGAGCCCCCAACTCTGTGCAGCCGTGTGTGGTGACGTGTGATATGGCAGGCGGCTGGTGAGGCTGTGTGCTGAAGACGCGGACACGTTGTCACTGCGCACAATGGACCTGTCGGGGTCTGCTCATGTATGATGTGCTTAATGACACACATTATGAGTGTACAGTGGAGATCCACCTTTGTTTTCAACACAACAAAACAAGACAAATGACTGCATGTCCTCTTCTTCTTCCAATGTATATACATCATTGGATTAGTTGAATTATTCATGGCCATATGTTTTGCGGGACTATTTTCTTTGCGACCGAAGCCCTACAGCCACTTCCGGTGCGAACTGCGGCCTACAGCGGAAGTATGCAGAGACATGTAGTGCTGCTGATGGGGTACCGTGGAGAAGGCACTAGGGGTGTCATGACTGCTTGGTTCGTGTTGGCTGTCTTAATCGTTCCATTTATTTACTATGAAGTCACTGGTATTGACAGTCTTTCTATAATATAGGTATGTGGTTGGACTACTTGTGCCTTCATCTAGTCTACCAATGCCTACCTGGTGAGGTCAATGTGGCCAACTCACAGTCACGTGACCCTGCCGTTTTCTGACACGCCCTCCCACCCCCATGATCGGCACGTCTGTAACTACCATACTGTACGGCATTGTTGTAAACAAGCCCGACTGACGCACACTTGTTCTATTCAGTAACATACCCAAGGCCTGCTAACATATATACGAACCGCTAAATATGTACCGTCGTCCCCGGAAGTAATACATCGCCCGTTTCTGGTCATGTAGACGCTGTGACGTCACTGAGATGCCGGGGCGGATGTTGATGACGATGACGTTTGCTATTCCCGCTCAACGTTCTAACATATGGGATGGCTGAGTGGTTAAAGCGTATGCTTCCCATATTGGAGGTCATGAGGTCGATCTACTGGTAGGATTGATCAAAAGCAGAGACTTATAAAACGGACACCAGGGGCCATATGCAGGAGTCAGTGTTAGCGGGGTTTGGTGTTAGACCCTATTACCGTTTAGCTATCACCAACGTCGGGAAATCTGTCAAGTCGTATGCAGGAGCGCGTAACACTTTCATTATAGCTAAACGTGAATTTATTTATAGATTTGGGAAATCCCGCTGCCTTTGTAGCCATATATTATGCTCAAATCTATTGAATGCGATCATATTTAACAAAATTACATACGCAATAAGTGAAATTTGATCAATTTAACCCTAAATTCGAAGCGTTATTAAGGCTACCGCCGCATTGGCGGCGATATTAATAGTTATATTTTCGAATCGACGAAGGTACAGTGAGCAAACCGCCGCCGCCGCCAGTATGGAAAGGGACGTCGATGCGGCGGCGGCGGCGATTTGTTTACTTTATGTTCGTCGATTCGATTTGACAATATTAACATCGCCGCCAATGCGGCGGCAGCGTTAATATTGCTTCGGATTTATGGTTAATTTAATGAAATTTCACTTAGTGCATATGTAATTCTGTTAAATATGATCGCATTCAATAGATTCAGCGACAACCTTACGCTAACACCGCCCGTAAACGTCATATGAAACGGGGTTAGTGTCGTGGACCTTAAATGCATGGTGTTTGGCCTAACACTGCTCCATGCATACCAACTTTTCGGCGCTAAACCAGAAATCCCATCTAAACGCATTTTGGCTCGCTAACACTGACTCCTGCATATGGCCCCTGATGTTACCTTGTGTGGAGCTCAACATGCCTAGTATAAGTAGTATAGGGAAAGGCTCTTTGGGTCAGGGTCAGGATACTGCGAGTGAGTGGTGTATCGGGTAATGATGGGTACTGTACACCAAAGGGGTAGCACAAAGAAACTATTTAATTTCCTGCGGCATTCGCCCATCCATAGAGTTCGATTCACGTGGACATGGTTGAGGGAGATGACCTAGATACACGAAGACGGGGCTGAGAGACGTGTGGAGTGACCCATAAAAGGAGCCAGAATAAAGAATAAATTACAAACAAGGCTCATAAGAAACTCATTAAATTCAGTGCAGAATAAGAAATAAGTAGGTCGAAATAAAGCTTACAAAAAGACAGTACTACGGCATACACAGTACTGGAGCATACACAATACTGTAACATACACAATACTGGAACATGCACAGTAATAGAGCATACAGGTACTAGAGCATACGCAGTACTGGAGCATACACAATACTGTAACATACACAATACTGGAACATGCACAGTAATAGAGCATACAGGTACTAGAGCATACACAGTACTGGAGCATACACAATAATGTAACCTACACAATATTGGAACATGAACAGTGATGGAGCATACATAATACTAGAGCATTCATAATACTAGAATATACACAACACTGTAACATACACAATATTGGAACACACAGAGTAATAAAGCATCCAGGTACTAGAGCATACACATTACTGGAGCATACACAATGCTATAACATACACAATAATGGAACACACACAGTAATAACGCATATATGTACTAGAGCACACACATTACTGGAGCATACACAATACTGTAACATACACAATACTGGAACATGAACAGTGATAGAGCATACATAATACTAGAGCATTCATAATATTAGAACATACACAATATTGGAACATGCACAGTAATGGAGCATGCATAGTACTACAGCATTCATAATACGAGAACATACACAATACTGGAACATACACAGTAATAGAGCATACACAGTACTAGAACACACACAATACTGTAACTTACAGAGTAATAGAGCATACACAATACTGGAACATACACAGTAATAGAGCGAGCATACACAGTACTAGAACACACACAATACTGTAACTTACACAGTAATAAAGCATACATAGTACTAAAGCACACACAATACTGTAACATACACAGTAATAGAGCATACACAGTACTAGAACACACACAATACTGTAACATCCACAGGCATAGAGCATACACAATAGTAAAGCACATACAATACTGTAACTTACACAGTAATAGAGCATACACAATACTAAAGCATACAAAACACTGTAACTTGCACAGTAATAGAGTATACACAGTACTACTAGAGCATACACAATACTGTACCATACACAGTAAGATAGCATACACAGTACTAGAGCACGCACAATACTGTACCGTACACAGTAATATAGCATACACAGTACAAGAGCATACACAATACTGTACCGTACACAGTAATAGAGCATACACAGTACTAGAGCATACACAATACTGTACCGTACACATTAATATAGCATACACAGTACTAGAGCATACACAATACTGTACCGTACACAGTAATATAGCATACACAGTACTAGAGCATACACAATACTGTCCCATACACAGTAATATAGCATACACAGTACTAGAGCATACACAATACTGTACTACACACAGTAATATAGCATACACATTACTAGAGCATACCCAATACTGTACCGTACACAGTAATATAGCATACACATTACTAGAGCATACACAATACTGTACCGTACACAGTAATATAGCATGCACAGTACTAGAGCATACACAATACTGTACCGTACACCGTAATATAGCACACACAGTACTAGAGCATACACAATACTGTAACTTACACAGTAATATAGCATACACAGTACTAGAGCATACACAATACTGTACCTTACACAGTAATAGGGCATACACGGTATATGCCTCCCTCAGTATACGTATATATTTAATGGCTGAAACCTATGGGTGCTACTTTGTGACGTTTGCTGTCACAGCACTACTATTACTATTACTAGTAGACCTGCTATATATATGAATAACTTGGAATGTGTGCACATATTTACTAGATTCATTGCAGTCACTGTCTTCAAAGCAAACAAACTGACATACAACTCTCACACAGAGCTATCGACAAAGCAGGCGCTCACAAATGACACGTTACTTGTGAGCTTCCGGTGTAAAATGAGAAATTGGAATTGATGGTTCGGCCTGCAGGGGGCTGTCGGCGTGTGTTTTACCCGCTAGCAGCCGTTTGAGTGTGCGCACTCCATACCGGATGTGACGCAACACATCACGTGAGCTCCATGGTAGCCAATCAGGGCGGTTAAAGGACGGCTGCCGAATACCCCAGCTACTTGTCTTGGGAAAACCTACAATGTGGATTTAGTGCTATCGGTTAAACGTCTATCAATCTGGTTAATTGCCCCAATCCGCCGCATCATGGTGCCGCTGGTCGCCGCGTATTGCGCCGCCGTTAAGCACGCCGTCATGGCCACCCGCCCGCCACCAGCGGAACCGGTTTCGACAGTGGCGGTAACTAGCCAACAACACCCCTGTAGTCTATTCTATGGTTGATTGCAGTTTTACGCACTAGTACTAGTCGTAGTAGTATCTGAGATCATATGTTATATGTCATATGAGGGTAGGCACTGACATGGAGCAGGGCCCGCTGACGACAGCTTTATAGTGCTGCCAAATCACCTAACACCCCACTAGGGCATATTGCCGTGACATTGAGCCAGTTAGTTATTGCTCTAAACCTAGTCATGCCCAGCGTCTGGTAAGGGAATGAGAAGCACCGGCTTGTTTGTAAGTCTTTAATGTGACTTAGTCGGGGATCGAACCCACCTTGGTCTCGAATGAATTGAGCATCCGCTTTTCTAGCAGCAGTCTGTTGGATTCGAACCGGTGAAATCAAACCAAATACTTAAAAAGTGATATATGTTGCTACATAAGCTGGTGCTCAAGATTACTACAAATAGTACAAAAGGGCAAGGAGGAGCGAGATGAAGACAACTAATTGTCCACGATTGAAATTTCCCCTGTTTAATCAACAAGTATAATAACATTTATTTTAAATGAAGCGGACATTCTAACCACTCAGTCATCCGGAATTTGTCTAAATTCAGAATAGTTTTTTTATTCGGATTAAAGAATGAAACCTGCAGCCACTCCAAAGCAGGTTTCCGATCCTTGCAGTAGACTGCAGGATGCGCAATGCCTTCCTCGTGCCTAAATAAGGCACACTGCCAACTGGCGGGATATGAATTAACTAGGGTAGCTGTGGTGCTTCTGGCACTCAGTGACTGTTGGGTATGCTTTGCGATCTGGAACTGAGATCTATACAGACACAAGTTTTCGCCGTAACTAGACGAACTATCTCTATATGTATGTCCATGCACCACCCATACACACATCACCTTCCGCTGTATGTGTGCCACTACCACTTTGCTCTACCATACACACAGCACCTTACGCTGTATGTGTGCACTACCACCACTTCATTCTACCATACACACAGCACCTTACGCTGTATGTGTGCACTGCCACCACTTCATTCTTCCATACACACAGCACCTTACAATGTATGTGCACGCACCACCCATACACACAGCACCTTCCGCTGTATGTGTGCACCACCAACACTTCACTGTACCATACACACAGCACCTTCCGCTGTATGTGTGCACCATGAACACTTCACTTTACCATACACACAGCATCTTCCGCTATGTGTGCATGCACCACCACCACTTCACTCCACCATACACACAGCACCGTACGGTGTCTGTGCACGCACCACCCATACACCCGGCGCCTTCCGCTGTATACGTGCACCACTGCCACTTCTCTCTACCATACACACAGCACCTTCGCTGTATGTACACACACCACCACCACTTCACTCTACCTAATGGGCCTGTCACACTACGACGCTTCTCTCGGCGACCCGTCAGCGTTGAAAGGACTATCTTGCGCGTCGAGAAACGTCAAACTTTTCGGCGGTTTGGGGGAAGAGATCGGCGTCAGGGCGGCGCGTTATGCGCGCGCGGCAAACGTGTGTCGACGCGCTGGGGGAAAAAAAAAAAAAGTTTGGCGCGACGTCTTCATTTAACCTTAAATGTTGCTAGGGCGTAAAACAAAAACGGCCCAGTTTGCGCAAAGCGTGAGCAACGACCTTCCCGCGCGCGCGCCGTCTTCGTAGCGTTCCCATAACGTTATGCCGGCGCGTCCAACGCAGCGCGACGCGTGCCTAACGTCCTTACCCATATATTTGCGCGCGCTGGCGGTCGTTGGGTTGTTTTGGACAGGTTCAAAACCTTGGGCGACCGGCAACGCACGCCGGCGCTTCGCGCCGACCATCAACGTCAACGATAATGTACCGACGTGTACCGACGCGCGCATAACGCGCCACCAGCGCTTCTCCATATTTCACCAAATATCGCCCAAAAACACCACACGTTGACGGGTCGCCGGCGAGAAGCGTCGTAGTGTGACAGGGGCAATACACACATCACCTTCTGCAGTATGTGTGCACTACCACCAATCTACCATACACAGAGCACCTTCTGCAGTATGTGTGCACTACCACCAATCTACCATACACACAGCACCTTCTGCTGTATGTGTGCATTACCACCACTTCACTCTGCCATACACAAATCACTGTCCACTGTTTGTGCACACACCACTGCCACTTCACTCTACCATACACACAGCACCTTCTGCTGTATGTGTGCACTAGCACCAATCTACCATACACACAGCACCTTCTGCTGTATGTGTGCACTACCACCACTTCACTCTGCCATACACAAATCACTGTCCACTCTTTGTGCACACACCACTGCCACTTCACTCTACCATACACACATCACCTTCTGCTGTATGTGTGCACTACCACCACTTCACTCTGCCATACACAAATCACCGTCCACTCTTTGTGCACACACCACTACCACTTCACTCTACCATACACACAGCACCTTCTGATGTATGTGTGCACTACCACCAATCTACCATACACACAGCACCTTCTGCTGTATGTGTGCACTACCACCACTTCACTCTGCCATACACAAAGCACCTTCCACTGTATGTGCACACACCACCGCCTGGCTGAAGACATACATCTCTGCGCATTTAATGGTGCCGCCCCATTTAAAAAGGCACCTCGGCTAAACGCTGGGGTAAAAGCAATTTCCGGTTAAATTAGGTGCGCGCTAAAATGACAGTGACTGAGTCAATTAATATGAGTGTATATATGCGGCTGGGTGTCTTCCTCCAAATACATTTGCCAGGCTTTCCATTTTTAAGGATAGGAACATTGGCCGTGCTATATTGCGGCAGGTAGAGAACGGTTATGTGATTCAGTGCGCACAAGACTCACACAGAAGCGTCTTACTGAAATGTTTTCAGTGTACGTTATGCCCATCTTCCCAGTCTGTTAACTGAGATGATTCCATTAGCGACTAAATCTATGTTCTTCATTTGCTGATGCCCTAATGCTTAATCACTACCACTCATTTATAAACTGTTATGGTCAGCGAGCAATTAACGGACATACTGTTAGTGTTACTAGTTTGTTGGGGCGCGGTGGCCGAATCGGTAGAGCGCGTGCGGGAGATCGGGAGTTCGAATTAATACTTGTCGTTTCCTAACCTCGCGCTCGGCATTAATAGGATCGGGCAAGGACTGGTTAGCTCAGTGTCAGGATAATGTAAATGAGTGAGATATCAGGTCATGCTGCCGGCGGTCTGATTTCCCAGTAGGGCAGCGCTATAAAGTCAACATGAGCGCACACTGTCACAAGTAGGTACCCGTCCTGATATGACCTTAAATGTTGCTAGGACGTGAAACTCCAACAACCAACCAAACAACTAGTTTGTTATTAACACATGGACTATGCTTTTAGCTGTGATTAGAGGTTTTCCTTTAAGCAGAATGTTTGAGATGACGTCATCACGTGAATTGCGATACCTCTTCCGGATATTAGAATAGAAAGACGTGATTTTAGTCTGAGTGCGTGGGTGGAGTGATTGCAGTTCGACGGAAGCTGAAGGCTGAGGTCCCTTTGAAACGAGTCGAGTCGTTCGTTTGGATGACTAATTCTGCATGTAGGTCCGAGCACGTCCCTGCTTCAGTTTGTTTGTTTTTTGTTGTTTTAGGTCCCAGCAACATCTAAAGTCATATCAGGACGGGTACCGACTTGTGACAGTGCGCACTCATGGCGACTTTATAGTGATGTCCCACCAGCACCATGACAGTCACATTATCCTGACACTGAGCAAACCAGTCCTTTCCTTATCCTATTAATGCTGAGCGCCTGGCGAGGAACCAACAAGTATCAATTTTTAACTCATTGGTTTGACTCGACCAGGGTTCGAACCAACGACCCCACGATCTACCACCACGGGAGACTGGCGCTCTAACTCATTCGGCCATTCCGTCTGGTTAGTCCGTCTCTGCTTGATGATCCGCGGTGGTTTCATCAGTTCATCTGGAGCTATGCTTTGTAACATTGCTTGGATTGTGCACACATGAGCCAGTTTCGAAGCATCGTCTGTGAAATGAGACATCAGTTCACTTCACTCCTCTTGTCTACTTCTCACTTGAACTGGTCTATAATTATACCGAGTACGTTCAGTCAGAGACGGTTCAATCTCCACCGAATGTCTTGCTGCATAAAGCAGTGTGCAGCGTCTGTGGATGTGTTCTCTTCTATTTCCGGCCTGTAAACCAATCATATCATAGAAATTGCAAATCAGTGATACATGCCGTAACTGTGTCAGTTGATCACACAGAGGTGTAGTCGTCCTACCACATCCGGTTTAAATCTGGGTGTTTCAGCAAGGGCTTGGGGGGGGGGGGGGGTGCCTGTGATATTTACTCACGAGTTGGTTTTGTTGTCGTTTTCTGCTGACTGATCATTCCTTGTCCGGCGTCTCCACCCAAGATTAATTTATGCATAAATATGCTGATTTCAGTTTGACGTCCTCACTTACCCATCATGCATCACCAGTGAGGCGACTGCACGCATCCCAGGATGGCTCACGTGTCGAATAGTGTGTAGTGCGCAAAATACATGCTTGTAGCTCGCCACCAGTATCCATGCCTACACACGTGATCTCTCACGTGACCAAAGCCGTGACTCACTTAGTCGCCTCTCATTTGCATAAACCAATTAGCGGCGAGCCAATTTTGATTAGTTGCAGCAGGATCGGGGATAAGTTTAGGAAATTAAGCGTCTTGCAAGTAAAGACTAAACATCGGGCCGTGCTTTGCTGTGTGCACGTCCCGCTTCCGGTACAGTAAAACCTCTCTAAATCCACCGACCATGGGACCGACTGTAAGTGGTCCATTTAGGGAGGTGGTCGGTTTAGAGAGTTCAAATATCCTTGTTGGAACCCAAATAAAGCGATCGATATAGGGGAGTGGTTCATCTGTGGAGGGGTCGGTATAGAGAGGGCTTACTGTATGTACATTACAGCGCTGTGTTATTCACTGTTGCACGGCGTGTGTACAACACTCCAACAGTTGCAGAGCTGGTGAATTATTGTTGCAGTAATAAGAACAAGTAACACTTAAAGGTGCATAGTCTAGACTGACAGACCAGAAGCGCACTTTCACAAGTTCTCTCCAGCAAAGTTTGCACGCGTTCACTGTTTATTTCACTAATTGTATGATTGCAGAACAACAGGCGTAGAAGAACCGTGACTATGTTTGGTTGCTTCTCTAGAAACACGTTCGGCAACTGCTAGGATTGATTAATTCTGTGTTCATCAATTTATCTGTAATATAATGACTTGAAAATAGGCCATATATGTGAGAGCTATAAGTATAACAATACCAGCGACGCAATGACTGAGGCGCAAAATTCACGGTATTACACATTTAAGCAAGAATGGGGGATTTGCTGGATTTGGAAATTGTCGACCTATTTAAAGCACACTGCAGTCAAGTATTTGGCTATGGAAGCACAACACACATGGTATTGAGCCGTGCTCGAGATAAGGTGTCAGGTGACAGAGCGAAGCTTTGGTCCTGCCACTTTTAACAAATAAGTGCCATTTGGTCGTTGAGTTCTATAGATTCTAAACTGTTTCTGGATATGTTCTCTTAGCAGCTTTAATAATCACAAAGCAGTTCACTTTTATTCAATGAATATCAACGTGAATTAACACATAAGGGCCGCGACCATTCTATCTGAGACCATTGTAGTGGAGCCTGCTTCCCTAAGGTCGTGCAAGGGTCACGCCATCAGTTGTATCAGAAGTGACAGTCAAATCCCGCGTCTTCACGCTCCAAACGAGACCGCGCGTCTCCAGGGAGACGAACTCGTGCACACACGCTGGATGTTGCTTTAACACATTGGTGAATGGGACAGAATGTTACATTGATTCATCATTTAGAGGTCAGATCATAATTTAATGGATTTAAAATTTGGAAGAGGCGAGCTATTACTATCATTTAGACCGCAGCTAATCTTGGATAGCTGTATTAACTATTATTGAGATGTCTTGGAATGAATTACAACGCGAATTCCTTCATGGACATTTTAATCTGGAGGCGATATCACCCATCGGGTTTAATACACCCTGGGGCTGAACTGAGAGAGAACAATGTAGGTCGCTTCAGGCCATCACTTGGCGTCCTGTCAGTCGAACAGCTTGATGTCTCCAACATCCACTTCACCACTTGTTTATATATCATGATAATTGAACAACACGAACCCAATCAGTACAGTTTAAAGTCCTAGTTTACAGCGTCCTAGTAATTCTTTTTCAAGTGCATTGTGAGGCCTAAGATGGTGAGCTTTATAGTCTAAATGTGGGGTGGGCGGGACAGCAATTAAATGTTTGAGTTGTTTCCTTGCCCGCTCCTGGTTATGTAGTGACACTGTCTTTGAAGTTTGGGCTTTATATAGAGCCGGGCGAGTACAAGATGGCACGCCAGATTTTACTGTGGTGAAATCTCAAGGGCGGCGCTGGTATCGCAGCAGCATAACTATGCAGTAGATTAGAATGGACATTTTTACAGAATTTAAAGTATGCAAATGAGGAAGGCTGTCACCCATGGTTACATAGATATGAACAAGGGGCCCGCTAATCAGCACATGTGTCTTAAACTAGTACAAGGGTAGACGATAGGTGGCAGCAACAGTGCAGCAAATTCGCAAGGTGACATGCATAGATAGGATATGTAAAGGAGCTATTGGCGAAGTACAAAGGGTATCCGCTAGTTGCGTATGAGCATGGGAGCAATTAAGTGTGACAGGTGGCACGGCCTAGTGTAAAGGTTATCAGTGGTTATCGGTAGAGTTCAGTTAAGTATTCGTTGCAATAGATATAATATCATGAAGCCAACAGGCCAAAGGTGCATAGGAGCATTGTCAACAGGTGGTACCGGCTAGTATAAAGTTATCGTTAGAGTTCAGATATGTTTTCGTTACAAATAGAGACATGATATCATGAAGCCAAAGGACTAAGGGTGCACAGTAACATTGTCATTAGAAGGTACGAGTTCGCCATGTTCAATTACCCATGTTGGGGCTAACATCGACAGAGACATTACCAGAAGCGTGCATTCATTTGGAAACAGCAGGCCTACAGACGGCGCATATCGGCCGATTTCCTATGTGTTCGCCGCGTGAGGTTCGTCAAAATGTTCACATCCCCGTATCGCAGTGGAGCTGGTGTAAAAGTACGCCACGCGACCCAGCCTCACGGGTGCCGGTGTCGCAGTTTGAGCGCCCTGCCAGTTTGAGCGCCCTTCTGTTGCTTCTGCGCATGCGCGGATTTTAACAGCATCGTCTGTGCATGCGTAAAATTCTACCCAGTTTCAAACTACAGCGATAGAGACATTAAAACCACCCTAACTATCACAGTAATTTGTGATTTTTGGTGCTTTGAAAGCAAATTTCTCTCGTTTCTATTAACTAGTTCAGATCTTTCTCCTCAATTTCACATTCAGCTTTTTTTTTATCAGCCAATTGGAAGTTCTTGAATTTATTTTGCAAAAATAGTTTTTGAGGCCATGATCTGGTAAGGCTAACACTGGCACTGACACTCAGAATATCCCAACTTTCACTATTATCTGTTTTTAATACTTTCAGAGTAAATTGCTCTTAGGTTACATTAAATACTTCAGATCTTCCTCTTCAATTGCGCATTGAGATATTTTTAATCGATCCAATGAAAGCTTTTAAATCTATTTTACCAAAAAAGTCTACAACCACTGGCAGGGCGCTCAAACTGGCAGGGCGCTCAAACTGCGACATGCTGCAATTTGAAGGCGTCAGAAAATCCGCGCATGCGCAGAAGCAACAGAAAGGCACTCAAACTGGCAGGGAGCTCAAACTGCGACACCGGGCGTGGTGGCCGAATCGGTAGAGCCCCGCCCTCCCGTGCGGGAGATCAGGAGTTCGGTTCCCGGTCGAGTCAAATCAATGACTTACAAAATTGATAATTGTTGCTTCTTACTGGTGCTCGGCGTTAGGATAGGGCATGGACTGGTTAGCTCAGTTACACGATAATGTGACTGAGTGGGATATCAAAGGAAAGCTTGTTTTATTTAACGATGCCTCTTAAGCACATTGATTTTTATCATCGGTTATTGGATGTGAAACATATGGTCATTCTGGCGTATTTCTTTGCAGGAAACCCACTCCTGCCGCTATTCTTTCCAATAAGCAGATAAGCAGCAAAAGGTCTTTTATATGCACTATCCCACAGACAGGAGAGCACATACCACAATGGTTGATGAACCAGTTGTGGACCACTGGTTGGAATGGAAAATAGCCCAAACTACAAACGTGTCCATTGAGGAGGATCGATCGAATGACCCACACCTTCACAGGTGGACACTCTACCGCCTGACCTACGTCCCGCTCCACACATGGGATACCGGGTCATGGTGCCGGCAGCCTGATTTCCCAGTGGGACAGCACTATAAAGTTGCCATGAGTGCACACTGTCACAAGTCAGTGCCCATCCTGATATGAGCTTAGATGTTGCTAGGACGTAAAATTCCAACAACCAACCGATCCTACCTCACAGTCGGGCGTGTCATGGAAAACCCCAAAAAAGAACGGTCCGGGTTTCAGTGATTTCCCGTTAAGAATATCTGTATATTAAATTATATTTGGAGGCTACTTGAATTTTTATTTCAAATTCAAAAATGTTTACATTAATGGGATGAACTGTGATAAACAGGGCGGATAATATTTATGTACATTTATTCGATGTTTTATTTTGGCATCAAAGCCTTCAGAGATCGGTGACAAATAACTTGTTTATGGTTGAGATCCCAAAGCCCTTAATAACCTTGAATATTTATTTCCCAAAAGAATCTCTTCGGTCGTCATTGTGATTTGATAGCGCCTTTGGTTCACGGACACACGTGTGGTTCTGAATAATTTCTCGGGTTGAAATCCTGCTTTCTTTTATTGTATCTAGATTGGTTCTGATTTGCTGGAGGCGCCTGGTATGAAAAGGTTCCAGCATTGAATTTAGTACAGAAACTGACGGTGACTTGTGACTACTGGAGGTACTGAACACGGACACTTACCTGGTCACAAACAACCTGAAAATCTCACCACATCTCTTTTCACGACTATATATGGTTCATTTGCACAGATTACGTCAAGTTACAATGACACACATGTCACTTTGTTACAACAGTGTTTGGTGCCATATGGATGACTAAATGAAGTCGGTAGTAAAGCCTTCCAATAATGAAATAGTTCGGTCATCATCATCATGCTGTCGGTAGCGATGAAACAAAGACTGCTTTCATTACTTGACTGCCGCTCTCCATTTAGCTCTCTGCTGTGAGAGTTGCATCCATGAGTCGGTCTTAATGTCTCTCAGCTTCAGGTTTCTCTTGATGGTATCCTTGAACTGGAGACCAGAAGACAGTTGAGAATAGAGGATCTGCTTTGGTAGCCTGTCTGATGACATCCTCATGAGGTGTCCAGTCCACCGGAGATTCTTTATGATCGGAAGATCTTCCATGGAGGGCAGCCCCGTCCATTCGAGTATTTCCTTATTTGTCACTTTGTCCTTCCAGGTTAGCCTCATGATTGAACGCAGATGTCACATCATGAAGGCATGCAGCTTTTTCACCTGTCGTCAGTACACTGTCCAGGTCTCGGCTCCGTATAGTAGGATGGATAGCACGATTGCACGGTAGATCTTACCTTTGACCCGAATGGACACATGGTGGTTGTTCCAGAGTCTCTGGCGTAGTCGGCTGAAAGATGCACTAGCCTTGGCCATCCTCCTCTGTATTTTAGCATCAATGCGTCCATCACTTGATATAGTGCTTCTGAGGTAAGTGAATTCTGGAACAGAGTTCAGCTTGTTTTCATCAACCATGATCTCCTCCTCTCGGGTTCTTGTAGAGTTGGGTTGGTACAGCACCTCTGTCTTCTTGATGTTGATCTTCAGGCCGAACTTCTTTGATGCATCGGAGAAAGTGTCCACTATTTTCTGGATCTCTTCAGCAGAGTGGGCAACCAGTGCACTGTCATCTGCGAATAGCAGCTCTCTCACCAGTATCCGAGTAGTCTTGGTCTTCGCTCTGAAGTTCAGTACATGTACCATAAACATCGAAGGACACCACTCCTGTTGTATTGTCGCAAAGTTGGCATCCTTAAGGCAAATGTCTCCTGAAGGATGTGTTCTAAAGACATCTGGTTTAGGTAGCTCATTCTGGGAGGTGAAATGTCTAGAATCCTCGTCGTTTAACCAGGCCGTAAATAGGTGATTCTGTAGTTTGATTGTGTAGCGCCTTAGAATGGATCCTGTTAGTGAGGGCGCTATGGTAAAGCTGCAGTGTCAGTATTAGCCATATCTGGTGGTTATCAGTGACAATGTCAACTCATACGCAATGTGAGGCCTTACTAGTATACATATATAGGACACTGCCGCATTGAACACCAGGATAGAGGTGTTGGTGTGCTCTTGTATCCTTAGCACAAGGAATCAGCATCAAGAGTAAGCAGTCTCATGCTGGTATTCTAACGTCTTTGGCTGTCTGTAGCTGGAGGTCAGCCAGTGGAATGGCACTATTTGGGTCTGGGACCAGTGTACAGGCTCCGGGGCAAGAGGAGTGATATTTGGGTGTGGGACCAGTGTACAGGCTCCAGGGGAAGAGGAGTGATATTTGGGTGTGGGACCAGTGAACAGGTTCCGGGTGGAGAGGAATGCTATTTGGGTATGGGACCGTGAACAGACTCTGGGGGAAGAGGAGCGATATTTGGGTGTGGGACCAGTTAACAGGCTCCGGGCAAGAGGAGTGATATTTGGGTGTGGGACCTGTGAATAGGCTCTGGGGGAAGAGGGGCGATATTTGGGTGTGGGAGCAGTGAACAGGCTCCAGGGGAAGAGGAGCGATATTTGGGTGTGGGACCATTGAATAGGCTCCGGGGGAAGAGGAGCGATATTTGGGTGTGGGACCAGTGAATAGGCTCCAGGGGAAGAGGAGCGATATTTGGGTGTGGGACCAGTGAATAGGCTCCAGGGGAAGAGGAGCGATATTTGGGGGTGGGACCAGTGAACAGGCTCCGGGGGAAGAGGAGCGATAATTTGGTTGGTGTAGTAGAATAGTGCAAGGGCACCGTACTGATATGAAGAGAACTCTTTGTTTGTCTGTTTTTTTAAGTTAGGTAATAATTCATATTTCTAGTCTAATGGGGCTGTCACATTATGGCGTATGGCGGCGCCGTATATAAAATGTCCCGATAAAATTTGAAAAATGTTGCGGGACGACATATGGCGACCTTTGTGCAGTGACATGTACTTTTGGAGCATATGCGTAATGTATGCGTAACATATGCGTAGCATATGCGAAGCATAACCCGACATAATCGCGGCGTAAATTGAGTTGTTTTGACAGTTATGAGTGGCAGGGTGAGCGTTTGTGAAACGTATGAGCGACGTATTCGAAGCATATTAGTGTATGCGAAGCGTAGGCGAAGTGTATGCATAGCGTATGCATAGCGTATGCATAGCATATGCATAGCGTATGCGTAGCATATGTGTAGCGTATGCGTAGTGTATGCAAAGCGTATGGTATCTCTCCGAGGTCGGGGGTGGGTGGCCGCCTGGGTATAAATACCCTGGAGCAGCAGTTGTCCCCTCACTCTACCACCATGCCTGCTAAGAGGAACACCACTGCTGCTGTTGCTACACCAGCCTCCAGGGCTGCTGTCACCACTGGGGGAGGACTAGGCAGTGGGAGAGGCAGGAAGAAGCATACTTTGCCATGCTCACCATCACCAACCTCCTCACCTGCCTCCTCACCTAACCACTCACCTCACCACTCTCTAGAACACCACTCTTCAGAACACCACTCTCCACAACACCCCTCTCCATTGGAAGAGCTGGAGATGGAGGTGGAGACGCAGACGACGCGCCAGCTCTCCATCTCCTGCTTCTCGGGGCAGCTCACGGGCGGCGTCCACCGCCTCCACCTCCAATGTCTGCACAAGAAAAAGAGCGGGGACGGAGCAGCTGTCCTGACTGAGAGGGAGGAGTGGATCATGCGGAAGTTTGGTTTCCTGCGGTCTCTCGTCCGTCACCAGCCGGAGCCCTGCAAAAGTGTAAGTACATAATCTTTTATCCTTCTGACTAGTGTGGGCGTTAGGATTCTCGTAAAAACCCTATTATTCTGGATAAGTCAACAAACCGATATATGTTATTTACGTAAATAATCTTGGTAAATCAAGTTATTTGTTGAATTTATATGTTTGTTGTTTTTCTTTAATGTTGACTTGTTGTGTTGTTATTGTTAAATCGAGAAGTCGACATTCGCTATATGTTATTTGCATTATGAATCTTGATAAATCAATTTTGTCATTTATCATTAACTTTTTTTTCTTTATTGTTGACTTGTGTTGTCTTTTGTGGAAAGATTGATTTGCGTTCATGTTACTTATGTTATTTTATTATTTTGTCTTGCAGGTGGCTGCTGCCATCGAGGCTGCGCATCACGACCTCAACCTCGAGGAGAATGTGACAATGGATGTAGACATGGGGATGGAGGAGGACCTTCCCGCCACTCCTCCCGCTACAGTCCAAGATGGGGGAAAGGGGAAGGGGAAGCGGTCAGCCCCAGACGACGCGAACCTCCTCGCTGCCATCCAGAAGAGGTTCGACGAGTCTGGGGACATGCTAAAGGTCATGCAGCCCCCTCCTTCACCGGCGATGACGAAGCGCATGGCGTTCACGAACTATGTCCGCGACATGATCCTGACCATGCCAGAGGAGCGGTTTGTTGAGACCTGTGGCCCAATCAACCGGATGGTGTTGCAGCATTTGGAGGGGCAAGGCCAACAAGTCATGGCTCCTGTGTCTGCAAGTGAGGCATACCAGCCTCAACCCCACCAGTGGACTCACCAGCCACCACCATCATCACCATGGGGTCTCAGACACAGGAGTATGTGCAGCGATATATGACGCAGCCGCATCTTCTGCCTCACCCGCAGCCACAGCCGCATCTTCCACCTCTGTCTCTGCCTCAACCTCTGCCTCTGCCGCTCCACTTGCGTCAGGAGCTGGTCCCACCTCAGCCTCAACCTCAGTTGGTGCAATGGCCGTCTGTGGTGATGGCGCAGCCACCTGCCCAACTCCGGACACTCGGCATGGCGGGCCACACCAGGGTCTCTCCAGGACTTGTTGCCCGGCCAGGTGGTGCAGCCACTCTCGGTGTGGCCTGGCCATCGCCTTCCGGTGTTGGTGCCATGCCGGGCTCGACACCTACACTAGTCGCCCCCGCGACGGGAACATTGTCTGAGTTGGCCAGCCTGACGTCCGACAGACTGTTGAACTTGTAGGGGCTGTCGGGGATCTCGGGAGTGTTGGGGGTCTCCAACTTGGACCTCTTCCCCCCGTCAGCCACGACGTCACGAGCTGAGGAGGGCTCAGGGGGGACGCACGACAAGTTATCATTTGTAGATATGTGTATATATGTGTAGATATGTAGTTATAGTGTAGATATGTAGATTTGTAAATATGTAGATATGTAGATATGTAGCTATAGTTTGTATTTTTTGTAAAATGTATTGTTGTATTGTTTATCCTTGAATGTTTGTATGCACATATGTATATATGTATATATGTTGACAAATGTCTTGTATAAATATATATATTGTAAAGTATAATTATTGTGTCCACGTTCAATAATGCCATGCCATAATGTAATTGTTAGAAATTAAAGTACAATTAAAGTAACATTGAAAATAAAGAATAATTATTATGAATATTAAGGACACAAGTCTCTACCCCCTCCCTCCCTCTCTCTCTCCCCTCCCTCCCGCTCTCTCTCCCCTCCCTCCCTCCCTCCCTCTCTCCCTCTCTTCTCTCCTCTTCTCTTCTCTCTCTCCCTCCCTCCCTTTCTCTCCCCCTTTCTGTCCCTCTCCCTCACCCTCTTTTTCCCTGTGTTCTTAACAGTGGTTATGCTTTCAAAAGTGTAATTAATTTTAAAAGAGCAAATTCATTACAAATACATTAACTAGATAACTGTAATTAGGGATCGAAAGAATATAACAGACATGTAAATTGGGTTTCGATATCTAAAAAATGATATCGTTTATTTTAATAGACAAAAACATATTACCATCTCATATAACAGGAGACATGTCACAACATAACAGACATGTAAATAAGCGATAACTGGACAGTGTAAAGAAAAGCACATAAGTTTTCAAAAATAGATCATAACAGTACACATACACAGTGCATACAGACAGATACAATGTTTGTCAGATCATGCTGTCTTGCCATGACACTCCTCCGGCGGGCGAGACCACCCAGTCTTTAAGTAGATTGTGCTGCTCCTTTCCTAGCTTGGACGCAGTGTTGGGGTTAGTTGGAATGTCAATGTCTGGCAGGTTTGGGCTCTCTCGCCACGCTCCTGGGACAAAGTTGTTGGTGCCAGTCTCGGGATTATCCAGCTGCAGGTTCTGTAGGGCTGGGTCGCGCATCCTCATGAGGTTGTGCAGAACCATGCATGTGTTGACGATGACCTTCACAGTGGAGGGGTGGTGCTGCATAGTGTGATGTATGTGAGTATCTGAACACCCCCATCGCATTGCCTCATGACGTCACAAGGATCTATTCCAAATAAACTCAGTTACGTTACAGAACTCACGGTGTCAGCACGTCCTTTACATGGTGTCAGATTTTATGGGATAATCTGTTCGACATGGCGCTCACAGGATTAAGACCACCAGGACCGTTAAATTTAGATGAAAAAATGGCCAAAAATTGGCGGACGTGGTTTCAAGCTTTTGAAATATACTCGACTGCTGCAGGTGTGTCGAGTAAATCGGAGAAGGTGCAGTGTTGCGTGTTTCTGCATGTAGCAGGCACCGAGGCCCAAAAGATCCACAGAACATTTGAATTCGATCCTGCGGAAAAGGACAAACTAGCACCGTTAATTGCCGCCTTTACTAGCTATTGTGAGGGCAAGACCAATATAACAGTTGTCAGGTACGAATTTAACTCATTTAACCAGTCGGGCGAGAGCATGGACTCATACATACGTGAGTTAAAACATTGCATGCAATATTGTTGCTATGGAACATTGGAAGCATCTTTATTATGTGATCGCATTGTCTGTGGAGTAAAAGATAATAGCCTGAGGAATAAGTTGTTGCAGTCGCCTACATTGTCATTGGAGGAATGCATCCAGATGTGTCGGTTAAGTGAGATTAAATCGTCACAGGTGACCAAGAACGAAGATAGTCAGGTCGATGTTGTTGATTCGAGTTACGTCAGGAGAGGATTTCAAAAGCGCGCATCTCCTTGGTTACGGCCATCAACAAGTCGGGATCACCGTAGTGCTGCCGTAGTAACTGGACGTTGTGGTCGATGTGGGTACCAACATCAACAAGGTAGCTGCCCAGCTCGAGGTAAAGAGTGATACATTATCCCCTTCAATGTGCCAGTTGGTGACTTATGGAGGTCATCGGATCAAGCCTAACGGGGAGACTACATTGACGATCAACGGGAAGGAACTGAGATTCCAAGTGACAGATGCCAGGAGTGCCATTCTAGGTAAACGGGCCTGTGTCACCCTAGGCCTGTTAACACGCCTAGACACCCTAGATGCTGTACAGACTGACATAGATGCACACAAACTGGTAAAGACTTACTCTGACGTTTTTGAAGGTTTAGGTTTAATTAAAGTGAACGCACAAATTTATGTTGATGAAAATGTAGTGCCTGTCATAGACCCCCCCGCGCAGAATACCCATGTCAATTGTTGATGATGTTCAAAAAGAGTTAAACCGAATGGTGGAGTTAGGTGTAATTGTTAAGCAGATAGAGCCGACCCCATGGGGTAAATTCTATAACGATTGTTAGGAAACCTGGAAAGATCAGGATTTGCCTTGATCCTACTAAATTAAACAAAGCAATTCTACGGGGCCCGTACCCCATACGAACTGTAGAAGAAGTAGTGGCACAAATACATGGGGCTAATTATTTTTCGGTGTTAGATGCTAACAGTGGGTATTGGCAGATAGAATTGGATTCTCACAGCTCCAAGCTTTGTACTTTTAATACCCCATGGGGCAGGTACCGCTATACATGTCTACCATTTGGAATTAAAACGGCGGGTGATGTGTTCATACAAGAAATGAATAGTATTTTAGTAGATTTGCCTGGAGTTCATGTCATTTCTGACGATATCTTGGTACACGGTGTAAGCATAGTAGAGCATAATGTACGTTTGGAAGCAGTATTAAAACGTGCAAGACAAGTAAACCTAAAATTGAATCCTAAAAAGTCTAAAATTTGCAGAAATAGTGTAAACTATGTGGGACATTTACTCACTTCGGGTGGCCTAAAACCAAATGCAGACAGGATCCAGGCAATAGTGGACATGCCAGCTCCAAAAGATAAGGCGGTAGTTCAGCGTTTCCTAGGCATGGTAGGGTATGTGAGTAAATTCATCCCAAACATGGCGAACATTACGAAACCGTTGCGAACGGTAATTCAAAAAAGTGTGGCATGGCACTGGGATTCTGAACAGGCTGAATCATTTCAAACATTGAAAAACCTTTTGACTGAAGCACCGGTTCTCAGATACTTTGATAAGTCAGAGAAGATCGTGATCCAGGTTGACGCGTCTAAATATGGTTTAGGCGCGACTCTATTTCAACATGAACTACCTATAGCTATGGCATCGAAAGCATTGGATAAAACGCAAATCAGTTACGCGGTCATTGAGAAGGAATTGTTAGCCATATGTTTCGGATGCCGAAAGTTTCACGATTATATTTATGGTAATGACGTAACTATCCAAACCGATCATAAGCCTCTCGTAGCTATCATGCTTAAACCCATACACCAATTATCAGCTAGAATGCAGAGAATGCGAATGAGGCTGCAGAATTATAACATCACAGTCACATACTTAAAGGGATCTAACTTGTTTTTTGCAGATACCCTGTCACGAGCCCATACGTCCAGTGTAAAACCAAACGACCTATTTGATTGTGACATTTCGGTGGCTGCAGTAGATATAGGGATGGATGTTATCCAGCGGGTTAAAAAGAGCACCCAGCAGGATCAGACACTGCAGAAATTAAGATATTTGGCATTAACAGGATGGCCTGCTAGAAACAGAAATGTCGATCCTGATGTATAACCATTTCATACATTTAGAGATGAGATCACTTTATATGATGGGTTGTTGTTAAAAGGGGCTCAAATTATCATTCCCAAGGCATTACAACCCAGCATTTTAGATACTTTACACGAGTCACATTTAGGCATAGTTAAATGTAAGCAACTGGCCAGAGATAACGTTTTCTGGCCGGGTTTAGGTGCCCAATTAGAGGATAAAATTTCTAGATGCTCAATATGCCAAGAATTCAGAAATGTCCAGGCAAAAGAACCGTTGGTAAATCATTCGATACAAGACATGCCATTTCACAAGGTCGGTGTTGACTTGTTTCATGTCGAAAATAGAAATTACCTGTTGATAGTAGACTACTATTCCAAATTCCCTGACATAATTGAATTGCTGCAAACGTCGAGTCAATCAGTGATTGACGCATTAAAGCAACCGTTCGCCAGATATGGCATACCTAGGTATGTAGTATCAGATAATGGACTGCAGTTTGCTAGTGAAGAATATAAAAAATTCTCATTAGCATATGGTTTCACGCCTATTTACACGAGCCCCATGCACGCTCAGAGCAATGGGCTAGTCGAAAGGTACGTACAAACAATAAAAAGAATAATAAAAAAATGTATTAAGGATAGTCGGGACGTACAAATAGCGCCTCTAAACTACAGAAACACAACACTAGATGGCGTTGGCGCATCGCCAGCACAGTTATTGATGTCATGCAGGTTGAGGACTAAAGTACCTATTTTGGATTGTAACCTTAAAGCAACACCCGTCCCATCCAAATTGCCTCAACTTAAGCGTAATCAAAACATGCAGAAGTTCTACTTTGACAAATATGCAGGTAAGGATCTCCCATCTGTAAACATAGGTGACAAAGTCAGATACCGAAATCATAATAATGAGTGGCAAAGGGGACACATTGTAGGCATGGGTGATGGACAGATAAGACAGTACAAAGTGTTAAATGAACGTCAGAATGTGTTACGACGTAACAGACAATTCTTGTTCAAATGTCCCAATGATAGGTTACCTCATAACCCAAATGTACATGACATTGTTGGTGGGGGCAAATCCCCTAGTATAAGCAGATCTTTAACGTATGCAACGAAATACGGAAGAGTATGTAAACCTCCGGTCCGTTATGGACAATGAGGTACCAAACAAAATGCTCATAGAAGCGTATCGCTATGCTATTCGGGCCAATGTTCATTCATGTGTAATAAGTAGACCCATGCCTTGATGTAGCATACAGCACAATAAGTATGAACTGTATTAAATAAGGGCGAACAAAGAATGGACACAATACATTCATTGTGTAAGAAACGACACTTTAAACAAACTGCGTGCCCTCATGGTATTGGGGAACTAAGTTACATTGCCTTACGAATCAAATATGTTAGCAAGTAAGATTTTGTGTGGCGATATCTTGTTAATGACCTGTAATCCCACGGGTGATATTAAAAGAATGTAATTCAGCACGCTATCAATACACATATGTGTCGCCAAATGGCCGCTCATGCTTATACATCACCCTTGTTTCATGATAGCTATGTTGTAATGTCGATACATACCAAATAAGTTACCAGTTAAACGTTGCTTGTGTTCTTAGCGTTTGATGCCTGCAGATGCGGTGCCCGAAATAGAAAGCGTTAATGTGTTACTAGTTGTAAAATAGTATCAGTGAGTGTCAAGTTTGTTACCGCAGCATGGAACTTTTACTCATGCAGGTAATATTTTTGCAAAACCTGGGACTAAGTTTGGATTGTATAAAAAGGGGGGGATATGACATTATGATAAATGTTAACATAAGACAAACGGAATGGTCACATGTAAATATTAAACATCTATCATAAGAGACCACTTGATCATACAGGTGGTCGTGTCCATAAAGGCGTCTTAAGGTTATACCTGTTAAAATGTTATCAATTGTTCAAAGGGGAAGATGTGATGTATGTGAGTATCCGAACACCCCAATCGCATTGCCTCATGACGTCACAAGGATCTATTCCAAATAAACTCAGTTACGTTACAGAACTCACGGTGTCAGCACGTCCTTTACACATAGTGGTCAGCAGCACTTGGAAGCAGTTGGCTAGAATGCCAAAGGCATTCTCCACCACTCTCCTAGCTCGGGACAGCCGGTAGTTGAACAGTCACTCCTCATTGTTCAACCCCCTCTTGCCATACGGCTTCATCATGGTCGGCCGCACGGCGAAGGCATCATCACCGATGAGAAAATATGGCACATCCTTCTGGCATAGCGTACGATGGCGTATGACAGCATATGTGACGCAAACCATTACGCCGGCATATGCTTACGCCATACACCATAGTGTGACAGCCCCTTAAGCTGAGGTCAAATTAGTTATAATACTTAATAATCGACCACGTATATGCATCCAGAAACTGGATGCCAGCGGGTCACGTCCCTTTAATGGCACCGGAAGGCGTCCCAACTGCCCCAGGTGCTGAGCGCTGTCAGTGATAGAGTCAGCACTGGTCCGAGTTGTGTGACCAGCCTACAACGTGATTATTCACCCTGCATTCAACTAACCCCGAGTACAACTCGCCCCTTTGTCAACACACCTTAAGCCTTAACCTGATTTGAGAATTCTCCCGGCTAGGATTGTGGCGTATTGCCCTCCCTTCTCCCTTCTCCCTTCTCCCTTCTCCCTTCTCCCTTCTCCCTTCTCCCTTCTCCCTTCTCCCTTCTCCCTTCTCCCTTCTCCCTTCTCCCTTCTCCCTTCTCCCTTCTCCCTTCTCCCTTCTCCCTTCTCTCTTCTCCCTTCTCCCTTCTCCCTTCTTCCTTCTCCCTTCTCCCTTCTCCCTTCTACCTTCTCCCTTCTCCCTTCTCCCTTCTCCCTTCTTCCTTCTCCCTTCTCCCTCTCTTCCCTTCTCCCTTCTCCCTTCTCCCTTCCCCTTCTCCCTTCTCCCTTCTCCCTTCTCCCTTCTCCCTTCTCCCTTCTCCCTTCTCCCTCTTCTTTCCCTTCTCCCTTCTCCCTTCTCCCTTCTCCCTTCTCCCTTCCTCCCTTCTCCCCTTCTCCCTTCTCCCTTCTCCCTTCTCCCTTCTCCCTTCTCCCTTCTCCCTCTCTCCCTTCTCCCTTCTCCCTTCTCCCTTCTCCCTTTCCCCCTTCTCCCTTTCCCCCTTCTCCCTTCTCCCTTCTCTTCTCCTTCTCCCTTCTCCCTTCTCCCTTCTCCCTTCTCCCTTCTCCCTTCTCCCTTCTCCCTTCTCCCTTCTCCCTTCTCCCTTCTCCCTTCTCCCTTCTCCCTTCTCCCCTTCTCCTTCTCCCCTTCTCCCTTCTCCCTTCTCCCTTCTCCCTTCTCCCTTCTACCTTCTCCCTTCTCCCTTCTACATTATCCCTTCCCTTCAGCCCTCCCCTCCCCCCCCTCCCCCTATTCTCTCGTTATCCCTTCACCCTTCACCCCGACCCTCCATTCTCCCTTCTCCATACCTTCAACCCATCCCCCCCCTCCTTCTTCTCCCTTCTCTCGAACCGTCAGCCCCTCCCCCTCCCTCCCTTCTTTCTCCTCCCCCCTCCCTTCTCCCTCCTCCGGACCTTCAGTCCCTCCCCCCTCCCTCCCTTCTCCCTCCCTCCCTCTCCGACCTTCAGTCCCTCCCTCCCTCCTTCTCCCTTCATCCCTCCCTCCCTCTCCGCCACTCCCCCTCCCTCCCTTCTCCCTTCATCCCTCCCTCCTCCTCCGAACCTTCATCCCTCCCCCTCCCTCCCTTCCTCCTTCATCCCTCCCTCCCTCCTCCGAACCTTCAGTCCCTCCCCCTCCTCCCTTCTCCCTTCATCCCTCCCCTCCTCCGAACCTTCAGTCCCTCCCCCTCCCTCCCTTCTCCCTCCCTCCCTCCCTCCCTCCTCCGAACCTTCAGTCCCTCCCCCTCCCTCCCTTCTCCCTTCATCCCTCCCTCCCTCCTCGAACCTTCAGTCCCTCCCCCTCCCTCCCTTCTCCCTCACCCCTCCCTTCCCTCCTCCGAACCTTCAGTCCCTCCCCCTCCCTCCCTTCTCCCTTCATCCCTCCCTCCCTCCTCCGAACCTTCAGTCCCTCCCCCTCCCTGCCTTCTCCCTTCATCCCTCCCTCCCTCCTCCGAACCTTCAGTCCCTCCCCCTCCCTGCCTTCTCCCTTCATCCCTCCCTCCCTCCTCCGAACCTTCAGTCCCTCCCCTCCCTGCCTTCTCCCTTCATCCCTCCCTCCCTCCTCCGAACCTTCAGTCCCTCCCCCTCCCTGCCTTCTCCCTTCATCCCTCCCTCCCTTCACCGAACCTTCAGTCCCTCCCCCTCCCTCCCTTCTCCCTTCATCTCTCCCTCCCTTCACCGAACCTTCAGTCCCTCCCCCTCCCTCCCTTCTCCCTTCATCCCACTTTTCTCCCCCCCTTTCAACACTCCCCCTCCCTACCTTCTCCCTTCTCCCTCCGTTCTCCCTTGTCCATCCCTTCACCCTCTCCGTCGCCTCATCCCCGCCCACCCCCAACCCTGCCCTCCGTGTCCATCCCTGCCCCTTCCCAGGCACCGCTGCCCTCTCCAGAGGCTCGCAAACATACCCCGAGAGTCAATTTTAGTGCGCATGTTTGTTAGTTCTCAGCCTCGCCGCTGTTTGCTTGGTGGCGCTATGAGACTACCGGAAGTGCCCTTTGCGCACCGCCGGCGTGTTGGTTGCGTCCCCCAGGCCGGAAGTCGAGCTCAGCAAGCACTTACCGCTTCCGGGCCTATTACCCGCCGTCCCGCGAACACGGGTATGGGAGGTGGGTTGTGCAGTACTTTTCGTCCGTGGGCACATTTATTCTCGCGCGTTCCAATTGGGTTAGTTCTGGTGGAATTTGACCATTCAAGCTGAACGTCACGTATGCATATACATCCAACGCTGTGCGGTAATGGTGGTTTCTGGTGAGGACATTGAAGGCAATGTTCACTTGTTTACAAATGACCCTTCATGAAGCTCTCCGGGTGGTTCTCGATGCTGAGGCTGCAGATTGTCACAAAGTCGTCAGTAATCTGTGTCTTTAAATGCCTCAGAATACTTACTCTGGTGAGGATCCTCAATTATAACACTACCTAAGATAATAGTTGTACTTATATAATGCACTGTTTAATTATTACATGATTAAATATTCTCAGATTCTGGAACAAAGTAAACAAATGTGTGTTGGGAGAGGTTTAGTTTATTTTTGTTAAAACAATTGTTGTTGATGAAGATTTCATGATTGCAGAAATTAACCGTTCACGAAATGCGTTATCAGTGTTTATTCCCCCGGTTAATTAAATCGACGTAATTATGCAATGCCACCCAACTAAGTACGCGTAATAACTCGTTTACGTCCACACGTGGCGCCCCCTGGTGTTTGGCGCTGAACTAGCTCGGTGAGATCTGGCTCGACTGTGGTTCACGAGGGTAGGGGGAACTCTGCACAGTTGGACGGCCATAACACGCAGGTGGCGGGTCGACACAGTGTCCGCTGAGTGACGGGGGGTGGGTGCCAGTGTCGGGGCTACATGCGCCAGGCCAATTGGGCGTATGTCCACCGCCAGGGGATGAAGTGAGGCGCGGCGACATGCAATCCAAGCACTAATTGAATATCGCCACTGTTTGTGCTTGCACAACTGCATACAAAACAACAAACACAATATGTATATCAGCGTTCGAAATAAGAATGTGTCCGCTTGTGAAAATTCACATGGACTAGTGAAAATCACATCAATCTTGTCCGCTGGACAAGTGACAAATTTGGCATATTTCTCTCAATGCATATATATATATGTGTCATATAATCTATTATATGAATATAAATTAGCGGATGTATATATCTTGTAATTATTATTATTTATTATGGCACGACTGAATAATTATTCCCCTTTGCATGTTATATATTTGCTCCAGTCCAGCACGCTGCCTTGCTGCTGTCCTCCCCCCCCCCCCCCCACCCCCCACCTCCTACTGCGCGCACTGGAGCCGCTTACCTGTCCCAGTACACATCCAATTTTACTTGCGTTAGCATGTCTCGCTTGCAGCTCCGCCAGTGCTAACCGACATTGCGGTTTGCACGTAACTCTTGTAAGTTCAATAGCATGCCACTGCTTTTTTGTAGTGCTTGTGGTAGAACTCACGACAAAAGCATTATTTGTAACACCACTGAGGAGGATAGCAGTGTGCGTGAGACAAGAAGCACTAGGGCTGCTAGAATGTCGAAGGGTGCGTGCAAAGGACGAGGTCATGGCGTTGGAGATGGCGGGGAACTGTATGAGTGTGGCTGAGCTATGCAAGGATTGAGGAATTATGAAATGAAAAAGAATTGGATGAGTTGCTTCAGGCAAGGGACGGCTTGCTAGCGGAGAGTGCGGAACGACGACGCGGGCGTGAAATCAACTTGACTGTCATGGTGGCTGGGGGCGTTGCCGGGGAACCTTCCAAGATGGCGGTGGGCCCTCCGCCGGCAGCCACGATGCATATATATATATATATATATATATATATATATGTATATAAGAAGTATAAATTGTTAGCCAAGATATATACATATATATATACATATGTATACATATGTATACATATATATACATATATATACATATATATACATATATATATATATATGTATATAAGTTAAATACTGAGAACTAGTGAAAATTCAAACGGACAATTCAGATGGGCAAGTGATAATGACACCAGACCTGTCCTTTGGACAAGTGAAAATCTTTGCTTATTTCGATCACTATATATATATGAAGATACTTACTTTATAAAAATAACAAATTTATAGAATTCAGCATTTATATACTGAATAATTTGACATATGAGTAGCCTAATATGAGCTCAACGCTGATTACAGCAAGCACCACTGTAGAATAATCCATGAAAGCTAGTTATTTTTCGCTTAAGATTAATTGCTTACTACATTCCACATAGTTAAATATGCCCCAGAAGCCTTTGAAACGCACTGACAGCCGACGCTGGCTTCTTCGTAGAACTCTCCTAAGCTGTTTTTTTAATAGCCAGGGCACTATTTGTTCGTATAAATAAGAATTCCGTTTTAAAACGCATTGATTTCAGGGGTAGAAATGGGAACATTCATATTGCTTCATTGCAATTAAACTATATCCAAAATGATTGATATGGACTGATGATGACTGGAACTGAGAATTGAATATTCACGTATTTAAAATGGACTTCTCTTAAACCAGTGTGCTGCACACTTACACATTCTCGCTAAGAGATACTCACTAGAGATTGGTGGAATAGGGGGTGACTTTAATTTGTTAAAGCCACCATACATCTGGCGAGAACATATCGCAACACTTGTTGATTGACGATTTTTGGTAACAAACTATCGGTGTTAGTGCCCCCATAGTTGCTGCACATAGCACACTGCTCATACCCGCGAACCTCGGTGAGTGTATGTTGGGCTTTAGTCTTAGCTGTATGGCTTCGACAGTTAATTACAATGGTTACACATCACAACAGCAATGGTTACACATCGCACCACCAATAACAGTGAATGCCGATAAGTGTATGGCAGGCTTCAGTCTTTGCTCAAAGTCTCCTACTACAATTAATTACACATTACAAGAGGCGTACATTAATTACACTCTGTAACTGAGAACCCTGTTAAGTACATAGTGAACTCCAGTCTTTGCTCAAAGTCTCCTACTACAATTAATTACACATTACAAGAGGCATACATTAATTACACTCTATAACGGAGAACCCTGTTAAGTACATAGTGAGCTTCAGTCTTTGCTCAAAGTCTCCTACTACAATTAATTACACATTACAAGAGGCATACATTAATTACACTCTATAACGGAGAACCCTGTTAAGTACATAGTGAGCTCCAGTCTTTGCTCAAAATCTCCTACTACAATTAATTACACATTACAAGAGGTGTACATTAATCACACTCTATAACTGAAAACCCTGTTAAGTACATAATGAGCTTCAGTCTTTGCTCAAAGTCTCCTACTACAATTAATTACACATTACAAGAGGCATACATTAATTACACTCTATAACGGAGAACCCTGTTAAGTACATAGTGAGCTCCAGTCTTTGCTCAAAGTCTCCTACTACAATTAATTACACATTACAAGAGGTGTACATTAATCACACTCTATAACTGAAAACCCTGTTAAGTACATAATGAGCTTCAGTCTTTGCTCAAAGTCTCCTACTACAATTAATTTCACATTACAAGAGGTGTACATTAATCACACTCTATAACTGAGAACCCTGTTAAGTACATAGTGAGCTTCAGTCTTTGCTCAAAGTCTCCGAATGCAGCTAATTAAAGTAGCTCCGTCACAAGTTGTCGCGTGCTAATGAGGGGAATGATGGCCGCGCTTCTGCACAGACCTGATGTGTGTTGTCATGTGTAGGCCTGTGTAGGCCTAGTTAGGCCTGCTGGCTGCTGACTGCGGGGCTCGGTGGTTGCGCCCCGACGTGACGCGCGGGGACGTGTCGCCCCCTGGCGGTGACGACGGCAGCACGTAATGACGGCACAAGTGACGAACCATCTACATATATGCATGGATTCGTCACTGATGTATTATAGCATAACACAAGGCACCACGCACATAGTAGAATGTACAACCCACGGGAACCAGCACACATCTCACACACGCATAACATACACTCCATGTAGAATAATCATATAATATCATGTCGTGGGGGTGATGCAAATTGGACATATTGCGCCTAGAGCAGGATTCGAACCCACACTTCTTGCCATTTCTGGGCTAGTGTGTTTACCACTACACTACTTATGACCCATGATGCAATCATCCTATCCATGCCTAACTGTCTATGTGACTCCGTGCCTGAGAGGTCAGTGCAGACTACTACAAACTCCCTCTGGAATTGTGAGTATTTTAAATGGTGTATGCCCATAAGTCTTTTAATGAAAAAGGGAAATATTGGGCCAGAACAGGATTTTTGAAGCCACACTTCTAGCCATATAGCTACATAGGTTCATTGATGCGATCACTTTCCTATCCATGCCTACCTGGTGTGGATTCCTGCTTGCAGATCAATGCAGACTACTACAATATCACTCTGCTATCCATGCCTACCTGACTATGTGGATTCCTGCTTGAAGATCAATGCAGACTACTACAATATCACTCTGCTATCCATGCCTAGCTGACTATGTGGATCCCTGCTTGGAGATCAATGCAGACTACTACAATATCACTCTCCTATCCATGCCTACCTGACTATGTGGATTCCTGCTTGGAGATCAATGCAGACTACTACAATATCACTCTCCTATCCATGCCTACCTGACTATGTGGATCCCTACTTGGAGATCAATGCAGACTACTACAATAATACGCGTGTAGTGAGTTATGCAACACGTAAAGCTCACAACGTGACGCTGGGTTGCAGTTACTCCTAGTAGTAGTGATCAGAACTTTGTAAGAAAGCTGATGTCTGCCGGTGCTATTCCAGTGCATGCGTCTTCTAGGCTTTAGGTTGGCTGACCATATCAAAATCACAGATAAAGGAAACTATATCAAAGTAATAATGTACCCACGTGGAGGTGAAAGACTCTTTTCTGACCAAGCGAATCCTGGGCAGTGAGTGGAAGCTCAGACCTGTATGACGCCTCGATAATGCAACAAGTGACCAACACTTTATTTTGGCCACATCATTCGTCAGAGTTCAATATACCGTACATTGTTGGAACGGAAGGTGAATGGCAGCAGAGGGAGAGGGAGACCAAGAACATCATGGTTTACAAATATTTCACAGTGGACAGGCTTGAATTATTCACAGTCTATCAGAACAGCACAACATCGGGACAAGTGGAGAACCATTGCATCCAACACTCGACTAGAGGATGGAACTATTGATTGATTGACCAACACTAAGCACAGGTATAACTTACAAAGTATGTGGTTAGTCACATATCGCAGGTCAGTCACATATCGTCTGGGAGAGACTACGAAGAGGTGTTGCATACGCAGTTGTCTATCGTGACCATTGCAAAACTTTGAATTTTACTTTGGATTTGAAAGTGACATGACTAAGGATACATATATTCTTCAAACAAAATTATAATAACTGTAACGTTATTTTATTTTGCCTCGCATATATTAGGAGACCATCAAAAGCATAATATTACATAAATGTTATATAATTGCAATCTGAGTTAACGATTACTGTACATATTAAGTTTGCACTGTGGTTAAGGGGAATTGAATTGTGCATCGGTGCACGTTTGTAAAGCTGGGAGATTTGTTAGTACAAAGCATCACGCAATAGTGTGACTACCTCTACACATTTAAAACATTCCACACTTGATAACTGGTGAGATCACTCCTTTATCTGTGGCTGTGTATGTTTATAGGCTTGCATATTAATAGATTGTGTGCACGTGATATAACAATGCAGAGACGATTCCATACTCAGTTCCTCATTTACATTCATTCATTCGGTTCACAATTACAATAATTATGAGTGTTGAATTGCTACAGCCCCCCCTCGAGCCCCCCCCCCCCCTTCACCCTCTACTTTCTCCTCCGTGAGACGCCCCCCCCCCCCCCCCCGTTGCCCAGTCTGCCGCTGGGGCGCTCTCAGTCCGGCATTGCGCCTTTGACATGCATATTCACGTGTCAACTAATACGGCGAGCCGCGGCAGTGTTCCACTTATCTTTTATTCGTATTTTGTTATTACTGTGGGGTCTTTTTGTCGGTGGGTGGGTGTGGGTGGGTGTGGGTGGGTGTGGGTGGGTGTGGCTGGGTGTGGCTGGGTGTGGCTGGGTGTGAGTGGGTGTGGGTGGGTGGGTGTGGCTGTGGGTGGGTGTGGGTGGGGGTGAGTGTGGCTGGGTGTGGGTGGGTGTGAATGGGTATGGGTGGGTGTGGGTGGGTGTGGGTGGGTGTGCGTGGGTGTGGGTGGATGGATGTGGGTGGGTCTGGGTGGGTCTGGGTGGGTTTGGATGGGTGGGGGTGGGTGTGAATGGATGGGTGGGTGTGGGTGGGTGTGGGTGTGGATGGATGGGTGTGGGTGGGTGGGTGTGGGTGTGGGTGGGTGTGGGTGGATGGGTGGGGTGGATGGGTGTGGGTGTGGGTGGACGTGTGTGGGTGGGTGTGGGTGGGTGTGGGTGGGTGTGGGTGGGTGTGGATGTTGGCATGGAGCACCACAACGCGTTAATAGTTCAGGGAATTGTTAGCCAAGTGCCATAACATCCATGACACTTGCCAGTAAGCTGGGGAGCTCGGGCAGGGCTTAATGTCCCCCTTCCGCGTCGTGATCTGAGGTGTGCACGACCAAACAGAGCCACACTGTAGTGCGCGTCACGGCGTTCAACTTGAAAGCTCAAGTTCTGCTGGATGTCGGCAACTTATTGTTCACCGGCTTCCTATGTCTCAGCCAAACCTGTACGATTAATGCCTTTCATTTGTTTCTAATGCAAATTGCTGTGAAATTGTCCCAACAACTATTTTACATGAGGTAAAATAGCACTTTGTGTGTTATGGTGCATGCTGTTCAACACGTTCCGCTGTGTGTGCTGAAGCTGTGAGTTGGCGTGTGTTATGGTGTATGCTGTTCAACATGTTCTGCTGTGTGTGCTGAAGCTGTGAGTTGGTGTGTGTTATGGTGCATGCTGTTCAACACATTCCGCTGGGTGTGCTGAAGCTGTGAGTTGGTGTGTGTTATGGTGTATGCTGTTCAACATGTTCTGCTGTGTGTGCTGAAGCTGTGAGTTCGCGTGTGTTATGGTGCATGCTGTTCAACACATTCCGCTGTGTGTGCTGAAGCTGTGAGTTGGCGTGTGTTATGGTGCATGCTGTTCAACACGTTCCGCCGTGTGTGCTGAAGCTGTGAGTTGGCGTGTGCTATGGTGCATGCTATTCAACATGTTCCGCCGTGTGTGCTGAAGCTGTGAGTTGGCGTGTGTTATGGTGCATGCTGTTCAACACGTTGTGCCATGTGTGCTGAAGCTGTGAGTTGGTTTGTGTTATGGTGCATGCTGTTCAACACGTTCCGCTGTGTGTGCTGAAGCTGTGAGTTGGCGTGTGTTATGGTGCATGCTGTTCAACACGTTCCGCTGTGTGTGCTGAAGCTGTGAGTTGGCGTGCCGCATCGCAGCATCAGTCCTTGCTGAGGGACCAGCGAAACTTGGAACGCGGCTCATTGATCAGATCGGGAGCTCTAAAGGGGGTTCGAATTGGATGTAGCTGTTTGGGTCTCTCTGCCAGCTCATCAAGTGGCTTCACAATGTGCGCCTGGTGAGTTAAAGACATGCTCTAGTCTTATTAACGATATGCTGTGAGCAGAAAAAGGGCAAACCTGGAGGAGAAAATCGCCAGGATTCCCCTTTTTCAAATGACCAGAGCGGTATTCTCAAAATTTCCATTTGCTGAAAATATTACCAACTTTGCTCACCGTTCCATGCAAGCCCTGCACCTGCTAGGTCATGCACACCAAACGGGGTGTCCATTTGGTTAGAACATCCGCTTCCTCTGACTAGGATTTCTGTCAGAGTCAAGCTAAATACTTACCAATTTGGAACTTTCCTCTAGCTTGCTTTGCACTGGATAATATTTAATAGTAAAATAGCAGAAGGGACCGGTTGAATGGGTATTGGGATAATGTGACTGAGTGCGCTATTGCATCAATGGTGTTTGTAGCATGGTATCTCAATTAGGCAGCACTGTCAGGTTGACATGAGTGAATGCTGCGCTCTATTGACATAAGTGATAATAGGGATACTTACCATACACATAGACATAAGGTGGTTATTGCCCGATATAGGGTATGATGCCCGAGGACCTTTGGAGTGAGTGTTGACAGACGAATATCAAGCCGTAGCCGAAGTTAATACTCATTTCACATACACGATTGTAAAGTCGACGGCTGGCAGTTTGAGTGGTGTAGATAGGCTAATAGGAAATCACTACAGGCAAGGAAGGAAAGTAGATATAGAGTGAAAGGTAGGAGAGTTAGACTCCTTCATTTATTGTATATATAGTTTCGGGAAACAAGATGGTGGTGAGCACATGATCTAGTCTTCCAATCACTAACAGGCATTCTTATATCCACCAATGAGGGCCCTGTTGGGTCTGGTGTGCAGTGATCCATAAATAATACTTGGAGGGGAGGGGGTATGTGAGGAGAGTTCCAAAGACTCTGTCACAAGTCAAGAAGTGACCCTCTCTCAGGTCAAGAAGTGACCCTCTCTCACTATCTATATTGATATACAATTTCTATATTTAATTAGTAATGGATCACCAACTCCACATATACCTTATATGCCTTTGGTTTTACATAACATCTACCATTATATAGGCCATTTGCAATTTATTATTGAGTAGTTCTCCATAGCCCATATCTCAAATATGGGCAAATTTTACACGATGGTTTAAAACATCATGTAAATAGCAACAATTGATATGGGACTATTTCCTCTGATATTACTATTAGTTATATCAGTCCGAGTAGATTATCGTGCACTGCAATAGAAATCAAAATTAGTTGAAAATTTAGGAAATACACATAGACATACATACACATATATATTTATATATGCATATATATATACGTACATATATACACAACTTTTTCCTGAGCGACGACTAAGGCCCTGTCACACTACGACGTGACTACGTCAGCGTAGGCAGAACGTGAAAATAATTATATTACGTCGACGTTATGGGCGTAATATGCAAATTGTGGACGTGAGCGTAACGTGAAAGTAACGTTGGTGTACGTCGTGACCTTAGCTGTAACGTGACAATGTTAGGGGGGAGGGGTAATTGGCGACGTGACCGGGCGTTAGTGTAACGTGAGCGTAACGTCGCCGTAACGGGTGCGACGTGGACGTAACGTGACCGTAACGCCACCGTAACGTGACCGTAACGTGACCGTAACGTGACCGTAACGTGACCGTAATGTGACCGTAACGTGACCGTACCCGTGACCGTAACGTGACCATAACGTGACCGTAACGTGACCATAACGTGACCGTAACATGACCGTAACGTGACCGTAACGTGACCGTAACGTGACCGTAACGTGCAAAACGCTGCTCCCACCCGGGCCGTCGGTCTGATGTGACATAACGTGACTCTAACGTCATTTACGCTGGTATAACGATCGCGGAACGTCTACCTAACGTCATTGTCACGTCATCCCGACGTAACGGCTTCACGTCGAGATACGTCGAAAGTTTTGAACAGGTTCAAAACCTTGACGCGCGCCGACGTAACACGACGTAACATGACGTAGCTCGACGTCACTCTAACGTCATTATGACGTCATCATAAAGTAACCCAACGTACGGCAACGTAATGACGAAAAATCGTCACGTTAGGCTCACGTTGGCTCGTTACGTCGTAGTGTGACAGGGGTATAAAGTCAGTAGTCGTCAGTCTAGTGGAATCGGGACTGCCCGAGTGGCGGGCACCACTGGGCTCGGGCTGTGTTATAGCCCTGACACATTACGATGCTTCTCGCCAAAGCGTGTCGATGTATGTGATTTTTTGGCACAATGTCGCGATACGTCAGGAAGCGTTACGCGCGCGTCAGGCACGCATTGGTATTCGCTGATGGACGGCGACGGTCGGCGAGAGTCGGCAGCGTGCATCAGGGAATCGGCGAAGTTTTGTGCTTGCACAAAACTTTCGACGTGCGACAACACGCGGCTGCTAACATCATGGCAATGTTAGGAGCACGTCGAGATATGTTACATGCGCTGGAAAAAGGTTATGCAAACGCTAGGCATACGGCGCGCACACGTGAGGCTCGTTGCGCCAAATTGTTGCTTTTTTATTTGTTGTGTTGTGTCCTAGCAACATCTAAGGTCATATCAGGATGGCGCGCCAAACTTTTTTGTTTTTTTTCTCACAACGTCGGCCGCACGCTACCAATACGTTGCACTGACGCCGAAAAGTTTGACGTGTCTCGATGATTAAAAGCGATTTTGCGCGTTGGCGGCGCGCCGGTGAGAAGCATCGTAACATGACAGCACCATTACAAACAATACATTGATACTTCCGCGAATGTATACTTGTATAATGCTTATACACCATATATATACACATGTAAACACGTACATATTATATACACAAGTACATTTCATAGTATGACTTGAAGTGGCCTCAACACTTATTCCCCCGCGACTGTAATATTGGTTCTAGCATAGTCAACGAATATTATCCTTTACTATTCCTGAGTAATGTTGTACTGGGTTGGAAATCACTCCAGGTACCAGTGAATGCTGTACCCCAGTGGCTGAGCACTATATAAAGCTGCCATACGTTTGTATGGGCCCTGATATAACCTTAGATGTTGCTAGAACGTAACACCCCTCCCTCACTCACTGAGAGGGCAGCCCGCCGGGTGTCGGGCCCCGACAGGGAGACCTTCCCGACTTCAAAGCGCGTAAATGAAAACGTCCGATCACAGCAAAAGGAAACGCCATCTCGCGAGACCGGAAACGGGAGCCGATAAACGCCGGGCAGGGTGACCTGGGAGGCGGCCGGAGGGGGGGGGGGGTGGGGGGCTGACACGGCTCCATAGCCCACGAGCACGAACAGGGGCACGTTGGAACATGCATTGGGGTTTACACTACAGGTACATTTAACGCCACATCAGGACAGTTACAATAATTGTGACAGTATTCATTCATGGCAACTTCATAGTGCTGTCCCATTGAGATGCCATTTTGCCGACACTATGATACGCTAGCACACCAAATCTCATTATCGCGATGCTTTGCCAACCAGTCCTTTGCCTATCTTACAATTATCCAATCCGAGGTAAAATAGTGGCAAGTTCTAATTTTGTAAGTATTTAGCTTGACTCTGCCAAGAATCATAGCCAGGACTTTTAGTAGGGAAAGCGGACGTTCTAACCGTCTGTTGATGAACGCTCCACTCGACCCCCCTATTCTATGGGGCTTTTTAACATAGCTCATTTAACCACCGCCTACACACCACTGTTCCTCTGTTCCTGCAAAATATGATTTATTATATATAAAAACAGGAGTTTGAAATTGAGCTGTAAGTGACCACAGAGACGAGTCGCTGGTCGGTGAGGAACTACCTCCGTACTTCATCAGTCCGTGCCTGTAACTATAATGATGCCGGGAAACAAATGCAGACATTCTTGGTCCAACGCCTGCAAGTCTTTCAACTGTGAAGGTTATTTTCCTAGTTTATGTTCCCATAACGGGTTAGTGAGCACAGATAGAGCTAGTGTAGTCTGATTGTAATATAAAACGGACTCGAATATTGTCATTGTTAATATCACTTACTATTGGGAAAACTAGAAGCAAACTAGAAGTTTCAAAAAGGTTAGGGTATCAGGCAATGTGCGCCAGACTGCACAATATTTTACTTGCGTCGCGCATCTCCTTCCGGCAACAAACTTGGCTAATGGCTCTGTGACACTATGACATAAGGAGCTAACATGAGGCAACATAGGTGAATTTTGGTCATTACCTTGAGGTGCGGCGGGTTACGGCATGCATATGTTAGGCAAACGTTGAGTTACGTCGAGATACTTCAGGCTATGTCGAGTTACGGCAGCACGCGTCAAGGTTTTGGATATACCCAAAACTTTTGATGCATCGCAACATAAAGCAGTTACTTTGGGATGACGTTACACTCACGTTAGACAACATGGGGTTAACGTATCTCAACATAGGTCAAATGTGTCTGTGATGCATGGTTAATGTTGCTCAAATGTATCCCAAATGTGTCCTGATGTAGTTGACGTAGTTGACAAATGTCTAGTGTGCGAGTATCATCTGTCACGTCCTTCGAACGTTGTCGAACGTGTTGTGAACATGGTGGGAATGTTATGCCTTTGAGAATATAAAGACCTCCAATGTCCTCCTGTCAGCAGAACAGCTCCGATCTTCACAAAGGAAACATGTGCCTGAGTGGGTCATGCAGGACTACCAACTGGCCATTCTCAAAGTTCACCATGAGACAAATATGTTGTTACTGCACTATATTGAGGCTAGAAGAAGGAGAAGGAAAAAATCTCACCAGAAGCGATTGTGGGTGAGGCAGTGGATCGGGAGGTGGCATGAGTTTGGCATGTATGACCAGCTTCTGGTGGAACTCTGTAATGAGGACACAGCTTCCTTCGTCCACTTCATGCGGATGCCTCCCCAGATGTTCGACAAGATGCTAGCAAGAGTGGGTCCGTGGATCACCAAAAATTACACTACCTACAGGAAGCCGCTCGAGCCTGGCCTCAAGCTTGCCCTCACTCTGCATCACCTAGCATCGGGCAACAAGTACGCTTCCATGAAGTTTGGGTGGAGGGTGCCAGACAACACCCAATCTCTCATCGTGAGAGAGGTGTGCAAGGCCATCATCGCAGAGTACATAGATGAGGTGATGACCTGCCCCATCACTCCAGAGGGATGGCGTGCCATCTCCGACAACTTCTTGGAGAGGTGGAACTTCCCCCATAACTGTGGAGCACTTGATGGGAAGCATGTTGCCTGCTCGTGTCCCCCAAAGAGTGGATCCCTGTACTACAACTATAAGGGATTCTACTCCATAGTTCTCATGGCACTCATTGATGTAGACTACAAGTTCATCTGGGCCGATCTTGGTGGTAAAGGCTCTGCATCAGATGCGCATTTGTTCAATGATTCTGAGCTGAAGGCCAGCACTTAAGAAGGTACCATAGGTTTCCCAGAAGCCGAGCCTATTGTGGCCGGCCAGAGGATGGTTCCATACTTCCTGATCGGTGACAATGCCTTTGGCCTACGCCAGATGATGATGAAGCTGTACAGCAGGAGGGTATCATGGATGAGGGGTATGGTGCATGAGGAGTGCATCTTCAACTACAGGATTTCCCGCGCTAGGAGAGTCATGGAGAATGCGTTCGGCATCCTGGCAGACCGATTTCAGGTTATGCTCAGCACGATGCAGCACCACCCCACCACCATAAAGCTCATCGTCACAGCGTGCATGGTCATACACACCATGATGAGGATCTGATATCCCACACTCCAGAATCAGCAGCTAGACCGTCCAGAGAACATATTACATATTAATAGGCAAGCACACAATAAATACTGTCAGTTCTGTTCACTTATCTGGGGTCTGACCCTGGCCCTTTGGGCTGGGGGGGAGTCAAGGTCCACTGGCGCAAAGAGCTCCTGCCCCTCGATGTTAAGGTTTAACACATTGGATATGCCCGACAGGCCGGACAGATTCAGGAATCCGTCCATAGCACTCTGATTGAGGAGCCACACCGACGTTAACGCGCTGCCACTTATATATATCTACAGGCAGGCACAAAAGTACTGTCAGTTCTGTTCCCTTATCCGGGCCCTGGCCCTGGCCCTTTGGGGGGTTGTCGAGCTCCCCTGGCGCAAAGAGCTCCTACGCCTCAATGTTCAGTTTCGACATGTTGGATATACCCGCCAGGCTGGACAGATTCCACACTGACATTAATGCGCTGCCATTCATACATATGTACAGGCAGGCACAAGAAATACTGTCAGTGACACATTAAAAAAAAAAGTCATACAAATGAAAACAGAAAACAGAATACCAAATATATAGATATGTACATGCAGGCACACAATAAATACTGTTGGTTCTGTTCACTTATCACTATCCGGGGCCTGGCCCTGATCCTTAGGGGGTTGTCAAGCTCCCCTGGCCCAGAGAGCTCCTGCGCCTCAATGTTCAGGTTTGATGCCAACACCTGCAAGACAAAATAATAAAGCAACATAAGTACAATGAATACAAGACAAAATAATGAGGACAATAATAAATAAATCCACATGCTTGCATATTATAATGCCATTAAATATTTTAAATGATTTTTCAACAATGAGGTCTAAAAGAAATAAAGAAGTAATTAAATAAAAAAATTTTTAATTAATATCCACATGAATGCAAATGAAAAAATATAGTACTTACACTTCTGCAGGACTCTGGCTGGTGCCGCATAACTGAGTTGAGGAAGCCAAACTTGCCCATGATCCACTGCTCCCTCTCAGTTCACTCGGGTGCCCCATCACCACTCTTCTTTTTATGCAGCCTGCTGTTGCTGTCCCGCATGGATTTGAACCAGTCCTGGAGATGTGCAGCGGTTCTCCCCATCTTCTGGGCCTGATCCTCCCACAGCTTGCTCTTTTTTGTCAGTCTTCCGGTAGTCGGTCAACTTGACGTTCCAGAGGACCGGGGTGTCATGCAGAAAATCCAGCACTGCCTCCTCCTCGTCTGCAGGCAGAGTGCAGTCAAACTTGTGCATGCTCCTCTTGCCTGTTCCTTGCAGACTGTGTGAGCCGGAGGAGGTGGAGGCAGCCGACGATGCACAGGAATGCAGAGAAGATGGAGACAGGGACTGCGTGTCCATAGTCTCCTCTGTGTCCTCAGTCGGGCAATTAGGAGATAAGACCATAGGGGATTGGGGAGATGGTGCTGCTGGTGATTTTGGTGGTGTGCCAGTCATCCTCTTCCTCCCCTTCCTTCTTCCCCTCCCATAGTGGGGGTTTGAAGCACAAGTGGAAGTTGTGAGGAGAGAGCAACACAGCACCCTTATTTATACCCAAAGGCACAGGTGGGTTGGGTGCTTTTCCGCATGTCGGCCCACGTTTCGCTCACGCCGAGCATGTTAAGCATGTGCTGCCATCACGCTGGCCACGCTGGACTCATGTCAGCCCGATGCTAGTCACTCGGCGGGTCGATGTTGACTCACGTCAGGAAAAATGGTTGAGTTGAACGTGGCAACATTATAGAGCGGGTGTGATCACGCCAGTCCGCCGCTAAGCCATCACTAATGTCACACTAGGCTCGCTCACTCGTTGAACTGCGTTCTAACTATGTATACCGACGTTACGCTCACGTCAACTACATGCCACTGACATCCAAATTGGCCCCGTATTTACATATTACGCCGAAAATGTTGACGCGTAAAATAGATTTTCATGTTGCCCCTATGCTGGCGTGTTACATCGATACGTGACAGGGGTATTAGTGGGTTAGCTATAATAAGTTCAGTATTATGGGCTAACATGGTGGGTCGCTGCAAAAACTGTGCCGCTATTATGGGTGTGGTGTATGTGATGGGGGTGAGTGAGAATGGACCTCTCCCCTCAAATCCCCATACTCAACCAAGTATGCTCTGGCACCTGATATATAGAGGGTGGTTAGTTGTCTGTACAGCTGAGGTAAGCAATTCACTGAGGGGCGAGGAAGACCAGGAGGGACCGAGGAGCAAGGCGGGGCACAGGATCCACTCTATGGTGAGTATTCAAGGGCCTGGCCAGTGACATGCATTCTGACTAGTGACTTACACTACACATGCACTAGACATTAAACCTCACGTGTAGCTAGGATGCAAAGCCTCCATCAATCAGGCATGCTCTGAATGCGAGCAGACTGCTGTTGACTATTCACTGTTGCACGAGAAGCAATATGTTTGGCACAAAGCGTTGGGTCTGGACAAGTCTAAGACGCTGGTTCTTATCGGTAATCAAGTACAACCCAGCTCTTATCTTCGTATCCATCCACTACTTATTGAATACCAATTCCAGGAAGCTTAATGGTCTCTCTCCCCGACCAGTGAAATTGCAATTTTCTGCATTGCTGTGTCACATGCTTTCTGTGTTCTTATTGTTGTGCCTTGCATTGCACAAATAACCGATAGTTGCGAAATGTGTGGGAGTGGGTAGTCTGTAGCTGCCTGGTCTGGAATCATGGTCCCATACTCATGTCAACTAGGTGTGCTGTGCCATCGCTAAAGCCTCAAATTACTGACAACAAACATGTGGGTATGTCTAAAGAGTCTATGGCGATATTATTTAAATGGAACTCCAGCTTTTGCAGCTTTATAGTATGGATTTGTGAATTGTTGGCTGGGTGCTGTGAATAACTTGGGTTGAAGGTGGCCAAGTATGGGTTCAGGCAGCAGGCCTCCCACCTCTCGCCGGTCATTCCAACCTGGAATTTTACTTTAATTAAAGGAACGGCAACTATTTGGACCAGCCAGAGGGAATAGACTCACTCCGTATTATGTACATATATATATATAATATAAATATTATATATATAATATGTATATATATTATATATATATGGGTTGTTCTCAGAAGTTGTGTTCCAATAGTGTGACATCACTACCACAAAATCAAAATGGTGCCAAAGTCCTAGAAACAAGTTTCCTCAATGTGTATGTCCTTTTGCATCTGAATAATTGAAACTAAACATATTCTGGCATTTTTAAGTAGGTCAAATGATGCTCACACCCAATAAATAGCACTATAGCATGGAAACCAATATAACTCCAAAATCAAATATTTTCCACACAAAACTTGACATTTTTAGGACATTTCACATGCCACTTGCTTTATAAACAGTAGTAATAATAATTTGAAACCTCATTGCTATGGTTTTGTCTTATTTGTGAATATTAAAGAGAAAAGCACAAAAATCTTAGCATGGTAACAGTCAAAGTGGAAACAACAATTTTACACAAATGTTCGGCTCAAATTTCAATGTTTAGGGGCAATTTCAGGATTTATCTTTTACTATACCATAACTGGGTCCATGCATAGAGTGTCAAATGGTGAAAATAGTTCCTGTACTGTATCTGTACTCAGTGTTTGATACAGAGTTTCATAGTACTTGTAAGTGGAAACGAAATGTTACGATGTTAATGACTCCAGAAAAGGTTAACTATTTCATAATTTTTTTTTTTAATTTAGAAATAAATGTCTTCAACTTAATGAAGACATTGTATATGACCATTTGAAGTGAAATGAGCTGTTGTTCAGAGGTTTTCATTAAGTTTGTGACACTTTATTTTCAATGCTGTTGACAATGTCACAAATTAGTGATGTAATTTTCTATGTATTTAGCTACATCCATCCCAATAAGATACATAATACACAATATTAACATTTACTTTTGATCTAAAATATCTCCCACATTATTGGGCTAAATGATGAAATCTAAATATTGACACTCCAATAATGGGTTTCTTTGAAATATGCATTTCAAGTAGACTACCTCAAGTGGTACACAGTTTCTGAAAATGACCCATATACGCACTGGCTATTTGCAGAACTGCTCTGCGAATAACAACCACCAATATTGTTATTCGCAGAGCTGCAACCAACCAATCAGCATGCATCATTGTACTGCCTAATGAAACGAACACACCGGACACGGACGTCACGTGGGTGTACAGTTAGACGTGGGCAGAACAAATCTAAATGTCTGTGATAAAGAGATGCCAAACACTTTACCCGGCCCGACTTTACCCGACCCGACTTTACCCGACCTGACTTTACCCGACATCACTTTACCCGACCCGATTTTACCTGACCCAACTTTACCCGACCTGACTTTACCCGACCCGACTTTACCTGACCCGACCTTACCCGACCCGACTTTATCCGACCCGACTTTACCCGACCCGACATTACCTGACCCAACTTTACCCAACCTGACATTACAAGACCTGACTTTACCCGACATCACTTTACCCGACCTGACTTTACTCGACCTGACTTTACCTGACCGGACTTTACCTGACCCAACTTTACCCGACCCGACTTTATCCGACCCGACTTTACCCGACCCGACTTTACCCGACCCAACTTTACCCAACCTGACATTACAAGACCTGACTTTACCCTACATGACTTTACCCGACCTGACTTTAACCGACCCGACTTTACCCAGCCTGACTTTACCCGACCCGACTTTACCCGACCCGACTTTACCCAACCTGACATTACAACACCTGACTTTACCCGACCTGACTTTACTCGACCTGACTTTACCCGACCCGACTTTACCCGACATTACTATACCCGACCTGGCGTTACCTGGGCCAGACAAATGAGCAGAGCATCGGTCTCCTGTTTTGAGAGATCGGAAGAGCCGAACCCATGAGTTTGTGGGTTCGAATCCTGGTCGAGCCAAACCAATGACTTAAACATTTATACTCATCGCTTCCTAGCCTGGCACTCACCATTATTAGGATTGGGCAAGGACTGGTTGGCTCAGTGTCATAATGTGACTGAGTGAAATATCAGGTCATGGTGCCGGTGGCCTGATTTCCCAATGGGGCAGCACGATAAAGTCGTCCAGTCACTATAGAGTGCGCACTGTCAGAAGTCGGTACCCATCCTGATATGACCTTAGATGTTGCTAGGACGTAGAACAACAACAAACAAATAAACAGACTTTACCCGACCCAACTTTACCCGACCTCAGCTCTGCAAATAGTGATCATTCTTCTGTTAATTTGCAGAGCAAAGCAGCTCTGCGAATGCCCTCGTCCATATATATATATGTGGATTATAGTGGATTATAATAATATAAAGAACGAAGCCGAATCCAAGGTTTAATTATTATTATTGTATTATTGTGCTATCGATATTGTATGTATTCGGAGTCGCGCGCCCACCGTGGTCGGCGCGCGTGTATGGGGCGCCACCTGCGTCGCGCGGAAAATAACTAAAACGGTCTCACTTCGACTACATTTGTCCTATCCTTATGTTGACGTAGTGGCTTATATATATATATATATATATATATATATGTATATATATTTTACCTCGGTATACCGCCTCTGGCTAGCCGCAGGCTAGGGAGAAGGAAGCACATCCGGGTCCAGCAATTAGCATAAGTGACTCACAACGGGAGGACGTTTGTGAGTTGCTCCAACAGGATTTATCTACTAAGGCAACTTCTTCACGAAGTAAGTAATTGGAAATTAGTTTAATTTGTTTATGATGCATTATAGCATCACATTATGAAAGTTCAGAACTTTCTCAGGTCCGGTTTGGACTTTGTACGTGTTTTTAACTTGAGGATAGAACATGGTGTGCCGCTGGCACGAACGAAACCGATAGTCCTTTGTTCTATCGAAACCTGTTTTTTAGACAGGGAGAAATGGTAACCCGAGTTGCTCATTTCCTAAGGAGATTCTCCCGGATCCTAATAGAGGATGTTGTTGGGGATGATCCTGGGTGTTTTTTATAGACACCCCAGACCGGTTTTTAAGGCGAACCTCCGAGTTTCGTAATATTTTCTCCAACTTGCTGGCGTAGTAGCCGCGGGTGGGAGAAGTGTACGGGACAGAGAGAGTGGCCGATCTTAAGTATCGACCCACCGTTTGGTTGGTTTCGTTACCATTCACCTACGGCAAACTTTAGCTTTCACGCCTGTACTGAAGACGTTGTAACACACGTATCTCTGTACCTTTATGCCTCAACCCAGTTTACTGGCTTACACATTGTGTAGTTGAGATGATTCCGGTTTAAGTAACACCCAATATTGTCGTTACAGAAACCGATGGCCACTCGGCGGAATAAGATGCCGCCCGCGGCAGCCGTAGGCACAGCCCCTCCGGATTACGATTCGTCGCCAGCACTTACGGCTCCGCCGTCCCCACAGCCCGGGGCCCAACTGACGTCCGACCGGGACAGTGACCAACCACCTCAACCTACAGGTTGGGAGGAAAAAATGTCCCAAATGATGGACGAAAAGATGCGACAAATCCAGGCTCTCGCTAATTTGGGTCCTGCCCAAATTCCTGATGACGATTGGGAGGATTTCTCCGACGATGAGGAGGACACGCTTTCGGCCACTGAGGTTACGAAACCGAAAGTGCACCGTAAGAAACGCCGCATGGTGAGCAGCTCTGGTGATGAATTCACCAAGGCGTCTAAAGCTAAGAGAACCAAGAGGTCTAAGAAAAAGAAAAAGAAGGACTCGTCCTCGGACTCGTCGGATGACTCGTCATCCACAGAGTCAGATTCAGACACGGAACACACTGGCGTGTACGCCAAGATCGGCACTAAGGTCGGTAAGAAAGTTACCAAAAAGAAGGCAAAGAAGGTTTGTACTACAACCATGATGAGACAAATGGTTAAAGGCCACTTTAACACGTTCAAACCGGCCGAGGTCATTAACAAATTGACCGAACAGATTTCCGCGATCAAAGGTATCCCGGAAACTGTTAGTAAGGAGATGGATGCTGGCATCCATCTATCAGACGAACGTCGCCGGTACGAGCCTGTACTATGTTTGATCCATAAGGCAGTTTTGGGGTCATTGACATCGGTTATCCCGATCGCAAACCGCATGCAAACCGAGAATAAGTTCTCATCTCTGGCCCGCGTCATGGACAGGAGCATTGCCTTGCTCATAGCTGCGAGCAACTACATGACAAATCGCAGGTTCGAGAATGTATTTAAATCTGTCACTACAGACGCTGGGAAAGAAGTCGCCAGATCAAAGAAAGTGACAGATAATGACGGCAAATAATACACTGTGTATTCAGGACCAAACCCCATCAAAGGCAAGCCTCTGGACAAGTCCAAAATGTTCGGGGGTCAGCTCGCCTACCTTTACAAGCAGGTAGAAGTAGACAATAAGAGTACCAGGAACACTGAACAGAAAGGCCATAGGTTCCAAAACCCTCTCGGTTTCCGACGGGCCCGGACGGATTTTCGCTTCCGGAGAGGAGGAAGGCCGTTCAGGGGCGGACCATCCTTCGGATACAGCCAGAGGGGAAGAGGCCGAAGCGACAGACAACCCTCAAACTGGAACGACAACCGAGGTTACAGAAGGGAGTTTGTACCCAAACCCCAGTTCCCCAAGCAATTCAGCCTCCTGGCCCTGAAATGGTCACCGAGGAAACACAGACTTACGTAAGCAAGTTTAAAGCAGGCAACATTTCTAATTGTTTACATCAATGGCAAGAAATAACAACAAATCCAGAGGTTCTTGACATAATAAAGGGCATTAAAATTCCTTTCACGCAATTACCTGTCCAGAAAAGAGCCCCTTTTCCATTTAACTTCAATTCGGAAGAGAGAGATAACATTAATGAACAAGTAATTCTTTTTGAAGCTAAAGGCATTATCGAAAGAGTAAAACATACTAAAGGTGAATTCATTTCAAATGTTTTTTCCAGACCTAAACCCGATGGGACCATAAGGATGATTTTAGATTTAACTAAATTAAATGAGATCATCGAATACCAACATTTCAAAATGTTTTCCTTAGAAACAGTTCGAGACTTGATTACCCCAGATTCTTGGCCAGCGAGTGTAGATTTATGAGATGCGTACTATACCGTGCCTATTTACGAATTAGATCGAAAATATTTAAGATTTGTCTGGAATGGGCAACTTTTTGAATTTACCTGCCTACCAAATGGTTTGGCGTGTGCACCACGCCTTTTGACTAAACTATTGAAACCAGTTTTTTCACAGATGGCAAAACTAGGTCATTGCATGTTTCCCTACATTGATGATTCTTTCATTATGGGAGAATCTTTCACACAATGCGATCTCGCAGTTCACGATTTATGCAAACTCTTATCAAAGTTGGGTTTTTTCATACATGATAAGAAATCCGTCTTTTTTCCTACTTAGGAGCTTAAGTGTCTAGGTTTCGTTTTAAACACAACGGCAATGACGGTGTCACTTACACAGCAAAAGAAGGATAAGTTTCGAGACACAGCGGAACAGCTGTTAGACACATCTAGGCCAAAGATTAGAGAGGTCGCGGTGCTAATCGGTATAATGATTTCGTATGCCCCCGCTATATTATATGGTGGGGCACACGTTAAGTCCCTGGAGATTGACAAAAATCTAGCTTTGGCCAGAGCAAAGGGTAATTTTGAAAAGAAAATGTTTATTTCTGAAAACGGACTAGCCGACATTACTTGGTGGCTGAACCACTTTGATAACTCCCCCAATCCCATTAGAATGGGTGAACCCAACACTACGGTTACAACTGATGCATCACTACAAGGTTGGGGGGCACATCGCAATGATGTAGCAACAGGAGGGAGATGGCTAGATTCTGAAATATCCGACCATATTAATGTTTTAGAGTTAAGAGCTATCTACTTAGGGTTAACAAGCCTTGTTAAAGTACCGAAACACAATGTATGTATCCTTACGGATAAAACCACAGCTATGGCTTATGTCAGAAACATGGGAGGTACAAAATCAATACCGTGTAACGAAATGGCAATCCTCATTTGGAATTGGGCTCAAAAGTTTAAGGTATGGTTAACAATAGCACACATACCCGGTAGTCAAAATACTCTAGCAGATAAGAGGAGTCGCAAATTCCATGACCACTTAGAGTGGTCACTAAACGGGTCAATTTTCAAAGAAATTTTTGCGAGATGGGGTATGCCTGATATTGATTTATTTGCTTCGTGTAATAACTTTAAACTGAACAAATATGTTTTGTGGCACCCCAAACCAAATGCATGGCACATAGATGCCTTCTCGCTAATTTGGCAGCATCATTTCTTTTACATTTTCCCCCCATTTAACATTATAAGCAGAGTCGCCAGAAAGATACGAATGGAGAAAACACACGCCATCCTCATCGTTCCCGAATGGGACACTCAACCATGGCTAGCCGGACTAATTTCTACGGCCAAAAACAGCCTACGCTTCCCAAGATACCGAAGAAACCTGACGCATCAGGGACCACTAGCGCACCACGGAAACGTGTCGACGACTCCTTTGGTAGCATTCCTTTTTTGAATAAGTACTTGGAACAATTCGGCTTAGACAAGATAACACAACAACGGTTGGTATCTCATGCGTGGAGGAAGGGGACAGTGAAAATGTATGCAACCTATTTAAAGAAATGGGGCATTCATTGCTCACTTAAGAAAGTTAAGCCAATGAACCCGACAATATCCCAGGTAGGACGTTTTCTACGTTTCTTAGAAGACTAAGGTTTAGGTTACGGCGCTATCAATGCGGCCAGATGTGCGCTATCAATAATCCTACCTAGGATTGACGGACAGACGATGGGCAAACACCATGTTATCCACTGGATCATACGATCAATTTATCAGAGGAACCCTCCCAAACCCAAATATAATAGGTTTTGGGACGTGTCTCTTGTGTTTACACTTTTCAAACACTGGCCAGAGAATAAATTCCTGGACATTAAACTATTAGGTTTCAAAGTAGCGTTGCTTCTTCTGCTGGTGACAGGACACAGAGGACAAACTATAGTCGCCCTGTCGCTCAACGGACTTGAAATTGATAACAAGGAAGCGACGTTTGATTTAACAACTTTGTTGAAATCGAATCGTTTGGGTGATCCCCTGTCGACAATAAATGTCACTAGATTCACAGAGGATCGTAAATTATGTGTAGTCTCCGCAATACGGACATATATATCCAAGACAAGAACATTAAGAAACTCAAGGCAGCTTCTGGTGAGCTTTATTAAGCCATACAAGGGCATTTCGAGGGACACCCTCGCCAGATGGACAGTAACTGTGTTGAAACTAGCAGGAGTCAACACAGGCAGATATACATCGCACTCTACACGTGGAGCGATGGTCTCTAAGGCCAGATTACTAGGTGAAATGGATCCTGGCTCACGCAGGATGGAAAACGGCTAGATCGTTTGCAAAACATTACAACAAACGACTAGAAAAGCCTCAGGGAATCGCACAGCGATTACTCACCAACTAAATGACAAAGGTGAGACAAAGTCAACATATTCGCTTTATTGTCATACCGATTGTACACTACATACATGATTAACACTATAATAATAAGAATAGAATAATAAAACAGGAATATCAGGATAAAAATTATATTACATAAATGTCTCCCTAGCCTGCGGCTAGCCAGAGGCGGTATACCGAGGTAAAATAGATTAGTTAGACGAATCTTACCTGGGTATAGATGATGGATAACTATTGTTTTCCCGAGGTATGAGCCTCAGATAGACGTGGGCGAGGGCCCACCCACCACGCCCTTCCACGTCTATTCAAGGACTTGTATCAAGACAGGGTTAGATTACTATAGTATTTTTGTTTATTAGAATCATTTTTATCCTGAATTAGTAGGTAAAGATTGCTGGACCCGGATGTGCTTCCTTCTCCCTCGCCCACGTCTATCCGAGGCTCATACCTCGGGAAAACAATAGTTATCCATCATCTATACCCAGGTAAGATTTGTCTAACTAATCTATATATATACATATGTCAGTCGCATGGCCAGACTGCTGGCCTATATTGTCAGAATACAACTCGAGGTAATTCCTGTCATAGTGAATTGTGATGTCCCCCGCTAAAAGCTGCTAGGGTTAACGAAATGGCTGTCTTAAGTAGCGTGTTGTCTTATTCTGTTGACTTACCTGTACTAAGGTTATATATCTGTGGATCCATGTCCGCCCGGTGCCGATACTGAGGTTATAATTGCTACATCAAGTCCCTTAAATCGACCTACACTAAAACCCAATTACGCAGCCCCTGCGATAACGACTGGGTTGCTTATCTCTGCATAATGCACCCAATTATCCGGGTTTTCAGGACTCCCGTTCCCCTCGGCGCCATTCCATAATAGTACGATGAAGATGGCGCTGCTTCAGAACGAACTCGGCTCAGGCAATGTAACTGGTAACAACCGCATCAAGCTTACGGCGGAATTGGAAACAAACATCAATTTGATATACGCACTTGAACCAGCGTAATCCACCTAATGGCCCTGTCACACTACGACGTAACGACGTCAACGTAGGGAGAACGTGAAGAACGTTGAACTTCTGGGCGTAGTATGCAAATTTGGGCATAAGTTGAACGTGGATGCAGCGTAGTGGACGAGAGCGTAACGTGGGTAAAGCGTAGTGATACCGTCATTCAACGAGAGAGGTCAACTTCATTACGTTCACGGAACGTTATGAACGTTATTCCATCGCCAGAGCTACGTTAGCTGATGGCGAAACGTTGAACTACGTTGAACGTACGTTCTCCTGACGTTGTCCTGACGTTATTCTGACGTTATCCTGACGTTATCCTGACGTTATCCTGACGTTCCCATTACGCCGTGTGGACATTTCCACTGGGTTTAATGTGGGTCAACGTAGTGCAACGTAGTTCAACGTAGTTCAACGTAGTGACTAACGTTTTAATAACGTTTTAATAACGTCGGTTTAACGTCATTGACGTTCACCGAACGTGTACAGAACGTACGGCGAACGTAAACCCTTACGTTCGAAGTACGTCAAAAGTTTTGAACATGTCCAAAACTTCGACGTAACACGACGTAATGTGACGTAGCTCGACGTCAGTCTAACGTCATTATGACGTCATAATAACGTAATCCAACGTACATCAACGTAATGACGAAAGATCACCACGTTAGGCTCACGTTCGCTCATTACGTTGTAGTGTGACAGGGGTATAACGTTGTAGGTGAATTACGCTCAACTACGTAATATGCCATACCATATTACGTAGTTGAGCGTAATCCACCTAACGTTTTAGGTGAATTACGCTCAACTACGTAATATGCCATACCATATTACGTAGTTGACCAGACGGGATGGCCGAATGAGTTGAGCATCCGACTCCCGCTTTGGCATATCGTGGATTCAAACCTATGGGTTCGAATCCTGGTCGAGTCAAACCAATGACTTATGCTAGGTACACACATACCGTATAGGATTCGCGCACTAAAACTCCCGATCTGCTTAAAACTGAAATCGGGCCGATTCATTTTTCGAATCGGGAATCGCAATCGTAATGCTAGCGCACACCTACCGTTTTAGCCCTAAAAATCGGGAATCGCAATCGGTAGGTGTGCTAGGGGAGTGCACACCTCACGACTTTTGGGCAGTTTTAGATCGTATACGGTAGGTGGGTGCGGAAAAACGATCGTATACGCTAGGTGTGTACCTAGCATTACACATTGATATTTACTGCTTCCTAGACAGGCTCTCAATGTCAGGTAAATGTGACGGAGTGGGATATCATGTTATGGTACTGGTGGCCTGGTCTCCCAGTGGGGCGACACTATGAAGTTGACATGAGTGCGCACTGTCACAAGTCGGTACCCGTTCTGATATCACCTTAGATGTTGCCAAGACTCCAACAACCAACCAACTTATTACATAGTTTATTCGTTAAGGCCAGGTTAATCAAATTGTATAATTGAGTAGTTGGCAATAATTGGTTTCCTCTCGACTTTCAGAGCGGAATCCGATAGTACTTCCGGCCTGAGTTTGCGGACAACAGCAATGTGCTAATGACCCCCGCTGATGGATCATTGGGAGTCATTGCTGGGTACATAGAATACTATGCCTCCTGCTCCCCTTCCCTCATTGGGAGTCATTGCTGGGTACATAGAACACTAGGCCTCCTGCTCCCCTTCCCTCATGGGGAGTCATTGCTGGGTACATAGAACACTAGGCCTCTTGCTCCCCTTTCCTCATGGGGAGTCATTGCTGGGTTCATAGAACACTTCCCTCCACTCAGCATGCTCCACATTTCGCGTTAGGCTTGCTTTAGTCTCACTGACATTTCCCCACCAATCACAAGGCCTTTCTCAACCAACCACCAACCAATCAAAGCCGTCCGTTCTAAGAGCCCACCATTTTTGGATTTTCCTATTGCCAGTCATGTCTCTTCTTTTCAAACTCATGCAAGTCGCAAGCAGCAGATTGTCGACAAACCTAATTGCTTAATTACGTATGCGCTTTGTTGTGTAACGGGGTTGATTCATTGTGTAAGGCATATCAGAAACATGCCCTTAAGCCAGAAACTTTACTTGTACCCTGATGCTTTGTTTATGAAAGACCATTTATGGTTGCTAACATCCTGGCGTTGCCTCTATGTTGGGGTGTTACCTCCCAGTAACATGTGAGGTAATATCAGTTTGGATACTGAATCGCGATAGTGCGGAATTATGGTGGTTTCATAGTGCCGCCTGTCTGGGATACCGTACCACCGATATCGTGACCTAATATCCCATATTATCCTGACACTAGGTCTTTGTCCTATCCTAGTAACGACGAGCGTCTCGACAAGTGGCAACAAGTGTCAGTTCTATAGATGTGCGGTTGACCCAGCTGGTGACCCGGCCACCTGGCGGTCATATGCCGCACCAGGCCGCTCAGTGCGTCAGGTGGGGGCATGCATGTGCAGGAATGCCTTTCTACACGCATTCGGCTTCCCATTAGGCTGACTCTGGTTTCCAAAGCAACATTGTTCCTAGGATTATGAAAGCTGATCGTCATGGTGAAAGAATGGTTCTGTTTGAAAGCAATATAATTTCTAGGGGTATTATTTAAGTTTGATAACGGAAGTCAATGGATAAAATGTGTTACGTTGTACATACAACCATAGCCTTGAACCAGTGCAGTCCCCGTATGGTGATTACTGCAACCGGTATAAACTCATGCATAGTGAAATCATGTCAGATCCTCACAATGCTTAGCAAACGTGCAAATAGATCTGATTATGCTCAATTTGCCTGAGTTTTCATGTCATGCCGTGCTGCAGGCAATATCGCAGGGAGAGCATGAGGAGAATCGACATGCACAGTTTGCCTGCATTGTTTAATCCGGTATTAAATACGGGTGAGTCTGTCGTCGTTCTCGCGTGTTCAAAGGCCATGTTGTATGGAGACTGGGAAACGAGGCTACGCCATGTGTGAAGCTCTGACCAACTATTTACCGGGTTGGAGCTGGATGGAGCGGGTCGGAGCGGGTCGGAGCGGGTCGGAGCGGGTCGGAGCGGGTCGGAGCGGGTCGGAGCTGGTCGGAGCGGGTCGGAGCTGGTCGGAGCGGGTCGGAGCGGGTTAGAGCGGGTTAGAGCGGGTTAGAGCGGGTCGGAGCGGGTTAGAGCGGGTCGGAGCGGGTCGGAGCGGGTCGGAGCGGGTTAGAGGGGATTAGAGTGGGTCGGAGCGGGTCGGAGCGGGTTGAAGCGGGTCGGAGCGGGTTGAAGCGGGTCGGAGCGGGTTAGAGCGGGTCCGAGCGGGTTGGAGCGGGTCGGAGCGGGTTGGAGTGGGTCGGAGCGGGTTGGATCGGGTCGGAGCGGGTTGAAGCGGGTTGGAGCGGATCAGAGCGGGTCGGAGCGGGTTGGAGCGGGTTAGAGCGGGTTAGAGCGGGTTAGAGCGGGTCGGAGCGGGTTAGAGCGAGTCGGAGCGGGTTGGAGCGGGTCGGAGCGGGTTGGAGAGGGTTGGAGCAGGTTGGGCGTTTTGGACAGTTTGGATGGTTTGGGCGGTTTGTGTAGTTTGGGCGGTTTGGACGGCTTGGGTGGTTTGGGCGGTTTGCGTGTTTTGGTCGGTTTGGGTGGGGTGGGAAGTTTGGGCAGTTTGTGGTTTGGCTGGTTTGGGTGGCTTGGGCGGTTTGGGTGGCTTGGGCAGTTTAGCTGGTTTGGGTGGTTTGGGTGGTTTGGTTGGTTTGGATGGTTTGGGTGGTTTGGTTGGTTTGGATGGTTTGGGCGGTTTGGGCGGTTTAGGTGATTTGGACGGTTTGGGTGGTTTAGGTGGTTTGAGCGGTTTAGGTGGTTTGGGTGGCTTGGGCAGTTTGGCCTGCGTGTGAAGCTAAATGCGGGTGAGTGCGGGTAAATGCGGGTAAAGGCGGGTCAGTGTGGGTCAGGGCAGGTGATGATGGTGGGGAGGGTTTAACTTTAGAACAGCGCTACAACTTGAATGGATGCCATTCTCAATTCTCCACAGTTGAATTAACCCACAAGTGGGTAATACACGCTTCTGGTAAAGTCTTTATCGTGATATATAAGCAAATAGCACAACGGAGCACTGGGTGCCCTAAACTGGGTACCTTTCTTTTATCGCCATGTCATGTGTCCAAGTAGAGTGCCACCTCTTTTAGACCCGCTGATGTTCCGGGCGCCGTGGCCGAATCGGTAGAGCGCGGGCCTTGTGTGCGGAAGGTCTGGAGTTCGGTTCCCGGTCGAGTCAAACCAATGACTTTAAAATTGATACTTATCGCTTCGTAGCCTGCTCTTCAGCATTAATATAATATGGAAAGGACTGGTTAGCTCTGTGTCATTATAACGTGACGGAGTGGGATATCGGGTCATGGTGCTGCTGGCCTCATTTCCCATTGGGTCAGCACTATAAAGTCGCGATGACTTAAAAGGTTCTACACATGCTTGCAAATTACACCAGTGTCTCACTTTGATTTGTAGATTCAAATCGAGATAACTGTCTTGGTTTTGAAAATGTCTGGTTTCTTTTGACTATGCAGCTTTAATTAAATAATTGTTTGTCTTCACAAAGGACATTCATTGATAATAAGTAGTATTTAACGGAATTGAGGCGCATTATATTAATAGGTGTATACATCTTTAGATGTGATTAAAACTATTAACATTCTATGGTGTTGATAAATCTGTGAGGCTAATAATAGATCCCTTTGCTGAAGGCATTGTGAAAGTAAATGTAAGATGTTCAAGTGGCAGAACAAATCAACACGCCTTCTTTTGGGGTATTGGATAGACTAACGGTTTGCCATTCAGATTTTGTTTGGAGGGTTCTTGGAAAAGGCTTTGGATTTGAGCTGGGGATCAATCCTTTATTGGTAGTTTATATAAATTAGAATACTAACAGTGTAATCAGTGCAAGGGGTAATTGGTACTGAGTAGATGTGTTTACTACGTCTACTCCCCGCGTATTGAACTGTACTCCAAGTGGGACTAAATGCGTTAGTGGAGTCCACTAAGCTTGATACATCCGAGATTGTCAGCCAGGGACAAAGTGGACAGACTTCATCAGTCACTTTCTGTTGTGATATGCTTTGTAGACATCACGTGATATACTTAGTCACGTTGCAGGCATTATTCTCACTGACGATGATTACATTGTTGATAGCGATCTGGTGCACATCATGTTCCATGAAGATCTTTTCTGGTAAACTCTGACAAAGTATTTTATCATTTGTCTTTGCCATTCATAATTGTTTTCATAATTGGTTAAATTAGTGATGTTGTATGTAGACTAGTTAAAACTAATAGCCCACTATATCATAACATTCACAATACTTAGAACAAATCCTTAGAATTGTTCTATATGAAATGAATTTCAAATTATAGTAAAGTTGGATGTAGAATAGTTAAGACTAATAGTGCACGATGTCATGATATTTATAAGATTTTGAACAAATCCTTAGAATTGTTCTATATGAAATGAATTTAAAATTGTTGTGATGTTTTGTGTAGACTAGTTAAGATTACGAGTGCACTATATGATAACATTTATAAGTTTTTGAAGAAATATAGAATTGTTCTACATGAAATGAATTTCAAATTATGTTTGATATTACATCACATTCCCACGAACGGAATATTTAATCTTATCAGAAAATGGAGTTGGTGGGATGAGTGCATGCATATAACGACGGGGTGTGATTGAGGCTTGTGGAACATGGCTATATAAAGGCTGTGCTTACACGTACTGAGATGCGCAATATTCAAGTCATCGAAACAAGTGTAAGCATACCCATACTAGATAGCCATGTGCTTAGATGGCTCATAGGCCAATCCAGGCCGAATCAAACAAAGTACTTAAAATTGATACTTGTCACTACCTAGCCTGGTGCTTGGCATTACTCGGATAGATATGTAGAATCCAAGTTAGAGATGTACAATCAAATCTACATAAATGGTTTGGTTTCGAAAATGTAATGGTTTCGTCGGACAGCAGCTTTAATGGGGGGAAACTTCCATTGCTCCTTACCTTACCTTACCCTAGCAATGCTGAGTGCCAGGATTGGTAGTGTCAAGTATCAAATTTTGTGTCATTGACTCAGCCATTGAATGAGCCAGACTTCGAAATTGGGGTTTAAATGTGGCGACGTGCCACATGGGAAGTGAGTGATCAACGCATTCAGCCACCGCGCCATGTAGTCTTAACTAGCTTTAGCAACTCATTCAGCCACCGCGCCATATAGACTTAACTAGCTTTAATAACTCATTCAGCCACCCCACCATATAGTCTTAACTAGCTTTAACAACTCATTCAGCCACCTCGCCATGTAGTCCTAACTAGCTTTAACAACTCATTCAGCCACCCCACCATATAGTCTTAACTAGCTTTAACAACTCATTCAGCCACCGCGCCATATAGCCTTAACTAGCTTTAACAACTCATTCAGCCACGCCGCCATAGAGTCTTAACTAGCTTTAACAACTCATTCAGCCACTGCGCCATATAGTCTTAACTAGCTTTAACAACTCATTCAGCCACCGCGCCATATAGTCTTAACTAGCTTTAATAACTCATTCAGCCACCCCACCATATAGTGTTTACTAGCTTTAACAACTCATTCAGCCACCCCGTCATGTAGTCTTAACTAGCTTTAACAACTCATTCAGCCACCCCACCATATAGTCGTAACTAGTTTAACCGTCGGGCTATTCCACCCCCGCTTAAGGCGAGCCTAACGTGTTAATATAATTAATTGTTTCCATGTGAATTTCCTTGGCCCGCCGCCGCCGTCGTAGCCTTACCGCCCGCCTGCGCGTATTCCGTCGTCGGTGTCCGTCCCGTACTGTAGGCGCCAGCCAGAGTATCGTCTAAATACTAGATTTGCCACCGTGCGCATTTATCGGCCTAAAGTGTATTTATATTAGGTTATTTCAACTACTGGCTGCCCGCTTCGTCGTTAGAGATATTATGAATGTTACTAAATGAATCCAAATATGCGCAGTCCAGCACGAGTTGCTCCCGCTGTCACTACTGTTTAATTTACCTTATGTGTCGTGGTTCTAGCCTAAAAGTAACACTACGTTAATTCTGTAAATACGTCAGTTATTAGATTCCCGCAGAGGGGTGCATTACTTGCAGAAGGCCGACTTAGGCTTAAGGCCTCTCAGTTCATAGAAAGCAATCGAATATCAAGGTTCCATAGCGGTTAATCTACAATAAGACTGGAGGATAGGAAAGAATGCAAGGAACGTCCTGATTCACCTTTACAAGAGCTCACGATTTATTCTTAACCAAAGACTAACAAGGATACCAACATAAATAGTAACGAAGGTCTCCCGTTCCCTCCCGTGTTGTTTCTATAATTTAGTTTAGAATTTTGACCCTAAAAAGCCTAAATATCGGTGGAAAACGACGGAGCGTGTAGAAACACGTCCGCCGGGTCTGGCCCCGAACGCCCCGACCCCCATCGTTGCTTAGCTAGTCGCTAAGCAACGCTTTACCACCGAGAACCCTCGCGTGCACAAGTGTTAGCAATTTGTGCACGCGCAATTTGTGCACGCGCAATTTGCGCGCGCGCAAATGGCTAAGGCGAATAGGCACGCCCACTTCACTAGCTTTAACAACTCATTCAGCCACCCCACCATATAGTCTTAACTAGCTTTAACAACTCATTCAGCCACCGCGCCATATAGTCTTAACTAGCTTTAACAACTCATTCAGCCACCGCGCCATATAGTCTTAACTAGCTTTAACAACTCATTCAGCCACCACGCCATATAGTCTTAACTAGCTTTAACAACTCATTCAGCCACCGCGCCATATAGCCTTAACTAGCTTTAACAACTCATTCAGCCACCCCGCCATAGAGTCTTAACTAGCTTTAACAACTCATTCAGCCACTGCGCCATATAGTCTTAACTAGCTTTAACAACTCATTCAGCCACCGCGCCATATAGTCTTAACTAGCTTTAATAACTCATTCAGCCACCCCACCATATAGTGTTTACTAGCTTTAACAACTCATTCAGCCACCCCGTCATGTAGTCTTAACTAGCTTTAACAACTCATTCAGCCACCCCACCATATAGTCGTAACTAGCTTTAACAACTCATTCAGCCACCCCACCATATAGTCTTAACTAGCTTTAACAACTCATTCAGCCACCATGCCATATAGTCTTAACTAGCTTTAACAACTCATTCAGCCACCGCGCCATGTAGTCTTAACTAGCTTTAACAACTCATTCAGCCACCGCGCCATGTAGTCTTAACTAGCTTTAATAACTCATTCAGCCACCCCACCATATAGTCTTAACTAGCTTTAACAACTCATTCAGCCACCCTGCCATATAGTCTTAACTAGCTTTAACAACTCATTCAGCCACCCCACCATATAGTCTTAACTAGCTTTAACAACTCATTCAGCCACCGCGCCGTGTAGTCTTAACTAGCTTTAACAACTCATTCAGCCACCCCACCATATAGTCTTAACTAGCTTTAACAACTCATTCAGCCACCCCACCAAATCGTCTTAACTAGCTTTAACAACTCATTCAGCCACCCCGTCATGTAGTCTTAACTAGCTTTAACAACTCATTCAGCCACCCCGCCATATAGTCTTAACTAGCTTTAACAACTCATTCAGCCACCGTGCCATGTAGTCTTAACTAGCTTTAACAACTCATTCAGCCACCCCACCATATAGTCTTAACTAGCTTCAACAACTCATTCAGCCACCGCGCCATGTAGTCTTAACTAGCTTTAACAAGTCATTCAGCCACCGCGCCATGTAGTCTTAACTAGCTTTAACAACTCATTCAGCCACCGCGCCATGTAGTCTTAACTAGCTTTAACAACTCATTCAGCCACCCTGCCATATAGTCTTAACTAGCTTTAACAACTCATTCAGCCACCCCGTCATGTAGTCTTAACTAGCTTTAACAACTCATTCAGCCACCCCGCCATATAGTCTGAACTAGCCTTAACAACTCATTCAGCCACCCCACCATATAGTCTTAACTAGCTTTAACAACTCATTCAGCCATATCCACCATATAGTCTTAACTAGCTTTAACAACTCATTCAACCATCTCCACCATATAGTCTTAACTAGCTTTAACAACTCATTCAGCCACCCCGCCATATAGTCTTAACTAGCTTTAACAACTCATTCAGCCACCCCACCATATAGTCTTAACTATCTTTAACAACTCATTCAGCCACCGCGCCATATAGTCTTACCTAGCTTTAACAACTCATTCCGCCATATCAACCATATAGTCTTAACTAGCTTTAACAACTCATTCAGCCACCCCGCCATATAGTCGTAACTAGCTTTAACAACTCATTCAGCCACCCCTTCATGTAGTCTTAACTAGCTTTAACAACTCATTCAGCCACCCCACCATATAGTCTTAACTAGCTTTAACAACTCATTCAGCCACCGCGCCATGTAGTCTTAACTAGCTTTAACAACTCATTCAGCCACCCCGCCATATAGTCCTAACTAGCTTTAACAACTCATTCAGACACCGCGCCATGTAGTCTTAACTAGCTTTAACAACTCATTCAGCCATATCCACCATATAGTCTTAACTAGCTTTAACAACTCATTCAGCCATATCCACCATATAGTCTTAACTAGCTTTAACAACTCATTCAGCCACCCCACCATATAGTCTTATCTAGCTTTAACAACTCATTCAGCCACCCCGCCATATAGTCTTAACTAGCTTTAACAACTCATTCAGCCATATCCACCATATTGTCTTAACTAGCTTTAACAACTCATTCAGCCACCCCGCCATATAGTCTTATCTAGCTTTAGCAACTCATTCAGCCATATCCACCATATAGTCTTAACTAGCTTTAACAACTCATTCAGCCACCCCGCCATATAGTCTTAACTAGCTTTAACAACTCATTCAGCCATATCCACCATATAGTCTTAACTAGCTTTAACAACTCATTCAGCCATATCCACCATATAGTCTTAACTAGCCTTAACAACACATATAGTCTTAACTAGCTTTAACAACTCATTCAGCCACGCCGCCATATAGTCCTCACTAGCTTTAACCCGCCCCTGCACCAATATTGTGTTGAACTGTCATTATATATATGTCTATGTTCTCTACTATATTACAGACTCTTTCATGGTCCCATTTCAATATAATGCCACCATCTGGTTGAATCCATCTGTACCATTATGTCGTAAACCATATCGGTGGCACTATCTAATGGCGGAGTTAACAACACTCATGGTTACATGACTTAAGATGATGGTACTCTGGTCGAAGTGACCAAAGTTAGTAAAAAAACATTCAAATTAATCTGAAATATATATGGTAAGCACAACAAAACATACTAATAGTATGTTTAGTATTACTATTAACAACCCATAGATGGTGAAGCATCAGTGGAGTACGATGATGTGCATTGGCAGCGCCGACTAACAGAGGAGTCGTGATCAGAACAACTCTAAAGCTTAACCACCGTTTGGAATTATATATAGATAAAAGTGTAGCTGTGTAAATAAACGCCTTATATAGAGGAATACAACGTTCGGTGCTCGTACAGGAGTAGGCAGTCCGGGCCTCCGTAGTAAGTCCGTCGGGCCTAGTGAGTGCAAGGACCTCACAACCCGCACCGCCGCACTGCTGACAGTCGGCAGGCACAGCAAATGTCAAGGCCTGGCGCCACCAAATCAGAAAAGATTGCAGAACGGATTATCGAAACGGGTTGTGGCGGATTAGGGTGGGATGGGCCACCCGGGTGGTCAAGGCCACGTGGACTCGGCTACGTCGGGGTCAGGGCCGGAAGCCGGGCAGCAGAGTGTGTTGTGGACGTAACAGTGTGGGGCATGCGGCCTGCACGACGGCGACGTTCATTGTAATGCATGGATCAAGCGGGACGGACCAAAAGAAGCGAAATAAATGGTCGAATAAGATGCAGGCGAGTATCACATATTGTACATTAACCAAATCAAATATGTGCGCTGTATGTATATTCACATCATAAAGTCCATAACACATCGATATAAACTATGTCTGTTTAAAATCGAAATGGCCTCAGATATAAGCGCACTTCGATATTGATGCATTAATGTAATAAAAGATGAATACCACTGATATTTATTTTCACATAAGCTACAGGGCACACATATACATTGCTATCTTTATTGAATGACAAAATAGTGTTAACTTGATATCCATTGTAATGATTGGTGATGTTCGACAAACCTTAGCCCGGTATCATGATCGAATTATGCGCAGTATATATTCACTGACTCATGACCTCATCTATGATGGCGCCCTCTGGGGCCAAGGTGTGCTAATAGGGTCAGGCAACAGTCAGGAAGTAGTGCTCGATAATTCTAATTCAGAATGTTGCATAAACCATCGACGATTGAGATTTATTGATAGGGTCCGGCGTATTATTGATACGGGTGTTATGAAACATCCGTAAAGTTATAGGTGCCTAGTGGATTATTTACTAACAGTCCCGTTTAGAAAAGTATCAGGAACTCAATGGAAAGAAATCACATTGTTGCATTGAATACTCGTGAAGCTGGGTTCTTGTAAAGTGCCTGGTAACACGTGTCGTCCGCCTTACTCATTTCTTGCCTGAATACAAAAACATAGATATTGGTTGGTTGTTGGAGCTTTACGTCTTGGCAACATCTAAGGTCATATCAGGACGGGTACTGACTTATGACAGTGTACACTCATGGCAACTTTATAATGCTGCCCCAATAGGATACCAGGCCACCAGCACTATGACCCGATTTACCACTCAGTCACATTATCCTGACACTGAGCCCACCAGTCCATGCCCTTTCCGAATAATGCAGTGTCTGGCTATGCAGTGACAAGTATCAATTTGTATGTCATTCGTTTCACTCGACCAGGAATAGAACCCGTGGATTCGAATCACATGATCTACTAAAACGGAAGACGAACGCTTAACTCATTCAGCCATCCCGTCTGGTAGGTAGATATTGTCAACCACAGCTGATGTCGACTCGACATTATAATAGTTAAAAAATATATTCAATAGACGGGATCACGGTTCCGACTGCGCATGTGCTGAAAACGGCCTTGGCAGCAAAGCAAATGCGAATGGCCATTGAGTTTGTCGATATGCATAGGGAAAACTTAGATTTTATTCAAAATGAATAGAAATACATAACAATTTGGCATAAACATGGATGCACACATGCAATATATTGATCTGATGAATATAGCTAAGACAAAACTAGCCATAGTTAAACATTTTGAGCTAAGAAACATAAAATTACACACAAAACAATCAGTGATATCCACATTACCATTATTAATCCTTGTTCTAAATATTAAAATGCCAAATGTGTCAATATACACTTGTTTCAGAGTAATATATAACCAATATTTGATTAACCCTACTAATTTTCTAGTTCTACATATGTCATTAACCATAGGATATAAATAAAAACATGAATAAAATAAGTAAAACTGACTCTGGCTATGGCTCTAACACTAGTCTGAGTTCCCAGATTTGTCTAAATCTAAATGCACATGGCATAAGATGTGCTGATTATATTGATGTAAATGCAATGCTGGATAAAAGATTAATATCTTAATTTATTATATGTATTTTTCTAGTTGGTATTCTATGTTTCAAACAAGAGGTGAGATGAGCTAAAACTAGCACATTTCATAGCTGCACCCAGTGTATTAGCATGTGCTATGTGCCTCTCGCATGTTTGTTTTGCTCTGACGCATCCCACAATGCACCATGCCGCTGGAACGGTGATGTAGTCTATTGCAATGTTTATCATATACATGTATATATTGTTTAGATGCAATGGCTAGCTATGGAAGGACGTGGTGTTAAAGCTAGTATCTTCCTGATTTGTAATCCTCCAATACCAGCTCTTCGTTTCATTGTTACCAACGTCACCCTCATTGGGCACTCACATCTACATGAATCATCTCCACGAGGTAGTGCGCTGTGCGTACACTCTCAGTAGCTCCACTCTAAGTGGGACTAGTGGAGTGGCCTGCACTGACCGCACAAGATGTTGTGTAGACAACTAGGCATTGCAGGGAGCGTACATGAAGGAGCCTATGTACCCAACGGTTAGGACGCTCACCCTGCAATGGCAGACGTGTGGGTTTGAGTCCAGCTCTAGTCATGGTGTCTTATGTGTTTTCCAGCACCATCCCATTATATGCGCAGAGAACTCCAACCCCATCTCCAACGTCTCACCTCGACTCCCCCCCCCCCCACCTCTCTACTTCTGAATAAATATATCACCAGCAACTTAATGGCCACACAGCCAATTAAAGTATATCCTCCACTAAATGCTATGGTAAAAGCAATTTCCCATTAAACGAGAGGTGGGCTAACATGGGAGGGCCGCGTTTGATTCTCAGCTAAGTTGATATCGATACATCACATGACTAGTTGTTATAATTGCCACAGTTAGTAGTGCCTGTCCAAATCGGCATTGCGCCTTAATATTGCTGGTTAGAAGGAGATTGTTGTCAGGGCCTGGTCACGTGGACACCTGCGTAACAACGAGCACCCAGCGTTCGACTCGCTTTTACAATATGAACCGCAGCTCACCGAAGGTTCGCTAATGTGACGTGACATAATTGACCTATTTGAGCTGCCACTAAGGAGGGGGGAATTGATCCTTCTAGAAGCATTTAGAATGAATGTTGCAGGGATGTTCGTGCGGTTCTAAGCTCAGTATGGGTGAGGTTACTAGACTATGAACAGTACGTTTACATCGAGTTGTATAAAGTAATTATGTAAGTGCCCTTGACCATTTATTTAAGTGATTCTGTATGGGGGAACCCAGACAGTAATGGTGTTTGGGAATTTTATTTAGATGTTTTACTTGTCAATATCCGGTACAGTTTATCAGTCAAGGTCAAGTTGGTCGATGTGAATAGAGGTCAACTCTCTGGGTGGCAAGGAGTCCGCAGAGGGAGACTCCCAAGTCGAGCCCTATGGAGTAGCATTAAATATCCGGTGGGTGGGTGTGGTAAAGTTTGAGGTATTGCTTCCTGGAGGAGCAGGACCGAATGATTAGGGAGAGGTTAAGGTCGCAGTCACCCAGAATTTGGGAATTATGCGCCAATTTAGAAAAGGAAAACATTAAAAGTGGGCAGTCACCGTTCATTTCTAACTGTGGCTGGGTGTGGAGCACCCTGTGGTCCCCAGTTCACGCTGCAGTCACTGTTCATTTCTAATTGTGGCTGGGTGTGGAGGACCCTGTGGTGCCTGGTTCATGCTGCAGTCACCGTTCATTTCTAACTGTGGCCGGGTGTGGAGGACCCTGTGGTACCTGGTTCACGCTGTAGTCACCGTTCATTTCTAACTGTGGCCGAGTGTGGAGGACCCTGTGGTGCCTGGTTCATGCTGTAGTCAGCATTCATTTCTAACTGTGGCTGGGTGTGGAGGACCCTGTGTTGCCTGGTTCATGCTGTAGTCAGCGTTCATTTCTAACTGTGGCTGGGTGTGGAGGACCCTGTGGTGCCTTGTTCATGCTGCAGTCACTGTTCATTTCTAACTGTGGCCGGGTGTGGAGGACCCTGTGGTGCCTGGTTCACGCTGTAGTCAGCGTTCATTTCTAACTGTGGCCGGCTGTGGAGGATCCTGTGGTGCCTGGTTCACTCTGCAATCAGCGTTCATTTCTAACTGTGGCTGGGTGTGGAGGACCCTGTGGTGCCTGGTTCATGCTGCAGTCACCGTTCATTTCTAACTGTGGCCGGGTGTGGAGGACCCTGTGGTGCCTGGTTCACGCTGTAGTCAGCGTTCATTTCTAACTGTGCCTGGGTGTGGAGGACCCTGTGGTGCCTGGTTCATGCTGTAGTCAGCGTTCATTTCTAACTGTGGCTGGGTGTGGAGGACCCTCTGGTCCCCAGTTCATGCTGCAGTCAACGTTCATTTCTAACTGGGGCTGGGTGTGGAGGACCCTCTGGTCCCCAGTTCACGCTGTAGTCAGCGTTCATTTCTAACTGTGGCTGGGTGTGGAGGACCCTGTGGTGCCTGGTTCATGCTGTAGTCACCGTTCATTTCTAACTGTGGCCGGGTGTGGAGGACCCTGTGGTGCCCAGTTCACGCTGCAGTCAGCGTTCATTTCTAACTGTGGCTGGGTGTGGAGGACCCTGTGGTGCCCGGTTCACACTGCGGTGATTATGCACTCTGGAGCTGTGAACCTGGCTGGTGTACTGAAAAGGCTGCACACTGCAAACAGCTCGGACAGACGAGTACATGTCAGACGGCCCAGCAGCTCAACAAGATGGCGCCGAGAACCAGCTTCAACAGGGCGCGTTCTGAATGACATCATGTTGGTCCAAGCAGGCAGTCGGCAGACACACATATGCACCCATCGACATTCAGCACTTCTGTTTAATTGCTGCGGCACTTATTTGTACATCTGGACTCTTGCTAAATGGCGTCTCTATCACGCCGCCACCATTACGTCACAGCGTCACCATAGCCCAGAGGGCGCTATTTCTTTATCTTAATTTTCTTTAAATTTTTTTTTTTACAAATTGTAGGCCTACGATTTTGCACTCATCTCCGATTATTCCGGATTAAAGTTTTACATTGTGTGAAATACAAACTTTCTAGATAAACTAACACCAGGATGCGGTAAAAAAATTTCATGTAGCTAAATTGTGGTCAGCTCTAAATACTCCCACATATAATTATTTCAATAACTTGTCTAGACACGAATCAATGATCGGCAATTCTTAACTAAGTTAGTAGCGTGAGAGAGGCTGTTATGAATTTGAAAAGAACCGATCAAAGCTTTGAGGTAGATTAACCTATTTTGTAGGCACTAAATAATTCAGGTTGTCCAATTCAGGATCGGTATTACTTGGGTTAAATAGATCAAGCTGGCGGCGCTGCGTAGGTTGTCTTACAGTGCATGCGGATCTTATAGTAGAATGCAAGGCCAATGCTACAGAGACTAGGAGAGCAAAGGTGCATGCTTGCAATAATTCTGCTTGGGCGTATTTATAGCTGACCACAATTTAGCTACAGTAAGCAATCTCACCACATCCTGGTGTTAGTTTATCCATAAAGCTTGTATTTCACACATTTTAAAATTTTTACTCGGAAAAACCGGAAATGAATACCGTTTTCTGACGGTAATGACTGCCTACACTGCGACAATGTCTCAAATCAATACCATATAGCCTGGTATTGTCACAAGCCATGTATTCAACAACACAATCTGTATTCAACTAGCCACGGCCAGGGTTCAGCTATTGAGGTTGTCTATGTGTTAAAGTAGACATAATGGTCTTTGGTAGCTTCTAGATTCACTGCCACTACACAAATAGGTGCGCTTGTACTCGGCAGGCCGAGGAGACTTACGCGCGTGCCGTACACTGTGGTTTGTGAATGTCATCCTGGGAACCTATTGAAAGAAGCCTTAAGGGGAGTACAGTATATGTGCCAGCCTCAGCATTAAGACTGCCATATTCTACAAATTGCCAATACAAGGCGCTGAACACACAAACACATTTACAGATGAACTCAAATCCAGGGCTCATAATTAAGGAAGCTAATTAAGTTAGGTCCCTGTCGCTGAATACGTGGTACGATCTCCTTTCCGATGAGTCAGTTGAAGGTTTGTATGTACCAGTAACGAGGTATTTATTATCAATGACTGATTCTGGATAGTTTTAGTTAATACTGAAGGTAAGTAGGATTATAATGCACTGCTTTTTTTGCATCATTCCTACTCTTAATTAATTCGTATTCCCACCTAAACGAGTCTCGTTGAGTTGCAATAATTGATTAAAGCAACAAGACATGTTATTTGCAATTCGGTTTGTTACCACATTAATAGTATTAATATGTGATAGATTATAATGTTTATATACGGTATTAATATATGTGACTATCACGCACCGTTTGCTAAAACTAAGACCGAGCTCCAAGGTTACCAGTGTGCAAAACCTATTCTATATATACTTACTAAATATATCCCAAACGTGTGAATCGCTCATACAATTATGAACATACTTATTAAGATATTGGCCGATTTATGATTGGCAATGACTTTTTGTTGTTGTTGATCGGTTCTTTATGCTGTCCATAGCATGTAAGTTCGGATGATTGAGCTTGTTTTCAATGCTGGGCAGTTTTAGTTTTGTGTTTCTTAAAGTTATATCTTGGGTTAGTGCTCTATGTTGGTAGTATTTTGGGTTTTTTTTTGGAAGTGTTTCCACTTGTTTTCTACTTAATTCTATACTAGCCTACTCTATTTACATGTTATAGGCTTGTACGTAGTAGGTGGTTGGGTTATGTTTGCTTGGATTTGATATGATTATATTGTTGGTGCACATGTTATCTGGCTTTTATATTTACGGGTTTCTCATCATGGGCTGTCCAGCTGGTGGGCTGTGACATATCACATGCCCCCTTGTGGTGCAGCTTAGTTGGGGTTTCCTGGTTTTATTTTACACAGATATTTTTGTATGTTTTTAGGTCAGGAATTTGTCTTTCCATCACAGTTTGTGCGTCCCAAACCTTGGCAGCCATTTCCAGTGTGCTCCTTTCATGGGCTTTGATTTGGCTTCTGGTCTGCCTTAGTAGTGGTGCATTGTTTGATCTGGTGTTCCTTATAGTTGTGTTAGATGTTTAATGTCTTGGCTATATCCATATGCTAATGTTTTTAGGTGGATTATTCTCCTGTTTTCTAGTAGCTTTAATTTAGTTCTTTTGTGTAAATCATAGGTTGGGTGTAGGTTGTCTACTCTTAGGCAGATTTTTAGGGCCCTATTTTGTAGTGTTTGCAGTTTTCTTTAGTAACTCTTTTTTAGCACCCATGTAGATTACAACCCCATAGTCAAAGTAGGGGAGTACCATACCTTTGAAGATTTGTATTGACATATCTTGTGTCATATAGTTTCTTAGCTTTGCAAATAGCCACAGTTTGTGGTTTATTTTTTGGATGATTTTTGTTATACACAGATTGTAGTTTAGCTGGTTATCTAGCTCTAGTCCTCGGTATTTATAGTGATTTACATTTTCCAGTGTTTGGTTTCATAGCTTGCACTGTAGGTTTCTTTCTGGAACTGCTTTATATGAGATGAGTACTGTTTTAGATTTATTTGCATTGGACTTACACCAATTTGTTTATTGGACTTACACCAGTTGTCCAGCTTCAGCAGGAGGTTGTTCAGCTTGGCTGTTACTTCCTCTACTGTGCTTCCTTCTGCATATATGACAGTGTCATCTGCATATAGTTGGAGACATTCGGTCTCTATCCATTTTTCTAGGTCGTTTATGTATAGCATAAAAAGTAGTGGTCCCAGGACTGATTCTTGGGGTACACCACAGGTGACAGTTTGCTGGTCTGAGAGTGTACCATGTACTTTTGTTATTTGTTGTTTGTTGCTTAGGTAACATTTTATCCAGTTTATTGATTTGGATTTAATCCCCATGTTGTTTAATGGTCTTAGTAGTATATTGTGGTCTACTGTATCAAAGGCTTTGCTGAAGTCAATTAAAGCTGCTCCAACTAATTTCTTTTGGTTCAGTGATGCCAGTACATCCCTTGTTAGGTTCGCTATTGTTTTTGATGCGGAGTGTAATTTCCTCAAACCTCCTTGTCTTTTGTTTAGTATATTGTTTTTTCCAAGGCGCTCATTCATGTGCCTGTGGAATATTTGTTCAATTAGCTTGCCTGGTGTTTGCAAGATTGATATTGGTCTGTAGTTCCCCATGTTTTGCCTGTCACCCCTTTTGTAGATGGGGTGTTGGTTGCCATTTTCCATGCTGTGATGAAGTGCCCCTGTTCAAAGGATATGTTGAACAGGTCAACCATGGTATCTGGGATGACTTGGAGTGCCTCTTTTAGTATTTTGGTGGAGATTCCATCTATTCCACTTGGCTTGTTTGCATCTATGTCATTTATTAGCTTTGTTAGTTCCTTTAGGTCAGTTTTGAAGGTGGGGATTTCATCCTGGATATTTTCTGACTTGTTTTCCCAGTTTCTTGTGAATTTCTTTCATAGCCTTTGGCCCCCCATGCTGCATCACTATTTGTGTGTGTATTCCCTTCATTATCCTGGAAGCTTATGTGCTCTTCTATGTTATTATGGAGGAATAGCAAGTTTACATTTTTCCAGAACTTATTTATTTTGTTTCCCCAGTCCTTGTCTTGTTTTATTATATACTTCTTTTTTGCTGCCTTTACCGCTTTGAGGGAGTTGTTCCTGGCAGGATTATAGGCCCTTTTATCCTCTGGGTCTTTAGTACGTTTCATTTTGTCGCCTAGCTTTCATTTTGTTGAGATGTGCGTCAATAGTTCCCTGTCTACCCATCCGGTCTTGGTTTTTGTTTGTATTTTTAGTTTCTTTATGGGACACATCTCATCTAATGTTTTTTTAATTTCTGTGACGATGTTTTTTCCAGTGGACATCAGTATCATCTCTGTTTTTTGTGAGGTTGTTTATGTTTTCATGTAAGTGCTTTTTTAGTGTTTCTTCTGAGTAGTTTTTTAGGGTTCTGCCCATCTTGTACTCATAATGGTTTATGCTTTTGAATTTTTTGCCTGGTTACATATATAAGCTTGTGGTCATTTATACCCCAGCTTCTAGTGCCCCATTTTGTGGTATGGTTTGAGTTGGGGACTATTACATCAATTGTTGAGCTATTCTTGCTTAGTCTTGTGCTGTCTGTAATAAGTTGTTGGAGTCCTAGGATTTTGATAGTGGTTTGTAGCATTAGTTTATTTTTGTCGTTGCTGTTATAGTTTATATTGATGTCTCCTAAGCCAAGGATTTCTGCATTTGTTAATTTTCACACTGTACTTATGATTTTATCTAGAGTTTCAAGGAATGCTTCAACGTCTCCAGATTGTGCCCTGTAGAGGCTTGCTATGGCTATGTTAGCCCGCTTCTCGTTTTTTATTAGGCACCCTAGTAGCTCCAAGGGTTCATTTGAAAAGTTTGCTATTTTTAGGGCCTCAGTGTCTAGATTTCTGGAGATTTTGCAGTAAATGGCAACACCTCCATCTTTTTTTGTTTGATTTGCTATGTTAATTTGCTGTCTGTCATTATATACAAGCATATATCCTTCTATGTTGAGGGTGTTGTCTTCATGTCTGTCAAATTGGCACATTACGTCTGCTGCGCGCCCAATGTACATATGCTTCTCTAACCAAGTCCCTATTGTCCCTTAAATTATCCATCTCCCTGACCACATTTATCATAGGACCCCAAGTGGCCTGTTCCATAACCCCATTTACACATTGCATAATACTCCATTGGCATGTTCCATAATACCACATTTACATGTTCCATAATACTACATTTACACATTCAATGATACCCCATTTACATGTTCCTTAACACTGCATTTACATGTTCCATAATACCACATTTACATGGTCCAATATAACCCATTTACATGTTCCATAATACCCCATTTGCATGTTTTATACTACCCCATTTATATGTTCCATAATACCCCATTTACACATTCCATAATAACCCATTTGCATGTTCCATAATACCACATTTAGATGTTCCCTAATACCACATTTACATATTCCATAATACCACATTTACACATTCCACAATACCTCATTTGCATGTTCCATAATACCAGATTTACATGTTCCATAATACCACATTTACATGTTCCATAATACTACATTTCCACATTCAATGATACCCCATTTACATTTCCATAATACTGCACTTACATGTTCCATAATACGACATTTACACGGTCCATAATACTCCATTTACATGTTCCATAATATCCCATTTACACATTCAATAATACAAAATTTACATGTTCCCATAAGACTCCACTTACATGTTCAATAATACCACATTAAATGTTCCATAATTCCCCGGTTACATGTTCCATAAGACCCCAGTTACATGTTCCATAATACTACATTTACACTTCCATAATACCACATTTACACGTTCCATAATACCACATTTACACATTCCATAATACTACATTTACATGTTCCATAATACCACATTTACATGTTTCATAATACCCATTTACACGGCAATAAGAAGTGACAACCAGAGAAGTGCAGTGGTGTGACTTAGCGGCCCAGCTATTCACCGACATGGTCACCAATATACAGCGGGCCTCTTCTCAATTCTGCAGGACCAGACGGGATGGCCGAATGAGTTAGAGCGTCCGTTTCCCATGTTGGTAGGTCGAGGGTTCGAACCCTGGTCGAGTCAAACCAATGACTTAAAAATGTATACTTGTTTCTTCCTAGCCTGGCACTCGCCATTATTAGGATAGGGCAAGGACTGATTGGCTCAGTGTCAGGATAATGTGACTGAGTGGGATATCAGGTCATGGTGCTGGCAGCCTGGTCTTCCAGTGGGGCAGCACTATAAAGTCACCATGAGTGCGCACTGTCACAAGTCGGTACCCGTCCTGATATGAACTTAGATGTTGCTAGGACATAAAACAACAACAAACAAACAAAAATCTCAATTCTGCAAAGTAAAACCATCCTAAATTTCACGGTATATTCATGTGAAGCCATATGTCTGACTGCATGAATACACACGCGCCATTGTAGTGTTTGCGGACTGCCGATGAATATGTCACGGACCCGGGCGTGAACCTTCTCACCACTGTCCGACTGTCATATCCTGCCACGGCCCACCTAACCCTGTTGAATATGTATTCCCTGCAACAAGGAAGGCCAACAAAATCAACGGCGCCTGCATAGTCAGCTTTCAGCGTTTCACTTAGATCTACCGGAAGCCGTTGTGATCCCCGACGGACGTTATCCGATATCAGGTGTGAACCCGGATTGAGAAGCCAGTTTGGAATGTTCCAGTCATGTGATGTGGCTTGTGTCTAAATATCACAGTCGTCTGCTGATGGCGACCTACCATGCTACTATTCCGGATAACATGGGAGCATTCACACACACAAACACACACATATATATATATATATATATATATATATATACATATGCACGGGCGGCATCTATCCCCACGCTTCTGCCGTATATTGAGCTCCTCCTATTATATGAGCTGGTTACCGGCGGAGCCAATAGTGAGGCATCCCCCAAATGGGGACAACAAAAGCGGTGATATCGTGCCTCTGCACCTGCCCAAGTCTCGTCTCGTCTCACCTTACCGGCCGGCAACGGGATCACGGCTGTCCCTGATCATCGGACGTGCCGGGGTGTGGCGACACGACGCCGCGCCCGTCAGAACACCCGGCGAAGAGTGAGTGAAGCGCGCACACTCTCCAAGCAGATTCGCGGCCCGGACCCAGTGTCCTGGCGTCCGGCCCTTCATGCGCATGTCCCGTCCCCCAGGTCCCTGCTCGTCAGTCACTAATCCCGCAGATCGGGGATTGGGATTCCCATTATTTAGCCCGTGTGCAGTAAATGCATCAGTTCCGGGCGCCATTTTGCCAGCCGGGTGGATTATGTGACGTCACTCACTATTTGAGCGGAAACTAGAGCCAGACTTCTCGATCCCCAATCAATAAGATTCCAGTCAGTTGCTGGTCTGAACAATCTATAGTCCTCGCTTCATTGACATTGCGAGCTGAGATAACATAAATGATGTGGAATGACGGCATGACTTCATAATTACCGTAACAAGGCTAGTTCAATACGGACAAATGAGGGCTCTTATTTCCTAACCGAATCACGGCCATGTTTCCAAAGGGACGAATGGTCTCCACAGTCGAGCCCTGGTGTCTACTACTAGTACTAGATGAGCAGGCATTGTGTCTGTGGGGAGAGTCCGTGTACTGGTAAGTAGACATCAGTGAGCTCTGTTGAACACACATTCAGTCAGATATATGCAGTAGTTCCGTTATAATATACCAGTTAACTCCCTTTATCCGAGTATCTGTAGACTTACTAGTACTCAATGAGGGGCTATGCAGCCGGGTTAATTATATTGACCATCATAAAGAGAAATGTCCGGGACTGAGCCAAACTAGCCACACTTATGGGCTGACCGTTATATCCGATTGACCACTATTTCGGGTTGAAGAATAGGCGGGTCTGCACTGTGTATATATATTTCTGTTCAGTGGTGAGCGAGAACATCGAACAGTTACTTTTAGTGTGGTGTGCTGCCGTAGGTGGCGCCACAATCGGAATAAACTGCGAGACGGAATAGCCGAGTCAGGAATAGCGAATCGTGGGAGAACCATATCCGTTATTTATATCCGCAGATGAATTACGCGAAACTTTATTAGGTAATTGAATGCTTAGTTAAGGTGGACACCACAGAATATCGATACGTTTATAGTCAAGCGGACGATATGATCACGTGATGTTAACACTGAGTCATTACACAAATATTCCTGATATCATAACCGAAAATCATGTTCTGGAAATCTAGCCCGTATGGAACTTGGATGTGCGAACATACAGAACATGGTCCGGGAAAGGGAGCTGGGAGGATTGATGTCACGAGTTGCTGCTCAAAGAGCCATCCAGGTCTCTGTGTGTCATTGTTGTAAGCAGGGCCGGCGGACACAGGCTGACTGCACCAAGAGACGAGAAGAGGAAGATCGGCTCATTGCAGAAGCGTGCACTTATACAGCTCAATAATAAAAAGCATGGGGCGTAGTTTACACTGGTTTACACGGAATCTTCTACAAGTATTGCTGAATACATAAACAAACCTTGCTCCTTCTGTCTAAATTCATGACGTCAGTTTGTGCGTCACACATACACGCTGGTTCCGTGCAATTACCATAATTAACCATTTTAATTTACCAGCGGCTCCGACTGCGAACTGGTCCGCTAATCGGTGTGATAAGGCGGCCATCTTGGATCCCGGGGTCCTTGTCATCTCTGACTCACCGATCCGGTTGCATCAGAAGGGACAGCCAGATGCCAAGTCTGTGCACGCGAGATGGAATCAGCAGTCGCCATGGTGACGAACCGACGCGCAGATAGCTCCCGCTGGGCCCGTCGCACTAACTCGTCAGCGGGGTGTGAAAGTGGACGCAGCTTCAGTCGACCTGGTTAGGGCGTGCTGGGTGGACACGCAACGGGCGGGGGAGAGGACCTGGCGACCGCTGCTGTTGTGAGAGCTGACGTTGCGACTTGTAGTTCTCCGTGTGCGGCGGGTGGTCTGCTGTTGACCCGGGAAGCTGACTCTGCCACATCCTCGCAGTTTACTCACTAGATAAAAGATTCACCCCGTACTTGCAGTAGGGATGAAAAACAACCCATTAGAAAAATTGGTTAATGGCTGGGTAAATGAAATGAGCAAATGTATTCTTAATTTAAGAAGCAAAATATATTCTTCACATACCTCTTTATATTTCCCGCTACTTTTAGAGGAATAATTTATTAAATAACATAGATCAATAAGACTTTAAAATTCAAATCGAGAGGACTTAGTGACCGCCATCTTGGCTATTTTGCATTCTCTCGGTAACTGATCTGCTTCCATCATCGAAATGGACTCTGCATTGTCTTAAATAAATCACCTTGTACAAATTAACAGCCTCTCCTGGCACCATGTTTCCACCCGTGAATTGAATCATACATAGCCTCCAAATTGTAATACTAAATGGCATTGAATGCAGCTGCAATTTGGTAACCATTCCGTGAAAATGGAATGTTGGGCCCATGGAGGTAAACACAATTGGAAATGAATTGTAATTTGCTCAGGCAGCCAAATTATGGCGCCATGAATATGGATGCTGATGGCACCGGTGTAACGATTTCAACTTCCCCCCTTCTCAAGTTCCCCCCCCCCCGGGAATCTGAAAACGTTTTTAACTTCCCTCCGGGGAACTTAAAAACGTTTTCAGATTCCTGGGGGGGAACTTAAAAACAGTTTTCAGATTCCTCCCCCTATTTTCAAATTCCCCCCTCCAGGAATACAATTTCAACTTCCCCCTTCCTAAGTCCCCCCCCCCCCCCCCGGGAATCTGAAAACATTCTTAACTTCCCTCCAGGGAAATTAAAAAGGTTTTCAGATTCCTAGGGGGGGGAATTAAAAACAGTTTTCAGATTCCTCCCCCTATTTTCAAATCCCCCCTACAGGAATACAATTTCAACTTCCCCCCTTCCCAAGTCCCCCCCCTGGGAATCTGAAAACCTTCTTAACTTCCCTCTGTGGAAAATAAAAACGTTTTCAGATTCCCAGGGGAAATTAAAAACAGTTTTCAGATTCCTCCCCCTATTTTCAAATTCCCCCCTCCGGGAATTTAAAATTGTTTAAAAATAAAGAAAATTCCACAAAAATGTAAAAGTTTTAAAAATATCAGAAATTTATGAAAAGTAGTAATAGTAGTCACCAACATTTCCCCAACAATATTTTTTGTTAATCGAACAATTTCACGCAAAATATTCACCAAAAAAATGTATATTTCACCAAAATAAAGAATTTCACACAAAAATTATATATTTTTTTAATTATTCAAAAAGGCACAACAAATTGAAAAGTTAAACAAATCGAAAATTTCAGGGAAAATAAAAAATTTCCAGACAATTTCCAGAAAAATAACGAATTTAACGAAAAAAATTAAAGTTCACGAAAAATCTAATTTTCACGAAATTTCACAAAATAAGAGATTTGTGTATGTCTGTGTGTCTATGTCAGTCCGTAGTTCATTTATATTTTATTTAAGATGGTGTGGATTATAATCCCCGGGGGGAGGGAAAGTTAAAACGAGGGAGGGAACTTGAAAACGTTTTCAAATTCCCCTGGGAGGAATTTGAAAACGTTTTCAAGTTCCCGGGGGGGAACTTGAATATGGGGGGAATTTGAAATCTTTACACCGGGACTGGCGTGTGGGACTGCAGCTTTGTGACGTTGTGACGCCCGGATTGCCACAACTAGTTTCTGACAGCCCTTTTATGTGGAACATAACGCCAATTGTGCTTATAATGTGAGGCTTTGTTGACGCTGTGTATCAAAGTTGCAGTGCAGTATCTTGATAAGCAATATCTCCATAATTCACACCGATGGAGACGGAAGTAGTGCACCAACAACTTTTTTTTTTCACAATATGCACTTTGAGCTGATTTGCATTCGGTAACACAATTTAATGTTTTCAATGACAATACAGTATTCGGACATATATCAGTTTCTCTCTGGCACTACATTTTGTCCACAGTTACAGACTTTATTATATATTGCAGTTACATTCAGGCTAAATGTAAATATTTTTCTTTAATATTTGTTAGTGGCAGATATATTTTATTTATTTCAGTTTTGGTAGGGTAAACTCCCTTTCTGGCTAACTCGAATATATTTCCTAATAAATGCTAATCATTTTGTACATTGTTGCATTTTTTTGTATTTTTTACTACAGTAGGGTTAGGCTTTACCTTTACATCAATTGCTCTAGGGGGACCTTTCCCCTTGTAGTTTCTTTTAAAATTTAATAATCTAATGGTTATTATAGGCAGACAACATTTTCTTTCTTAATTATTTTGTCACCAGCTGAAAAGATGCTAATATGGGTAACTCATCATCATCATCATCATCATGCTGTCGGTCGCGATGCGACAAAGACTGCTTTCATTACTTGACTGCCGCTCTCCATTTAGCTCTCTGCTGTGAGAGTTGCGTCCATGAGTCGGTCTTAATGTCTCTCAGCTTCAGGTTTCTCTTGATGGTATCTTTGAACCGGAGACGGGGGCGCCCTCTCTTTCTGTAGCCAGAAGACAGTTGAGAATAGAGGATCTGCTTTGGTAGCCTGTCTGATGACATCCTCATGAGGTGTCCAGTCCACCGGAGATTCCTTTTGATCAGAAGATCTTCCATAGAGGGCAGCCCCATCCGTTCGAGTATTTCCTTATTCGTCACTTTGTCCTTCCAGGTTAGCCTCATGATTGAACGCAGATGTCGCATCATGAAGGCATGCAGCTTTTTCACCTGCTGTCTGTACACTGTCCAGGCCTCGGCTCCGTATAGTAGGGTGGATAGCATGATTGCGCGGTAGATCTTACCTTTGACCCGAATGGACACATGGTGGTTGTTCCATAGTCTCTGGCGTAGTCGGCCGAAAGATGCGCTAGCCTTGGCCATCCTCCTCTGTATCTCAGCATCAATGCGTCCACCACTTGATATAGTGCTTCCGAGATAGGTGAATTCAGGAACAGAGTTCAGCTTGTTTCCGTCAACCATGATCTCCTCCTCTCGGGTTCTTGTAGAGTTGGGTTGGTACAGCACCTCCGTCTTCTTAATGTTAATTTTCAGGCCAAACTTCTTTGATGCATCGGAGAAAGCGTCCACTGTTTTCTGGGTCTCTTCAGCAGAGTGGGCAACCAGTGCACTGTCATCTGCGAATAGTAGCTCTCTCACCAGTATCTGAGTAGTCTTGGTCTTCGCTCTGAAGTGTGCGACATTGAATAGGACAGCGCTCTGTCTAGACTGTATATAGATGCCATCCTCCATGTCTCGGAAAGCCTCGTCTAGCATTGCTGATAGGAAGATGGAGAAGAGCGTGGGGGCCAGTACACAACCTTGCTTGACCCCATTGGTAACCCCGAACGATTCCGAGACTTCCCCTCCAGCACTAACGTTCGCCATCATTCCTGTATGTAGAGCCTCGATCATAGTTGTGAACTTCTCTGGGCATCCGTACTTCCTCAGTAGCTGCCATAGCCCGGTCCTCCCGACTGTATCAAATGCCTTAGTGAAATCGACAAATACCATGTACAGTGGTCGGTCCTGCTCAATGCACTTTTCTTGTAGCTGTCAGAGACAAAATATCATATCCACAGTGCTCCGGTTACCTCTGAAGCCACACTGTGACTCCAGAACTACACCAGGTGTTATGTGAATAGATAGTCTGTTGAGTAGGATCCTGGCGAAGATCTTCCCTGCTATGGAAAGAAGAGAGATTCCTCTATAGTTCCCCCAGTCTGTTCGATCACCTTTCTTGTAGATGGTTACAATGCTGGCATCCTTCCATGCTTGGGGTACAGAACCCTCCTCCCAGGCATTGGTGATTAGTTGGTGCAGTCTGTTGAGCAGATTCTCTCCTCCATGCTTCCATACCTCGGCAGGAATTCCATCACCCCCAGGTGCTTTGCCATCTTTCAGGCTGGCGATTGCTCTAGCCATCTCATCCATGGTTGGAATCTCATCGAGGCATGTTTTGGTAATGCGCTGCTGGATGTTGTTCAGAGTTTTGTGATCTATGTCGCCAGGGACGATGAGTAGCTTCTGGAAGTGTTCGCTCCATCTTGCCACAACTCTCTTGCTGTCGGAAAAGGTCTCCGTTCCATCTGTTGATTTAGTGAACAGTCCCTTCCACCCCCACACCCCACCCAAACCCTTCATGTTGTTTCTGTCTCAGCTCTCTGCAGCTCCTCTGCCTTCATTTCCCACCAGTCTGACTTCAATGCACCAACAAAACACCCAAAAAAAACAACCAACACCACCAAAAAAACACCCAACACCCCACACAAACACCCCCACCCAACACCACACCAACACACCCGATTTCGCTGTTTTGGATGACCTGACCCGAATTAGCAACTTGTTCCACCTATCATGGATGTCTGCTCCTCGAAGACCGTACTCTACATCACTCGACCTTGGGGTGAAGAAAAGATTACATTGGCATAAGAAGGTATAAAATGCTATCAGGATGGCAGCTATTAGTACATATACATTTTTTCCTGCTTTGTTAAACATTTTAATAATACCTTTTATGCACAGTTAGTGGAGGTGCCTGTACTGGCACATGTATGCTCAACCTTGCCACACATTTTTTCATTAAATTTACGATATACAAATCAAAAGGTTTTGTCTTCCCTCCTTGCATGAGAGGACCCAGATCCGGGCGCCACTCATATAGTTTTTAACTGCTCCTGAAGTTTGTAATATTTTAGACAGATATTCTATGTAGTTCATAATGAAATCTAGGCTAGGATTACAGGGGTCAAAATCGTTTAGGAAAGCGAACCTAGAGTAATAGTTCACCTGATGTTTTTTGTTCCTCCAGGTTCCTGCGGATAATTCTGCTTTTATTATTTCAAGTACTTTGTTTGTCAGCTGATAATGATGACCTAGGAAGAGAGAGGCCAACAGGGACGAGCTTCCTAGGTCATGTGAACTTTTTCAACACCCAATTCTATTAACTGTAAACAAATGATTCACACATATTTTTGACAACATGAAACTCTTACACATAGACATAGCTTTTGTTTTAGCTTCATTTGAAATTGTAACTCTGCTCAACACATCTGCTAGGATTAATTTTTTACCAGGCTTGTGTCTTATTTCTATAATGCAAGTATGTTCTGCAGAGAAGCGCCAGATTTCTCTGGCACAAGCACAGAGAACCCTGTCCTTCCCTTTACCTGAGGAAAGCACCATTTGTAACGACTCGTTGTCAGCGTTAATAACTATTTTAAATTTCTCAATGTTTTTTGGGGTTAATGTATGTAAAGCTGTGACCTGGTTTATCGCTTCCAATTGCGTTATATGAAAACTTTCTCTACCAATTTATTTTAGTATATTTCCGAAAAATAGCTTTCTTCTGAGAATGCTCCTCCCCCTATCAGACAGGAATCACATTCAATTATCCACTCATATAAGGGGGTCGGATGCATAAGGTACTACTTCCATAAAGCATAAACCAATTTATATCATCTATTACTTCAACAGTAGTTTCTATTTTCCCTTTAAATGGTGTATCCTTAACAATTCTTGAATTCTATTCATAAATCTTCTTGCAGGAATAACACACCTTGAAATAAATTGTAATTTTTGTAAGTCCTTCCTAGACACCTTTATCCCTACCTCCCATTTTTTACACCCTTCCAGAATTTCATCTAGCTTCTCTTTAGGAATTTTAATAACAATGTCTCTGAAATCTATTTCAAAACCTAGCCATATTGTTAACTAGCGGTATTTTACACGCTAGAATCTTTATAGGAAATAGAACCCTAACTTCTGTGTGTGGAGGCTGGAAAGCACTAATGTATGATATTACTCAAGCGATGATCCGCTTACTGTATCTGCTTACTATATCTGCTTACTATATCTGCTCCAAGAAATATCAACCCAACAGAAATTAAGTGTGGTAAAGAGGGGTGGCTGGCTCCTCCTGGTGTGCTGTCTCCAGGTCATCTGCCTGCCACATCCCCTGCCCAGCTCGTTTATTCAGATGGAACACATTCAAAATACAGGTACACAGTTGCTGGGAGTCTCCTAAGTCAGAGACAGTAACATGGCATTTCATTGGCTGAACTCCTCCAGTCAGTGGTGGGGGAGGCAGGGTGGGAGTGGGTGGACCCCCACCACTCCCACCAGCCCCCTCCCCCCATCTAGGTAAGGGGTGGTGGCCCAAGTCAGATACATATGTTTCCATCAAGTTCACCAATTACACTTATCTGGGATTATCAACCCTATTTATCTTTACATAACACCCGTGGTCACCAGTCCCTTAGATTGGGACAACTCCAAAATAGTAGGAGTTTCTACATGCCTTACTTTGAGAATTACATATTTTATCATCTTTAGTTCAGCAAACTGCCACCAGGTGGGGCAGGGAGGGCTCACCACACACACACACACTCCACCTCCCACCTCCAGCCTGAGACCTGGCTTTGGCAGGTCCTGCAAACACTCACACACACAGAGCCACAGCCCCCATGCATTGTCACCTGTGTGCTAACACTCCCTCAGATACTGGCATCTGTAAATCATACCATAACAGGCACACAGAACTTAATTCTTGACTTAATTATTATACCCATTCTGTGGCATTCTTCACAGACTATTTGTCTGGGTGAAGAAACCAGTCTGCATCAACTGTATATGCTGCCCTTAGTTTCAGCATTTACCTCCTTTCATAGAATATATAATACCAACAGACTTCAATTCAGTAATACATGTAAATATACCAATACAGTAATAATTTTCCAGAGTTCTTATCTCCAGTGGTTATATTTGATGTAGAACCTTGGTCGTAATGCTCGCATTGCGGTTGATTCGTGGTGAGGGAGGAGGCCCCCCCATCTCTCTCCTCCCTCTGCCGCCGCTCTGACGCAACCCCCTCCCCCTCGCCGGCCCTTATAAACCGGCCGCCTAGCTGCTCTCAGCCACTCGCCTCTCATCACTCTCCTGGAGCACTCTCTCTTTTTCTTTTGGACGGACCTGGACGGCCGATATCTCCAGGGCCTACTGCCAGCTGCGCGCCGACCCTCTCTCCTGCCCTCTCTTCGGGGTCACCTTCGAGGGGGCCACATACGTCGACCTCACCCTCCCATTCGGGTGCCAATCCTCGGGCGCCGCCTGCGTAAGGGTCACCGCGGCGGTGGCCTGGATCCTCCGGCGGTAGGGCTACCACATACGTCGACCTCGCCCTCCCATTCGGGTGCCGATCCTCAGGTGCCGCCTGCGTGAGGGTCACCGCGGCGGTGGCCTGGATCCTCCGGCGGTAGGGCTACCACGCCCTCATCTACGTGGACGATTTTGTCGGGTGTGAGCTGACCTACCTGAGGGCCCGCCAGGCCTTCGACGGCTTCATCGCCCTCGTCGGCGCCCTCGGCCTGGAGGTCACCTCAGGAAAATGCCACCCTCCGGCGGTGCGGGTCTCCTGGCTCGGCTTCGCCATCGACAGCGAGGCCATGACGATCCGCATCGCCCCCGACAAGGTAGACAAGCTCGTGGCCGACTGTGAGGCCCGAGTCGCGGCCCCCACCCTCGGGCGCCAGGCCCTTCAAAGCGTCCTCGGCCGCCTCAACCACGTCGGCAGCTGCGTCCTCCCCGCGAGGAAGTTCATGGCCCGCCTCCTCATGGCCCTGCGCAGCTGCCACGGGTTCGCCACCATCTCCCTCGGGGACGACGGTGACCTTGCCTGGTTCGCGGCCTATGGACGAGCATCCAACAGCCTCCATCTCCTCCGCGCGCCGGCCACCTGGAGGGTCGTCATAGAGTGCGACTCCTCCCTCACCAGCGGGGCCGGCATACTCTTCAACCCTGTGCTACGCCCGAGGGTACTCCGAGGATTTCCGCACTCGCTTCCCCAGCATTCATGAGCTCGAGGCGGTCAACCTCGTGGTTGCCCTCCGCGCCCTCCTCCCCGTCGACGTCACCGGAGCCAATGTGGTCATCAATACCGGTAACATGGCCTCCGCTGCCGCCCTCGAGTCCGGGAGGGCACGTGACCCTACCCTCGGGACTTGCGCGAGGGAACTCTGGCTCATGGCGGCCAAGGCGTGCTTCGAACTTACCATCCTTCACAAGCCCGGCACCGACCTCGTTCTCGCCGATGCCCTCAGCCTCGGGCTTGTCTACACATATGCAAACCATGACGATTTCCCTTATAACCCCAGACTTTAACTACAGGCTACACCGACACTGAGATCGCCGCCGTGGATGGACCCCGCCTCACCTCCCTCCCCCCGTCCACCTGGAGGAACCGCCGCCGCCAGGCCCGAGGGTACGTGGAGTTCGCCTCGGGCCACCACTGGGACCCTCTGGCTCCCACCCCCTTTGACGTGGCTGCCTACACCGCCTCGCTCTATGCCCGCCGCGTCGCCCCAGCCTCCGTCCGGTACTCCATCTCCGGGGCGCGCTCCTGGCTCGAGGCGGCCGGGGGCGACTCCTCGGCCTTCACCTCGTGCCTCGCCCGAGACGTCTGCCGAGGGGGCGAGCGGGCTTCCGGCCACGTCCCCCGCCCGGCGCCCCCTCTCACGCCTGCCTGCCTCGCCGCCGTTGCCGCACACCTTGCCCTTGCCGGGCCCTCGGGCATCGTCCCTCGTGCCGCCCTGCTCCTCGGGTACTACGGGATGCTGAGGCAGTCCAGCCTCCTCTCCCCTTCCCCCGAGGCGTGGGGCGGGCCACACACCATCACCCGAGCCGACGTTGCCCCCGTCCCCAGGGAGCCTGACATCCATACTCCGCGGTGCCCTCCAGGCCCTTGGGGTGCCCTCCCCGGATGGCTACACCCTGCACAGCCTTCACCGCGGAGCCGCCCAGGCTTGCCACCACGCCGGGGTGCCCCTGGAGGACATAATGGCCCAGGGCACCTGGACCTCAGACGCCGTGCACGCCCACGTCCCTCGGATCGCCCCCTTGGGCACCCCTCGCGCCCTCTCCTCCATCTTGGTGGAGGGCTCTGTGGGGTCCCTCCCCCCATGACTGACACTGACCTCATGTCCTTATTGACTTTCATATCGTTACCGCATACCTCATATTACTATTGTTCATTATCCTGATTGCTATTGATTGTTCATTATCCTGATTGCTATTGATTAATTATCTAACATTGTCCTATTGTCATATTTTCCTATGCACTTGACCTTCTGATGAATAAAGTGTTTTATTCCCTTAGAACCTTAGAACAATCTGATATTAATTATCACTTCACTTAATATACATAATCTACCATGGTTTCACAACTTGGTTTGAATATTATGCACATGTATTTAGCAACATGATAGAATAAATTAGGTATTATTAGAGAGGTTTTATAGTGGTACTTATATAATTGGAATATTATTATAATGAATTTATAGAAATAACTGGATGATTTAAATATGATTAAAACAGTTTTCTTAATGCTTCACATATGAGTTTTATGAAAAGGAGCTATTTTAGAATTTATTTTAACTATTATTTATTTATGAACCAGACCTAAAAAGTCGGAATATTTTACCATATGATTAATTTAGTGGGTTTACAGCATTTCTTTACCGATACTTCTAAGCCTAAATCATCTAACAATTTTATAATATAGTTATACCCTTCACATGCTTTATCCTCTGACTTTTCTACTCCAATGAAATCGTCTAAATATGATAGAGTGAAAAACCCTGCTTTCCTCATCAAGTATACCACTGCAGCTGTCATTCTTGCACATGCTAATGCAGATGTTCTACAGCTAAAAGGCGGGGCAATATCAAAATATAATTTATTATTTGATTTAATGCCGAAAAGAGGAACTGAAAGAGGGCATGTTCTCAGCTGCCTATAATCCCTTGCTAAATCTATACTCCATGTAACACAGTTGCTCACTAATTTAGTTGCTTCTGTTGCTAAGTCTAAAATTCCTGGTAATTTCAAATTTAATTCCTCACCCTGATATACCCCTCTGGCTATACCCGCATTAACACTTTTTCCCCTAGGATAGCTTAAATCTACTATTATTGCTCGCTCACCTGTATTTTTCTTAGGCCTTGTCATTAAAGGACTAACTTGTGCCCAAGGACTAAAAGGAGCTGTATCAAAAGGGCCTAGCATTGCTTTCATCTCGATTTCTTTACTTATATATTTATCAATCCAAATACTATTTTTTACATTTTCTTTATGATTTCTTGTAGCTGGTACAGGGGGCTCATTACCTATGAAATCTGAAGGCCACCCAAATTCTAAATACTCCAATATAATTTTATCCTTGTAATTCTCTAATTTGTCCCTCCAGCTACTCATTTTTAAACTTGACAGTACTGGTCTACGTGCATCTAAATAATTAGGGACTCCCGTAGATCTAACCTTATTATAAATTGACAAATAGTAGTCTGCGTCACTAATGGTGCAATCTACAACTACTGGCCAGAACTCATTAAGCCTCTTCTTATATTCTAATGACGAGATTTTAATCAGTTGTTTCTTGTTATCTACCCTTTTTCTGTCAACCCTGTCATCTCTAGCTTCTAGTGCCGCATCCGATATCTCACAAACCTTACTATCTTTAATTACTATATCTTTGTTACTAGTTAAGTCTTTTAGTACAACCCTCTCAACTGAACACAAGTCAGTAGGAAATGAGGAGCATGATGACCGGCTTATGGCATTTGGCAGGCATCCGGATGAGGATGATGAGAAAATTGGCTTGTGTGTGATCGTATGAGGAGATAGTTGTTCACCATTATGAAGTCCATTAGTTTGAGAAATTTTGCTGTTTTCATGTGTTGGTGGGAGTACATCCAGGCAGTGCCAAAGAGGGAACAGAGGCTCTAAGTGACTATCCTGCTTGGATAAATCCCTTAAAGCAGTCATAGACTTGTATTCAGTTGAGGGAATAAGTTTATCTAATTGAATTTTACTAAGGATAGATCTCTTATTTTCATGAACTTTCTTATGTAATAATTCATTTACTTTATTTAAATGGTCATTATTATTTAAAGCATTAGTTGTTATATATGATACAGATCTTGTTAAGTTGTTATTTTTATTAACGAAAAGAATATTATTTCCCGTTTATTCCCAATCTAATGGCTCATCTACATATGTAACTAAATGTTCAATATTATTTAAAGCATTGGCTGTTTTGGAGGATATTGATTTTGTTATCTCATTACCATCGCAATTTATATTAGAATCTTTTCCTCCCATGTTTTTTTATTTTTAACTGTCGTTTTAACAGCCTCCTCGAGGCCGAAACTGCACAAATCTGCCCGATTTTCTCTACCAACTTGCATTTGTTCTCACCCACTTTCCTGCACTTTGCGTTTGTTATTACAATCTACTTCCCTATGATAGTTTATTCTTTTAAATCTTCTCGAGCACCAGGTACACCAATGACAAAAATGATTTGGGATAGTCCCATGTGAAGTGATAAAACCAGAATGTCCCCCTTTATTCCATTCTTCACATGGCTTCTCATCAACAGATTCGTTCAATTCTTTGCCCACCATTCCTGAGCTTGAACCAGATTCTACTTTCCTATCCTTTTTAGTATCTAACCTTGTACCGAATGCATACACATCCCTCTGTATATCTTTTATCGTAGCTCTATCTGCCCATCCGTCTTCTATTCTACCATCGTTAATCATAGAGAATACTTTTTCTGACCACAAAAGAACTGTCTTCCACTCCTAGTTTGCGGCCATATCAGAAATATCTACTAAATGTTTCTTTCGCCGGCTCCCGGACGCCATCTTTGCCGCCGTTTTCGCCCATTTCACGGCACAACTTGTACGTCCTCCTCGCTGCTGCTGCAAGAAGGCGACCGACATCTATGGGAGTTCTTTTGGGATTTAGTGTTAGAATCCCACTGTGCTTTTAACTTTTTTTGTAAAAATGACACAGTCACCAAGGCAGGCAGATCCACTACTTGAGCACTATCATGCTCATCTTTTGAAGTCGAAGGAGATTCTATATGACTGCCTTGTGACTGGGCCGGTGAGTTCGCTTTGACACTGCTCCTCGCGTCCACTGAAAAAATCTTTGTCGATTTGAACTTTAAAAAAAATGAAACGGTCTGAAGGCGTTTTATATGCTATTTGAAATCGACCTGTATGGTGTGCTGTTCCAGTAGTGAACGCCCATCGGCTGGTTTGCATTCGCCATGAAGGCTAAATCCCCATATAGATTCAAATGCTACGCTGTCATTGGCGGGATCAAGAAATGCCCAACCAACCTGACACGGTGTAGCTCATGGCAACACTAAACGGTTTCCAACGTTGTGAATTATTCATGTTACCAGCAACATGCATACCTGAATCATATATATCAACGAGCAAACTCAGACCATCAGCGGCAGACATTCTTATACACATTTCTAGACATGCGCAGTACGTAGTCCACGTGGGTCGGCGGAGTGATTTCAAAACGACTCTACAAGAAGGATAGGCTCGTGTGAAGCCACTTCGTAAACCCAGGGGAGTAGGTCCCTACCCATTGTTTTAGCAAAAGCTTACTGGATGTGTAAAACCATGTCTTTTTTTAATTGCACTGAGTAATTCCGCAATTCACTGCAGAACTATATTACTGTGACGTCATCCACTATAGCTGCGTTTTCACCAATCAGAAGGCGATTCTGTACCACAGTAGCACACGCACATTGTAATAAAACAAAAACACCATAGCATTAATGATCCAGTCCAGACGTGGTCGGCTATATAATCGGTATCAGACTGTCTGCAGCGCTGTGCATTGATTTAATTAAGGTATGGTTGCCACTGGGTTCAATGCAATCAAATGCACTAGTGCATCGGCACTAAAAGACGAGCAATGGCTCACACCAATGCAACTTTGGACATTCGTTTAAAAGAATATTATTGATTTTAAATCTATACTTGAGATAACGATTCTGGATCCCATGTATTGATTAATTGGTCAAATACAACGTGGATATTGCTAACTAAATTATATATAAGTGGTTTAGATTAATAGACTAGAATGCATAATTACAGTGAAATACCTTGCTTGTATTTAGGACTAAATTGATAAACTAGGCGCAAAACAATGAGCTTCAATGATCTGAACTGTCTCTAAATAGTCCCTTCGGGCAGCAGCTTTTGCTTTCGTTTTAGAAAGCACTTTGAAACATACAAGAAAACTGATGATTGTGATTTCCTAAGCTGTCTGGCACGTGCTCGTGCAAAGGCAATGCACCCTGCTGCACCCCTACACCCGGAAGTTAAATACTAGACGCAGGCATTTAACAAAGTCATTCTCGGCAATCCTGTGGGGGAAAACCTGGATGCCATTTTAAGTGGCACTTTTATAATTACAGTTCAGAAATACGAAACCGACTATTCAATTCCAGTTGTATAATTGGACCGGCATGGGTTTGCAGGTTGGTGGGAGAACGGAATGGTGGATGGTAGGGTGGGGTGGAGGGTGGGAGAGCGGGAAGTGGTAGGGAGTGAGCGGGCGAGGGGAGTGCGATGATTGGGGGAGGAGTGGTGGGGAGTAGGGTGAGTGCGGCATGAGTAATGGGGAGTGGAGGGGGGAGTTGGGTGGGAGGGAGAGGGGCTAGTGTTGTGGTGGAGTGGATGACAAGTGGGGCTGAGGGTGGAGTGGGGGAGTAGGTGGTGGTGATGGCGTGAGTTGGGGAAGTGGAGTGGAAGGTGGGAAGAGTCATTGGTGAGGGAGGGGTGGTGGCGAGTTGGGTGGTGGAGTGGGTAGAGGGTACTGGGGTGGGCTGGTAGCTGAGGGCATGGGGAAGGTGTGGGAGTAGGGTGGTTGGTGTGGAGGCAGGTGTTGGGTGGGGAGGCCGGTGGGGGAGTTAGTGGTGGGTGTGGAGGCAGGTGGGGGAGGGGTGGTGGGTGGGGAGGCCGGTGGGGGAGTTAGTGGTTGGTGTGGAGGCAGGTGGGGGGGGGAGGCCGGTGGGGGAGTTAGTGGTTGGTGGGGAGGCAGGTGGGGGAGGGGTGGTGGGTGGGGAGGCCGGTGGGGGAGTTAGTGGTTGGTGTGGAGGCAGGTAGGGGGGGGAGGCCGGTGGGGGAGTTAGTGGTTGGTGGGGAGGCAGGTGGGGGAGGGGTGGTGGGTGGGGAGGCCGGTGGGGGAGTGGAGTGGTTGGTGGGGAGGCAGGTGTGGGAGTAGGGTGGTGGGTGGGGAGGCCGGTGGGGGAGTAAGTGGGGGTGGAGGGAGGTGGGGGAGTGGAGTGGTGGGTGGGGAGGCCGTTGGGGGAGTTAGTGGTGGGTGTGGAGGCAGGTGGGGGAGGGGTGGTGGGTGGGGAGGCCGGTGGGGGAGTTAGTGGTGGGTGTGGAGGCAGGTGGGGGAGGGGTGGTGGGTGGGGAGGCCGGTGGGGGGAAGGGGGCATGCCCTTCAGGGGCTCTCCATAACTCAATGTGTAATGAGTCACGTCAACATGAGTCAATATTGACTCTATGAGCCAGTGGTGAAGAGGATCAAAATGTGCAGAGACAAAGCCTAAATCCAGCACGCATTTCCACCCCTCCTCTCTTGGGCCACCTCTATACATTGTATTTATTACCAACAATGCAGTAGCTACGAAGACCAACGAATATATATATATTTGACTATAAATATGTTATTTCAAACCACTTTGGAAGTTTGAATGGCTGTCAAACCTAGTAATAGTTTAGGGTTCGGACAAGTCGGCCTTACCCTAAAATGGTATATTGTATATTGCTCTCTTTTCAGATGTCGTCAATGTTTATTGCTTTCCCCAAATTTCCACTGCAGCAAAATCAATAAGCAGCTATAATGTTGCTTGCGTTAGGTGTTGATGGAATATGCCAAATGCACAATAAAGGCAGCAAATGGCATTAGTATGAACATGACATTGCTTACAATAACAGCTCGGCATGAGGGATTGAGTGGCTCGCATTTGGAATCTAAATAGGAGTGGCAGCACAAGAGCAACAATGGGGATGTTTTGTCAGCTGGGTTTGTGATTCCGCACGTAACGGGGACCCACATGGCTGTCACGACTGGTGCTTCTTTGATAACCCACCTCTGGGAATTGAAAACCGGTCTGAGTGATGAGGGGTATGGGGTGGGGTCCAATTGGTGAAGGGTATGGGGTGGGGTCCAAGTGGTGAGGGGTATCGGGGGGCTCTGAGTGGTGAGAGGTATGGGGTGGGGTCCCAGTGGTGCGGAGTACATGGTACGGTCCAAGTGGTGAGGGGTATGGGGTGGGATCTGAGTGGTGAGGGGTATGGGGTGGTGTCCGAGTGGTGAGGGGTATGGGGTAGGGTCCGAGTGGGGAGAGGTACTGGGTGGGGTCCCAGTGGTGAGGAGTACAGGGTAGGGTCCAAGTGGTGAGGGGGGTATGGGGTGGGATCCGAATGGTGAGGGGTATGGGGTAGTGTCCGAGTGGTGAGGGGTATGGGGTAGGGTCCAAGTGGTGAGGGGTATGGGGTGGGGTCCCCGTGGTGAGGGATATGGGGTAGGGTCCAAGTGGTGAGGGGTGTGGGGTGGTGTCCGAGTGGTGAGGGGTGTGGGGTAGGGTCCAAGTGGTGAGGGGTATGGGGTGGGGTCCCCGTGGTGAGGGATATGGGGTAGGGTCCAAGTGGTGAGGGGTGTGGGGTGGTGTCCGAGTGGTGAGGGGTGTGGGGTAGGGTCCAAGTGGTGAGGGGTATGGGGTGGGGTCCCCGTGGTGAGGGATATGGGGTAGGGTCCAAGTGGTGAGGGGTGTGGGGTGGTGTCCGAGTGGTGAGGGGTATGGGGTGGGGTCCGAGTAGTGAGAGGTATGGGGTGGATCGGAGTGGGAGGGGCAGTAGGTGTATGTCATAGGTCTGTAGATCACAAAGAAATTCGGTACCTAAATACTTGAATGTTCCTGTTAGTGTTAGGGTGGGTATTGTTACTAGTGTCTTACTCTTAGCATTAGGAAGTGAGCATCAACTCGGTCCGCATCAAGACAATCACTTGGCAGCTGCTCGGCTCTAACTGCTCTATCCTGTTCTATACTTTCTATCCTGCTCTATTCTGCTCTATCCTACTATATCCTGTTCTATCCTGTTCTATCATACTCTAACCTTCTCTATCCTACTCGATCCTACTATATCCTACTCTATCCTACTCTATCCTACTATATCCTACTATATCCTACTATATCTTACTCGATCCTACTATATCCTACTCTATCCTACTCGATCCTACTCGAGCCTACTCTATCCTACTCTATCCTACTCGATCTTACTCGAGCCTACTCTATCCTACTCGAGCCTACTCTATCCTACTCTATCCTACTCTATCCTACTCTATCCTACTCTGTTCTTCCCTGTTTGGTCCTGCCGTGCCCTGTGAATGGTCCATGCCGTGTGTGCTTGCGCCCTGCTGCCCCCTGTTCTGCCCCCTGTTCTGCCCCCTGTTCTGCCCCCTGTTCTATCTTGTTCCGCCGTGATGTTGCTGGTGCCCTCTGTTGTCCCCGACCGTGCCGTGCTGCGTCATGCCGTTCCCAGTTGTGCACCGCCGTGCTATATTGTATTATGTTGTGCCCTATTATACTTTGTTATGCTACCACTGGTACCATCCTCCTAACCTACTTGACCTAGCCTCTCTCTGCTACGTCATCTCTACCCTAGTTCCTATCCTTCCTTACCCACTTTGTCATACTCTACCCTGCCCTGTTCGACCTGTCCCTGGTCTGCCTTACCCTGCCCTACCCTACCCCTCCCTGCGGTGCTTTGCCCTGCCCTTCCCTGCCCTACCCACTCTCTTCTACCCATCCCTGCTCTGCCCTGCCATTCCCGTCCCTGTTCTACCCTTCCCTGCCCTAACCTGCCCTGCCTGCCCTGTCCGACCCATCCCTGCCTTGCTCTGCCGTGCCTGCCCTGCCATTCCCTGCTCTGCTCTGCTCTGCCCTGCCCTGCCCTGCCAGCCCTGTCCGACCCATCCCTGCCCTGCTCTGCCCTGCCCTGCCCGACCCATCCCTGCCCTGCCTTGCCCTGCCCTGCCCTTCCTGCCCTGTCATCCCCTGCCCTGCCCTGCCCTGCCCTGCCCTGCCCTGCCCGACCCATCCCTGCCCTGCCCTGCCCGATACATCCCTGCCTTGCTCTGCCCTGCCATTCCCTACCCTGCCCTGCCCTGCCCTGCCCGCCTTGCCATTCCCTGCTCTGCTCTGCCCTGCCCTGCTTTGCCTGCCTGCCCTGTCCGACCCAGCACTGCCGTGCTCTGCCCTGCACTCTCCTGCTCTGCCCTGCCATACCCTGCCCTACTCTGCCCTGCTCTGCTCTGCCCTTCCCTGCTCTGTCCTACCTGTCCTGTCCTGCCATCAGCTCGCCCCTACCCCTCAGGAAGCTGGCCGCCCAACCCGTCCATTGACGGTGGACACAGCCCATCCATCGTCCTTCAAGTCCCACCCGTTGATGGCTTCCTGTAAGGTCTCCATTCCTACTAGTTATCAGCGTGTTCCACATTGTCGTGAGATGTCTCATCCTGTTCGTTCTGGAGTCGGGCCGTCTTCAAACACCGGCTCAGGCAGTCTTATTTGACTCAGTCGGAGTTTGGCTGAGCTGGGCGGGGAGGCAATTTTGTAACATAAATGTATTGTGGGTCAAGCATTCTTTGTCCGTCGCATTGGGTGTAATATTAAATCTTGTTTTATTCGGCGGGAAACGCAGTGCCCTCATGTGTCATAAACTAGAACTACAAATTATGTAGCATTGCTCAGGCAGTGCTGACGAAGAAACCAAGACACTCGTCTCCGCCGGATTGTACTATGTGGCAAGATATAAGGTGATTTTTGAAAGACCGAATTAGTATTAAATATTCATTGTTTCTGCAAGCTGGGATAGTAGGAAGGACCAAATGGACTGGCCAAATAAGTTGAGTGCCTACATCCCTTGTGTCAGGTCAGGTAATTCATCAAACCAATGACATAATTTATACTTGACACTGCCTAGCCTGGAATTCACCATTGTAGGGTAGGGCAAGGAGTAGTAGTATCACGAAGACCAGTTGTCCATGGTTGAAATTCCCCCTCCTGATTCAATGAATAAAAGATAAATAAACAAAAATGGAAGTGCATTGCACCTGACATCGTATATACCCCAGTCTGATATCGCGTTTATGCTGTTTGTTTTGGCTGTGTATGTGTTCAAATATATTGATATTTCACCTTCCTTTCATTAACATTTAAATTGTTATGGTTTGAGCCCTCAAATCTCGTTCAATGCTCATGTCAGATGCCTTCAGGCATGGATGCTATATTGGGCAATAACTGCTTAATATAGCAGGCACTCATACTTAGTTCCTGCATTTATAATCTTAGTACATTGAAAATTACAGGTTTATAATAACCCTATATATGCATCAGTCAATATTTGTTGGAGTGCATGTTGAATTAAATTCCCTGGGACCCACTGTTTAAGTAGCGACGCCAACAGCAATTCATCGAACCACAAAATCGGAATGCCCTCAATGGCACTTAAAGTAGCCCTGGGCCCATATGCATGGGCTGCTGCTAAGGTCCTAACTGTGGCTAGGGTGGCACTACACGGCTAATGTTGGAAAATCTGCATGCATGAGCCGGTGCCAGCGCTAGCCGCCGACCATAGCCTAGGCTAAGCTACCCTGATTTCAAGTCAGGTTTAACTGCTAGCCGCGCCGGTTAGTGTGCGTGTGTGGGTCTCAATCTATTCAATGCTATCATATTTAACAGAATTACATACTCAATAAGTGAAATTTGATCAAATTAACCCTAAATTCGAACCGATATTAATGCAGCCGCCACATCGACGTCGATATCCATACTGTCGCATATCAACAAAACAGATCGCCGCCGCCGCCGCATCGGCGGCAATATATTAGGCCCAAATCTATTCAATGCTGTCATATTTAACAGAATTGCATACGCCATAAGTGAAATTTAATCAATCTAACCCTAAATTCGAACCAATATTAACGCCGCCACCGCATTGGTGGCATTATTCATATTGTCGAATCCAGGGAATTCCTAAATCTATAAATAACTTCACGGTTAGCTATCCGTCCCGGCTTGGACATTGGTGCATACGGCTTGACCTAATTAACCAAGGCCCTCCTAGCCGCAGATAGCTACCCCAGAGGTAGCGTGTAGCACCGGCTACGCGTAGCTCCAACCCATGCATACGCCCCTGATGTATCCAAGTGCACTTACATATACATGCATACATATATATACATATATATATATATATATAATGTAGACTCGAGTGGACAGACACAGCTTAAAGTATACTGGCTGGCTTCTAATCAGGGCTTGGCATGGTACTTTCTACACATATAAGGTCTCCTCTTGGTGGAGTGGGAATTGTGCGCCTGTGATACCATTGTGCTGCCATTGCGCATGACATTGCACATGCCATTGCGCATGCCCAATGGAGCCCACCATGCCCAGAAAGAGATGGACAGGGCTTAGTTGATCTCGATTATACCAAAAAACAAAGCTGCATTGATCTAGCTGCCATCTTACATGCCCGGCTGCGCAGGTCCGTGAGTCTCTCTGGGACCGCGTTATTCCGCGAGACTGCTGGGAATAGCAAGCTTAGCCACTGCGTGGCGCCGCGGCGTGGGAGACAACTGAGCTGTGCACAAAGACAAGATGGCAGGATGAAGGCAGTAGTAGCAGAGCTGAGTTATGATCCTGAACGAGATCCCTGCAAAAATCAAGTATCACGGATACAAACTGTTTATGTGTGATCTATGTCGGGGCTGTCAATTCCACCGTAACCATGGCGCCTAGTGGTTAGAGAGTCAGCTTTTCTTGCAGGACCTTACGGGTATGATACCCAGCTGAAGAACATTTCATCTACATGATGCAAAAGATAGCTTGTTAATACCTCTAAAAGTGGCCCATAGCAACGGAAAGAGTAACGCACACCGCAAAAGTCGGGTGAACACCGCGATGCGTCGCTGTGCGAATAGCCAGTGCGATACTTGAAAGGTTGGTATTTGGTTCCACCTTAGCACTGGTGCTACTCATCTATATATAGAGCATGGGCTGGTTGCTTCCGTGTTATGATAACGTGACTGAGTGGGAAAGCACTTGATGGCGCCATTTGAATGGTATCCCAATGAGCATCACCACACCACAAAGCCACTGTGAGCACACGCTGTTAAAAGTGTGTATCCGTCGTGATATCACCTCATGTGTAGCTTGGATATAAAACCCCAACCAATCAACCGGTGCAGTGAATGATTATTGCTAAACTACGCAATTACTTGTTGGTTTTAATACTGTCTCTGAACCAACGTGGAGAAAACTGACTGAACAGTTGGTAGCAATTGCAGCGAGTGCAATCAGCATGGTTGAGGACACCCGTCATGGTGAGGGTCTAGGTGGAGGGCTGGCCACCAGGCGGCAGCAGCATGTTAGCGCTGGCTGCTTGGTGGCAGCAGCATCTGAGGGCTGACTGCTGGGGGAAAGCATCATGCTAGGGCTGGCCGCTAGGTTGATTGATTGATTGGTGGTTGCTTTACGCCATGTCGGCAGCATAGGCCATATTCATGGCGAGAAATGTTTGTTTTTGTTCAAACCATCGCTTTTACATGTAAAAGCATACAATCAAGTTTGTGTCAATTGACACTCATGAATTTTTTTAACTCACAATCATAATAGTTTCTGGTCAAGCTAAATAAAATTCTAAGTGATAGTATTATTCACTGATGAAATTTGTTTGAAAACCTATATGAGGTGGTACAAACCAGCTGCCCTCAAAAAGGCTAAAATGTTTTCTTGTTTTACTTTAGTAAAAAGGTCATGCATGTTGTTTGCAGTGTAAAATTGTTGGCGCAGGGCCATGAAATCCACACAGTTTAATAAAGTATGTTTTAATGTCAGTGGGGACTGACATCCAATACATTCAGGGGGAGGGTCCCCATTGAGCAGAAAAACGTGTTAGCCACGAGTGGCCAATATGGCATCTTATTAAAACAACCTGGTCTGGGCACCCAACATAGGTGAATGTCAAATTTTGCTTTTGAAAGAGAGTTTAGTTTAATGAGTACTTTAAGTAGTATTGGGTGGTCCAGTTTCCTATTGTTTAAACCCTGAAGGCAGGAAAAAGAGTCAGTGAAAATGATGAATTTATGACTGGCTGAGGTTTCGATGAGCTCTAACGCGAGTAGGAGTGCTCATGCCTCAGCAGTAAAGATGGAACTCTGATCTGGAATACGCGTACCTAATTCACGGCCGCAGAGACTCTGTTGTCTGTCTTTGACCCATCAGTGTAAACGGCTAGGTGGGACCTAAAAGCACTTCGCATATCGATAAAGCTTTCATGATATGAAAGTGGGTGCGTTTGAGATTTCTTCGACATGGCCAGCTGGAGGATGATGTTTGGTTTCCTCAGCTGCCAGGGAGGAACATCTGAATATTGTGAGGGTGCTATGTTATGTTGATTTGCCCTCAGGGCCTCCAAATGAGGCTTTATTCTGAGGCCTAACGGCTTGATGTATGTTGGCCTTGATTCATAGAGGCGTTCATATGGTGGCATAAAAATGTATTTATATGCAGGATTTAAAATATTTCCTTTTAATTTTATCACATATTGCATAGACAGTTTGAACCTTCTACTCTTAAGGTAAGGCTCTCGGCCTTCGACATAAAGGCTCTGGACGAGCGAGGTTCTAAACGCCTCCAGGGCCAGCCAAAGGCCTTGATGGTGTATAGTGTCTAACTGTGATATGTATGATTTCCTGGCTGAACCATAAACAATACAGCCATAGTCCAATTTTGAATGTATTAATGTTCTATATAATTGGAGCAGGACAGTGCTGTCTGCTCCCCACTGTGTGTGGGCTAGAACTTTTAAAATGCCCAGTCCCTTAAGGCATCTGGACTTTAAATACTTAATATAAGGGATAAAAGATAATTTGTTGTCAAAGATGACTCCTAAAAACTTGGTCTCTTTGACGACTTTTATGGGATCATTTCCAATTGTTAAATTAGGTTCATGGTGCAAAGTCCGTAAAAGACAAAAGTGCATGCAAATGGTTTTCGATTTGGAGAATCTAAATCCATATTCCATTGCCCATGAGGAAAGGCTATTTATGTTTAATTGGAGCTGCCATTCTATAGTGTTCATATTTTTACTTTATCACATATTAAAAAGTCATCTACATAGAGACTGCAGGATACAGTAATCTTTATGGATTTTACTCTATTGTAAATTTTAATGCCAAAAAGGCTAACAGGTAGAATGCTACCCTGAGGTACTCCTGGCCGCTAGGTGGCAGCAACATGTCAGGGCAGGCCGCTAGGTGGCAGCAGCATGTGAGGGCTGGCCGCCACGGGCCAGCAGCATGTGAGGTCTGGCCGCCAGGGGGCAGCAGCATGTGAGGTCTGGCCACCAGTGGGCAGCAGCATGTGAGGGCTGGCCACTAGGTGGCAGCAGCATGTGAGGTCTGGCTGCCAGTGGGCAACAGCATGTGAGGGCTGACTACTAGGTGGCAACAGCATGTGAGGTCTGGCCGCCACTGGGCAGCAGCATGTGAGGGCTGGCCACTAGGTGGCAGCAGCATGTGAGGTATGGCCGCCAGTGGGCAACATCATGTGAGGGCTGGCCACTAGGTGGCAGCAGCATGTGAGGTCTGGCCGCCAGTGGGCAGCAGCATGTGAGGGCTGACCGCTAGGTGCCAGCAGCATATGAGGGCTGGCCGCTAGGTGGCAGCAGCATATGAGGGCTGGCCACTAGGTGGCAGCAGCATGTGAGGGCTGGTCGCTTGGTGGCAGCAGCATATGAGGGCTGGTCGCTAGGTGGCAGCAGCATGTGAGGTCTGGCTGCCAGTGGGCAGCAGCATGTGAGGTCTGGCCGCTAGGTGGCAGCAGCATGTGAGGTCTGGCCGCCAGTGGGCAGCATCATGTGAGGGCTGGCTGCTAGGTGCCAGCAGCATGTGAGGTCTGGCCGCCAGTGGGTAGCAGCATGTGAGGTCTGGCCGCCAGTGGGCAGCAGCATATGAGGGTTGGCCGTTAGGTGGCAGCATCATGTGAGGGCTGGCCGCTAGGTGCCAGCAGCATGTGAGGTCTGGCCGCCAGTGGGCAGCAGCAAGTGAGAGCTGGCTGCTAGGTGCCAGCAGCATATGAGGGCTGGCTGCTAGGTGGCAGCACCATGTGAGGTCTGACCGCTAGGTGCCAGCACCATATATGAGGGCTGGCTGCTAGGTGGCATCACCATGTGAGGGCTGACTGCTAGGTGCCAGCAGCTTATGAAGGCTGGCTGCTAGGTGCCTGCATCATGTGAGGGCTGGCCGCTAGGTGCCAGCAGCATATGAGGGTTGGCCGCTAGGGGGCAGCAGCATGTGAGGTCTGGCAGGATAGACCGGTATAGTGCCAGTAGCGCCACGGTGTGGGACCCCATAACTGCGCACCTGTCTGCGTAATGGTGGCCGTCAGGGAGGACGGCATCCCGGCACAAACTCCAGACTCAGCCGCACATCGACCCGCCATGGCTTTGTTGTCGAGATGTGGATTTGTGCTAACTCTGAATGTACCCAAATAGTTTGTTCCACCTGGAGACGAGATTATTTGTGAGAAATATCAATGTGGGGAAGACAATTCATAGCTTATTCCTACTCAACGTCAGATGTCAAATCATCCGTTTTGATATTAATTTAGATTTTGCTAGGATATGTGTTATATGGGCTATTATCTATTATATATATAGTAGCCATATCTAATAGCTACTGCATAATGCTAGCGCTGCCATTATGTGTGCTACTGTTCTGTAGTTCTGCTACTGTTCAAATATATGTTATTATCTTAGTTAGTTAAGATTGCATTAAGAAACAATATAAATTGTTAATATTATTTCACTAATTTTCTATTGCCGTTCCTGTAACTATATTACGTTTGTTCTTGCAGGTAAGCAGTTGCAAACAATGTACATACCGGAAAGGTTCGGTAAGTTGCTCTACTTTTGTGTTGTTCTTTTTTCTTTTTTTACAAAACAGAAACAAAATGCAAGTGCATTTACATATCGATGGAACAAATTACAATTATCGAGTGTTTACCAATTTTTGTTTATTTTCTATTCGTACCAGAAGGGTCTCCTGGAAACATGCCTGTTGACGTTTGTTATAGGTATATTATTTCATTTGAAAGTTAGTCTACATTCCAAGGAAGTCGAATGCTTTGGAATGAGCACGGCGTGTGTAAAAGCACTGCCACAGGACTGTGTGATGGTCCCTGACACAAGCCATAGTCCACGTCTGTCACGTGATATAGGCCGGTCACTGCACAGTCAAGCAACACCAGGACACATTACCTACTGGGCTATACTTCAGGAGCAAATAACAAACTAGTTCTCTATAAGTGCCTTAAAAAAGAAAGACAGAACAGGATATAAGTGCAGGGATTACAAGAGGCCTCGTGTGGGGGCGGGTTGATTTTAAATAAATCTCAGCCTTCGGCTTTGCTACAATTGAAAGCTATGATCTCACCTACACAGTTTGTGATTATATTCTACTTCTATGGGAAACCAAGTCTTGAGACTATCCGACCGATACTTAACAGTAGTATATTGCTTGCCTTTGCTTATTTAGACATTAAAACCTACGTGTGGTTTTCTATCTCCCATCTTGTTAAAATAACAACAATAATGTCCAACTATATAGGGTGTTGATAGACCCCTTGCGGCCCTGGCGTGCAATGCATCGTGTTGCGCATTGGGTTTGCTGACAAATAAAAGCACATTCCCGACTCCCTTTGATTGGCGAGCACCAGGCCTGGTCCAGGGGGCACGGCGAGCATTGCGCAGATACCGTATTGGGACACGACGCAGCCCTCAGCAGCTGGCCTAGGCGGGGTGAGGCGGGGTGAGGTGGGGTGAGACGCGGTGAGGCGGACTGAGGCCGGCTGAGGCGGGGTGAGGCCCACTGAAGCCCGCCGAGGCCCGCTGAGGCCCGCCGGGTGAACGCCGTTGGACGACGACGAGCGACTACGTCACCATTCCCACAATGCTAACGCTCAAGGTTTATAAATCGATTGTTTTTAGTCACTTTTAAATCAAAATATTATCTTGATCGTTATAGTGAACATCACTTTAGTTTAAAGAAGTTTGATTTTAAATAGGTAAACTGCGAAGTGCTTTAGGGGGGAACATGTCAAATTATTGTCGGTGTTTACATCGAAGTGCTGCACATGGGCTTTGTTTACTTGTTTTTAAGTATTTCAATTTAGCACAGCAATCTGCAATAGCAGTGGGAGGAGTGGCCCAGTGGTTAAAGTGGATATGTACGATCGTTTCTGGGTAAGTGTTTTGGTTCCTAAAGTTGGTGCTTTGTTCGGATTGTGCAGCTTTGTTTGATCAAACAACACACAGCATCATGAGAGGCCGGAAGCAGCCAATTAGCCATTCTTATTGAAACAAGGCACTCTAGGTGGGAAGGTGTATATATGTAAAACTACCGGGTGGCTCTTCGTTATTAGGACAACCCATTCTCCGTGAAAACTTATGTATATAAATGTACTCAGACAGCTGATATGTTATATCTGAGAACCTATATAATGAATAAGTACTCAGACATGAAACACCATATATATGGATTATATATGGCGTTATATTGAGATATATCCGCACATATATATCCGCTATAGTGCACAACGCGGGGTCTTCCCTCAACCTGGCGCGTTGACAATGACGTCATGTCCGCGGCGTGGCACCCTTCCACTTCCGGTCGGCGCGTCTTTCCGCCGCCGCCTCCTCCAGGGTCCCAGATCAAATTAGAGCTGTGAGACACTCAGCATCCCACCCTGGAAGAGATCGTCGCCACCCCACCACACAGCCGGTCACGTGCACACATTCATCAACCCGCAGCCCCCAGCCCACCCCCAGCCCCACTGCCCCTCAGCCCCTCAGCCCCTCAGCCCCTCAGCCCCTCAGCCCCTACAACCGCTTGCTCCTGCGTCTGTTTCCACTCCTGCTTCGCCACCCGCCTGCAGTGTATGTATCCAAAGCCAGCCACTAACACGGCAGTCTTGTTGAGTTGTTATGTTTGTTTATTGGTTGTTTGTTGTTGTAAATATGTATTCCCATAGTATATCAGTTGTCGATGCTTACAATTAATTACACAAGAATTTGTTGTAGAATGGAGAAGTATAAAAATAGAATGGTTTTGTAGAATAGAGAGCTCTAAAAGTAGAATTCTTTGTAGAACAGATGAATCTAAAAGTAGAGTAGCTTGTAAAATAGAACAGCTTAAAAGTAGAGTATTTTGTAAAGGAGAGAAATTAAAAGTAAAGTAATTCGTAGAATAAAGTAATTTAAAATTAGAGCAGTTTGTAGAATAGAGAAGTACAAAATAGAGTAGTTTGGAGAATAGAGAAATTTAAAAGTGGATTAATTTACAGAACAAAGAAGTCTACAAGTAGAGTACTTGTTAAGCATGTTCAATTAAATAGAGCAGAAAGCTGGGGACGGTGACATCGTAGTTCAACTGTGCAGAATGCCATACACAAGATGGCGGGCGAAAACAAGCTGGCAGCGGAGGATCGGGAACAAATTTTAATCAGGCCCCCATGTATGCTTAAATGTCAGCATCGGCCATGTAAGAACTGCCATCACGTTGATGTAACCGATCCCCACCACACTCAGACCCGCACATCTCCATAGAGCAACCCTAGCATCCTTCAGCCAGTGGAGCAGGAACCAGGATTCTGGAGCCCGGTTCAAAGCAGACGTGTGACAAAATGGACGCGTATCGTCCATTGTCAGGTTTCTCCTCTCCTTTCTCTCATTTGAGATTGTTGAGTCTTGTGTATATCTGTTTTTTTAAATCATTTATATTCACAGGCGGAATGGCCGAATGAGTTAGAGCATCCGTCTCCCGTGCTGGTAGATCATGGGGTCGTGGGTTCGAACCCTGGTCGAGTCAAACCAATGACTTAAATATTTATACTTGTCGCTTCCTAGCCAGGCGCTCGGCATTATTAGGACAGGGCAAGGACTGGTGTGCTCAGTGTCAGGATAATGTGACTGAGTGGGATACCAGGTCATGGTGCTGGCCGCCTGGTTTCCCAGTGGGACAGCACTATAAAGTCGCCATCAGTGCGCACTGTCAAAAGTCGGTACACGTCCTGATATGACCTTAGATGTTGCTAGGACGTAAAACAACAACAAACAAACTATTCACAGGCACAACTCATTAATAACAAATGAGTGTTCCATCAATATTTATTTTCACCCTAGAAACATTCACACGAGTGACATTATGAAACTGTAAGCAGTGGCATTTCTGTGGGCTCTGACGTACATTCTTAGAACTATCTCTAGTCAGCACTTCCAGCGTAAAGTGATGCACCATTGGACTGAGTCTGTTTATTACAAGTTCCACTGAAAATATTCTAAATACAATTTCATTTACATACATAAAATAGTAATCTATATTTCTTATGTATAACATAGTATACATTATGTGCATTATATTAAATAATTGCTTACATTATATTATATAATTATATACACAATAACATAGTACCGACAGCTACCATAGCATTCGTACCAAGGGACCTGTTTTGAAGGTAATTTCTGAACCGTTGGTCATATTTGCTATTTCATTTTATTTCTTTGATTTCTTGATGGATTATATTTAAAGTTGATGGATTATATTTAAAGTTGCCTTTCCAGATACGAAAATAGATTGTCCACAAGTAGCAACACCAAAGGCGTTGTACAAAGGCGGGCACGTCGTCCTCTACGAAACGCGCCGTCACAATGCTGGGCCTGGTCGTGTCTGGGCACAGCAATCCTGGGCAGCAATCCTGGGTCCGACAGGGGGGAGTACCGGCGAGGCTTGCGACACACAGTGCTCCGAATTGGGGGGGAAAAAGACAACAATAAAATAAACCCGGCAAAAAAGAGCCAGCACAATTGGTTGGCGAAGCGCAGTGTAAAGCTGTGGGAACACATCCAACACCGTGCTCACCGCCAGGGCGCTGCGGCGCATGCGCAGTGGATGTCCGAGCCGTGCATTGTGGGATATGGCATACAGGTTTGTGGCTAGTGCATTGTGGGATATGGCATGCAGGTTTGTGGTCGCCGCATTGTGGGATATGGCATGCAGGTTTGTGGGTGATGCATTGTGGGATATGGCATGCAGGTTTGTGGGCCATGCATTGTGGGATATGGCATGCGGGTTTGTGGGTGATGCATTGTGGGATATGGCATGCAGGTTTGTGGGCCATGCATTGTGGGATATGACATGCAGGTTTGTGGGCTGTGCATTGTGGGGTATGGCATGCAGGTTTGCAGGCCGTGCATTGTAGGATATGGCATGTAGGTTTGCAGGCTGTGCATTGTGGGATATGGCATGTGGGTTTGCAGGATGTGCATTGTGGGATATGGCATGTGGGTTTGTGGGCCATGCAATGTGGGATATGGCATGTGGGTTTGTGGGCCATGCATTGTGGGATATGGCATGTGGGTTTGCGGACTGTGCATTGTGGGATATGACATGCGGGTTTGCAGGCCCGTGGATTGTGGGATATGGCATATGGGTTTGCGGGATGTGCATTGTGGGATATGGCATGCAGGTTTGTGGGATGTACATTGTGGGTTATGGCATGTGGGTGTGTGGGCCGTGCATTGTGGGATATGGCATGCAGGTTTGTGGGCTGTGCATTGTGGGATATGGCATGTAGGTTTGCAGGCCATGCATTGTGGGATATGGCATGCAGGTTTGTGAGCCATGCATCATGGGATATGGCATGCGGGTTTGTGGGCCGTGCATTGTGGGATATAGTATGCCGGTTTAAGGGCCATGTATTGTGGGATATGGCATGCTGGTTTGCAGGCTCTGCAATGTGGGATATGGCATGCAGTTTTGCGGGCCATGCAATATGGGATAAGTTATGCAGGTTTGTGGGCCGTGCATTGTGAGATATGGCATGTGGGTTTGCAGAGCCATGCATTGTGGGATATGGCATGCTGGTTTGCGGGCCGTGCATTGTGTGATATGGAATTCAGGTTTGCGGGCTGTGCATTGTGGGATATGGCATGCAGTTTTGAGGCACATGCATTGTGGGATATGGCATGCGGGTTTGCGGGCCATGCATTGTGGGATATTGCATGCAGGTTTGTGGGCTGTGCATTGTGGGATATTGCATGTGCATTTGCCAACCATGCATTGTGGGATATGGCATGCGGGTTTGCAGGCCATGCATTGTGGGATATGGCATGCGGATTTGGTGGCTGTGCATTGTGGGGTATGGCATGCAGGTTTGCGGGATGTGCATTGTGGGATATGGCATGCAGGTTTGCGGGCCATGCATTGTGGGATATGGCATGCGGGTTTGCGGGCCGTGCATTGTGGGATATGGCATGCAGGTTTGCGGGTTCTGCCGAGGGTTGTCTCTGCGGGTGACCTTTAAGTGAGGCCGGGCCTATTGTCTGAGTTCTGCATCCTCCTCCAGCATCCACTCTCCGCCCGTCGTACACTTCGCGGCGATTCCTCGTGAACCCTACAGGTCGGGGCTTGGGAATTGAAATGCTGAGAGTGCATACTCCTGAGTGGTTAGCCACCACTGCTGCGATCCCAGGCCGCCTCCTTACCGATATGCACAGTGACCAACATGGAAGCCATGCGATAATAATTCAGCGAAATGGCGCCGGAATTCCTGATGACCGATCGCTGAGGTCAGAGCCAGCTTGTCGTGTGGTGTACGGCGGCCTAGTGGCCAGCCTGATATTACCCACCACGGTCCGCCTTCAGTGTTGTCATCCATCGTCTCCCAAGTGTCGTGCCTTCTCCATCCTTTAACCCACAATCACTAAGTACAGACATCCTGCAACAGCGAACCCATCCGTAAACCAACAAAATTCAACAGTGTCCTGCAAATGTGTGCTAGTTAACCCCACATCTGGAATTAACAATACCCAGCCAGTGATATTCACTATATCACCCCTCTCCCCGAACAGCAACAAGACAGCACATGCCCCGAATCCACAGCTTATTTCCAACTCATCCAATCAAACAGCTAGCAACGCACTGTAAGGCTAAGCAGCTCACTGACCTTACTAACCACCATGCATATCACTCAGCCTAAATGAATTCATCCTCAAAGGTGCGACAAGCAAATAAATGAAACATTGCAAAGTGAGGCGCCGTTCGGCCATCCGACAGCCGCACCCGGACCCCCCCCCCCCCCCCTGGGAGGTCCTACCCTCTGGTCACCACTCTGACTCACCCCAGGCAGGCCACACCCAGGCCGGGTCGCTTCCGGTTTACGATCGGCCTGTTCCGGTCAGTCTAACGAGCCGTATTTACAAATGGGTGTCGTAAAAGCGCCCAATATTATAAGCAGAAAGATAAACTCAGAACCATCGATCAGAATAGGTATAGGTTGCACATCGACATGGGTGTTCCCTCAAAGCTGCATATTTATATTTACAAAACGCTTACGATGAAGCCTTAAAACTACCGGATTTGTGTTTACTTTTTGTAAGATTCATATATAGGGTTTAGATTTATAATGGGCAATGGTGAGGAGACTAATCCAATAGTTCCCAATGAATTCAGCTTCATAATTTTTCTTGAAGATGTGCATTGTGGGACATGGCATGCTGGTTTGCCTATCATGGATAAGTCTGAATAGACTTGTTTTCACCATTAGACACTTTGTTGATAGAAAAACTGAGCCTACACTTTTACCGACATAGACATAGTATGAGAACAACTGGCCTTCGATGATGCTGTAAGTTATACACAGCAGTGGAAATCCAAATTGACAGAGGTGGGGGCATGGGCAATCGAACCACCGACCTTCAGATTAGGAGTCCGACCTAGAAGAAAGTCAGACACTCTAACCACTATGCCACAGAGAACATCATTGCATTCTGTTTTTATATAGATGTTTAAATTGGAATACTTTGCTGTAAATAGATTATTGAGATAATCTGGAGTCAGTATATATAGTATGCATAATCATAATTGATACACATGGTTATTTCATCATCATCATCATCATCATCATCTTCTTCTTCAATCCTTTAACCATGAGGGTTGCTGGAGCACCACAAATGACTTATCCAGTTTTCCCTGTTCTCCACTGGCCTCCGGGACTTGCCCAACTCCAGGCCTGTCCTTCCCCTGATGTTGTCTTCCCACGTCTCCTTTCGTTTGCCTTGTTTTCATCCCCCTTTCACTGTGCCCTTACAAGGTGGTTGTGGTCAAATGCACTGGAAATATAGCCATGTGGTTATTTACCCGCCTGTGACCTGTGACCTTTTGTGGAAAGAGTCAACTGCTGGTGATTAGGACACATGGTCAAAGTCCGTGATGGAGTTGAGTAACATTGTTGTGCTTATTGCTAGCGTTCCACTAGTGCATTTAACATATATAAACATGAGCTGACACAAGCTAAGTGAGGCCTTCTCAAGCCGGACACGACTTACTTGGTTGTTACAATGGAGGAGAGTGATTTAATGTTGCCTTGTTTCTTTCATATGTTGGTAGCAATTATGAGAAATGAAAGTATGTAAGTTAAATTGTGAATCCCTATCTCTGCCAGTTAAAGCATAGCGCCTGTTAGTTTAGCATACGGTGCCCGTTAGGTTAGAGTATGGCGTCCATTAGTTTAGAGTATAGTGCTCATTACTTTAAAGTATAGCACACATTAGTTTAGAGTATAGCGCTCATTACTTTAAAGTATAGCACTCATTAGTTTAGAGTATAGCGCTCATTACTTTAAAGCATAGCACTCATTACTTTAGAGTATAGTGCTCATTACTTTAAAGTATAGCACTCATTAGTTTAGAGTATAGCGCTCATTACTTTAAAGTATAGCACTCATTAGTTTAGAGTATAGTGCTCATTACTTTAAAGTATAGCACTCATTAGTTTAGAGTATAGTGCTCATTACTTTAAAGTATAGCACTCATTAGTTTAGAGTATAGTGCTCATTACTTTAAAGTATAGCACTCATTAGTTTAGAGTATAGCACTCATTACTTTAAAGTATAGCACACATTAGTTTAGAGTATAGCACTCATTACTTTAAAGTATAGCACTCATTAGTTTAGAGTATAGCACTCATTACTTTAAAGTATAGCACTCATTAGTTTAGAGTATAGCGCTCATTACTTTAAAGTATAGCACTCATTAGTTTAGAGTATAGTGCTCATTACTTTAAAGTATAGCACACATTAGTTTAGAGTATAGCACTCATTACTTTAAAGTATAGCACTCATTAGTTTAGAGTATAGCACTCATTACTTTAAAGTATAGCACTCATTAGTTTAGAGTATAGCGCTCATTACTTTAAAGTATAGCACTCATTAGTTTAGAGTATAGCACTCATTACTTTAAAGTATAGCACACATTAGTTTAGAGTATAGCACTCATTACTTTAAAGTATAGCACTCATTAGTTTAGAGTATAGCGCTCATTACTTTAAAGTATAGCACTCATTAGTTTAGAGTATAGCACTCATTACTTTAACGTATAGCACACATTAGTTTAGAGTATAGCACTCATTACTTTAAAGTATAGCACTCATTAGTTTAGAGTATAGCGCTCATTACTTTAAAGTATAGCACACATTAGTTTAGAGTATAGCACTCTTACTTATATAGCATTTAAGAGTATAGCACTCAATTAGTTCTATTAGAGTATAGCACTCATTACTTTAAAGTATAGCACTCATTAGTTTAGAGTATAGCACTCATTACTTTAAAGTATAGCACTCATTAGTTTAGAGTATAGCACTCATTACTTTAAAGTATAGCACTCATTAGTTTAGAGTATAGCACTCATTACTTTAAAGTATAGCACTCATTAGTTTAGAGTATAGCGCTCATTACTTTAAAGTATAGCACTCATTAGTTTAGAGTATAGCGCTCATTACTTTAAAGTATAGCACTCATTAGTTTAGAGTATAGTGCTCATTACTTTAAAGTATAGCACTCATTAGTTTAGAGTATAGCACTCATTACTTTAAAGTATAGCACTCATTAGTTTAGAGTATAGCACTCATTACTTTAAAGTATAGCACTCATTAGTTTAGAGTATAGCAGCTCATTAGTTTAGAGTATAGCGCTCATTAGTTTAGAGTATAGCACTCATTAGTTTAAAGTATAGCACTCATTAGTTTAGAGTATAGCACTCGTTAGTTTAGAGTATAGCACTCATTAGTTTAGAGTATAGCGCTCATTAGTTTAAAGTATAGCACTCATTAGTTTAGAGTATAGCGCTCATTACTTTAAAGTATAGCACTCATTAGTTTAGAGTATAGCACTCATTACTTTAAAGTATAGCACTCATTAGTTTAGAGTATAGCGCTCATTACTTTAAAGTATAGCACTCATTAGTTTAGAGTATAGTGCTCATTACTTTAAAGTATAGCACTCATTAGTTTAGAGTATAGCACTCATTACTTTAAAGTATAGCACTCATTAGTTTAGAGTATAGCACTCATTACTTTAAAGTATAGCACTCATTAGTTTAGAGTATAGCACTCATTACTTTAAAGTATAGCACTCATTAGTTTAGAGTATAGCGCTCATTACTTTAAAGTATAGCACTCATTAGTTTAGAGTATAGTGCTCATTACTTTAGAGTATAGCACTCATTAGTTTAGAGTATAGCACTCATTACTTTAAAGTATAGCACTCATTAGTTTAGAGTATAGCACTCATTACTTTAAAGTATAGCACTCATTAGTTTAGAGTATAGCGCTCATTACTTTAAAGTATAGCACTCATTAGTTTAGAGTATAGCGCTCATTAGGTTAGAGTATAGCACTCATTAGTTTAGAGTATAGCGCTCATTAGTTTAGAGTATAATGCTCATTAGTTTAGAGTATAATGCTCATTAGTTTAGAGTATAGCACGCATTAGTTTAGAGTATAGCACTCATTACTTTAAAGTATAGCACTCATTAGTTTAGAGTATAGTGCTCATTAGTTTAGAGTATAGCACTCATTAGTTTAGAGTATAGCACTCATTAGTTTAGAGTATAGCACTCATTAGTTTAGAGTATAGTGCTCATTAGTATAGAGTATAACGCTCATTAGTTTAACAACGTGTTGTAGAGTTCTTCCCTGTGTTTGCTGAGAGTTAAGCAGTTGTACACTGTGTCCTAAGATTCTCCTCCAGCCGGAAGGCACCTCTAAGAAGCGAAGAATCTCCTCACAGCTTGGGGCGCCCTGCTGTACCTATCTCATTCCTGCAAATAGGTGCACTTGAGCAGGCCCGGGCCCGGTGGGTGCACGACCCACTTGCGGTGCGAGTGTTCTGGATGTTATTACGGCGCTTTACGGCGCGTGCCCCCTGGTGGCGGGCGGACGGGCCCACGTGCCCGGGGACCCCGGCTCCATGAATCACACGGCCCCAAAGTACCCTAATCATATTTTATTTTGTCACCAAGTATCCACTTGCGGCTCTGGTCAGTGTCAACAGTCAGACGATCGGGGCAGTGTGGGCGTGTGGGCGTCTGACGTACGTATGTGGGATGTGAGGAGGGGCCATTGGTCCGGGGTGCTATCACAGGGGGCCACGTTTTCTTTTAGCTTCCAGAATTATTTTGTTGTGAGAGATATTTCAAACCGGATACAATGATTGCGCCGCTTCCAGACTCGAAACTCCACCCTCGTTTGCAAGATATGCAGCCTTCAATACTGACTGACCGGACGCGGTGGCCGAATCGGTAGAGCGCAGGCTTCTCGTGCAGAAGGTCGGGAATTCGAATCTCAGAAGAGTCAAACCAATGACTTATCAAATTGATACTTGTCACTACATAGCCTGGCGCTTGGCATTAATAGGATAGGACAAGGACTGGTGAGCACATTATCAGGATAATGTTACTGTGTGGGATATCGGGTCATGGTGCCAGCAGCCTGGCCTCCCAATGGGGCAGCATTATAAAGTCGCCATGAATGCGCCCTGTCATATGTCGGTACCCGTCCGAATACAACCTTAGATGTTGCTAGGATGTAAAACAACACTCAACCCAACTGAATCCTGACTTGCTTAATGGATTTGAAATATACAGACACTTATATCTGGTTGTGTGCGCATGCGGCTCGTGGATAAGGTGGTCACTTCTGTCCGACGTTGAATGGCACTAGTGCCGTCTGAAACTCACAAGAGCATAACCAATGTATGTGAAAGAAGGATGAGCGACATGACTTCCCATGCACGGTATACAGAAATACTAGTCGTTGTGAGTCGGCAGGATGTCGAAGCTGAGGAGGTTCATTTGAAATTAGCACGCCCACCCACTGTACCTCCCACCTGACATGACCCTAGATGTTGCCAGAACGTAAAGCTCCAACAACCAACCCACTGTACCTATTCAAGTATGGCCGCTGATATAAAGCGTCCTGTTTGAATGCACATCGCCGAGTACGTGAAACATGCACGTGATGTTCACCCGCTCAGTTGAAGAGTGTTTGGAGACTTCGGCATGCATTCTGTAGTTGTATTAGTATGATTATGAAATTCGGTTATTGTTCACCAAATTTATTAATCATATATATGATCATTATCACTATGGTTAGTAATATAGCAGAATAGTAATACTAATGTATGTATGGACTACTTGTGCAAACAATTTCAAATCTAGTTAAAAGTGTAGATATGTATATACCACACACCACCACACCACCATACACCCACCATACACCATACACCCAGGCCATACACCCAAGCCATGCACACCATCACCAACACCACACCACCACCACACACTACACACTACACACTACACACACCACCACCACACACCATACACCACACCACCGCATACGTCACCACACACCACCACCACACCACCACACACCACCGCATACCCCCGCCACATACCACCACCACAGACCACCACCACACACTGCCACAAACCACCACACACCACATATCACACACCACCACACACCACCACACACCACCACACACCACCACATACCACACACCACCACACGCCACCACACACCATCCCACACCACACACCCACACCATACACCATCACACACCACCACACACTATACACCAACATCACCCACCACACACCACACACCACACCACCCACCACCCACCACACACCACACACCATCCACCACACACCACACACCACACACCACACACCACACACCACACACCACACGCCACCACACACCATCACACACCACACACCCACACGATACACCATCACACACCACACACCACACACCACACACCACACACCACACACCACACACCACACACCACACACCACACACCACACACCACACACCACACACCACACACCACACACCACACACCACACACCACACACCACACACCACACACCACACACCCACCACCTTCCCGTGGCGGCGACCTTCAGGCCCCTTTATTTGGAGACTACTCCGAGCTGGCCGTCGTTGGAGACACTCACCAGGTACAATATGCATTACACTGTGCAGTGCCCGACCACCTCACGTGGCAGCAGTCTGTTCCACAACTGACATAAATTGCCTTTTCAATGAACTACTAACAGGCCCGCTTGGCCTATTGGAGGAGCGTACAACTAATTGCGCTTCGCCGGGCTATAACCGCCAATAGAAGCTCGCTCACCATGGCGATGGATCACGTGATGCGTCCGTATCTCATTTAATGCATGATCAGCATCTTCATCCGGGCACCGCACCCAGCTGGTACCCGGCAGCGCCCCCTGTGTCACGCTGCGTAATTAGCCGGTCACGTGTGTGCACGATGTCTGTTATAATAACCAGTTATTGCCCGCTATGGGAATTGAGCAGGAGGGACTCTGGGCTCAGAGCGACGTGAACTTAATTTGAGTAAATTAGATCTGCATTCAAGAGACTGAAATCAAATCGATTGTATTTTAGCGAACAGCTGGTTATAGCAAAATAGAAAACATCTGCTACCTGAGAGGGGCCAGGTTGGAAGCAGATGCACCGTACAGGGCCGGTGAACAGGCACTACAGTTGACATCTGTGTAAACAGAGTCTTAAAGGCACCATTTAATTAGGCTTTCTTGTTGCCAGATACATGGTTATGTATCATTGAATGCAGTCCGAATCCGCAATTCACGGAATCTACATAACTGAAAACCTATCACGTCTACCATGCAAAATGCAAAGCTCAGTGTGGCTGATTACATTTTGGGTTGCGATTTGCCTTGGTAAAGTGAACTACTGCTTTCCGCAAGTCATTCAACATTGGAGAATGGACAATTGCGCAAAGCCCATTACCAAATGCTGCTTACACTGTGTGACAATTACCGCGGTGTGAATCCACGTGGCTGCAGACGGGCCGCATCAGGGCGCGACTCACTCAGCCCGCGACACTCAGCTTTACCATGACGAGGTTACACCACAGAGTGTCATAACACACACCACCACACACCACCATACCACACACCACCACACAGTGTCATAACACACACCACCACACACCACCATACCACACACCACCACACAGTGTCATAACACACACTACCACACACCACTATAACACACACCACCACACAGCATCATAGCACACACCATCACACACCGCCATATCACACACCACCATACACCACCATAACACACACCACCACACAGTGTCATAACACACACTACCACACACCACTATAACACACACCACCACACAGCATCATAGCATACACCATCACACACCGCCATATCACACACCACCACACACCACCATACCACACACCACCACACAGTGTCATAACACACACTACCACACACCACTATAACACACACCACCACACAGCATCATAGCACACACCATCACACACCGCCATATCACACACCACCATACACCACCATAACACACACCACCACACACCGCCACGCAGCGTTACCACAACGAGGTTACACCAGACAGTGTCATAACACACACCACCACACACCACCATACCACACACCACCACACAGTGTCATAACACACACCACCACATACCACTATAACACACACCACCACACAGCATCATAACACACACCACCACACACCACCACACACAGCCACGCAGCGTTACCATGACGAGGTTACACCACACAGTGTCATAACACACACCACCATACACCACCATAACACACACCACCACACAGCGTCATAACACACACCACCACACACCACCACACACCACCACACACCGCCACGCAGCGTTACCATGACGAGGTTACACCACACAGTGTCATAACACACACCACCACACACCACCATACCACACACCACCACACAGTGTCATAACACACACCACCACACACCACTATAACACACACCACCACACAGCATCATAACACACACCACCACAGACCACCACACACCACCACACAGCGTTACCACGACGAGGTTACACCACACAGTACTATAACACACACCACCACACACCACCGTAACACACACCACCACACAGTGTCATAACACACACCACCACACACCGCCACGCAGCGTTACCACGACAAGGTTACTACCACACAGTACTATAACACACACCACCACACACCACCATAACACACACCACCACACATTGTCATAACACACAACACCACACACCACCATAACACACACTGCCACAGAGTGTTATAACACACACCACCACACACCGCCACACAGCATTACCATGACGAGGTTACTACCACACAGTACTATAACACACACCACCATAACACACACCACCACACACTGCCACAATACACCGCCACGCACCACCATAACACACACCACCACAGACCACTGTAAGACACACCATCACACAGTGTCATAAGACACACCACCAAACACCGCCATGCAGCGTTACCACGACGAGGTTACTACCGGTAGTATCACACAGTACTATAACACACACCACCACACACCATCATGACACACACCAACACACAGCATCATAACACACACCACCACACACTGCCACAATACACCGCTATGCACCGCCATAACACACACCACCACACACCACCGTAAGACAGACCACCACACAGTGTCATAACACACACCACCACACACCGCCACGCAGCATTACCATGACAAGGTTACTACCACACAGTACTATAACACACGCCACCACACACCACCATAACACACGCCACCAGACAGCATCATAACACACACCACCATACACCACCATAACACACACCACCACACAGTGTCAGAACACACACCACCACACACCACTATAGCACACACCACCACACACTGCCACAATACACCGCCATGCACCACCATAACACACACCACCGTAACACACACCACCACACAGTGTCATAACACACACCACCACACACCACCATCACCCACACCACCACACAGCATCATAGCACACACCATCACACACCGCCATATCACACACCACCATACACCACCATAACACACACCACCACACAGCGTCATAACACACACCACCACACACCTCCATAACACACACCACCACACAGCATCATAACACACAGCACAATGCACCACCATAACACACCACCATACACCACCATAACACACACCACCACACACCAACATAACACACACCACCACACAGCATCATAACACACCCCACCATACACCACCATAATACACACCACCACACACTGCCATGCAGCGTTACCACGACGAGGTTACTACCACACAGTACTATAACACACACCACCACACACCACCATAACACACACCAACACACAGCATCATAACACACACCACCATACACCACCATAACATACACCACCACACACTGCCACAATATACCACCATGCACTGCCATAACACACCACACAGTACTATAACACACACCACCACACAGCACCACACACTGCCACAACAGACCACCATGCACAGCCATAACACACCACACAGTACTATAACACAGATCACCACACAGTACTATAGCACACACCACAACACACCAGCATTCACTGCCACAACACACACCGTCACACACCAACATAACACACTGCCACACACCACCATAACACACACCACCATGCACCACAATAAGACACCACATAGTACTATAACACACACCACCACATAGTACTATAATACACACCACAACACACCAGCATGCACTGCCACAAAGCACACCATCACACACCAACATACACTGCCACACATCACCATAAGACACCCCGCCACACACCACCATAACACACACCACTAGACACCACCATAACACACACTGCCACACAGTGCCATAACCTACAGTCATACACTACCATATCACACACCACCACCCAGCATAACACAACCCACCACACACTACCATAGCACACACCGCCTCACACTACCACACAAATGACCAACAACACTACAACACACATCCCCGTCATACCCTGACAACTTGGCCAAATACGCTGTCTCGCGATATTATAACACTACGGTAATCATAATTGGTTTTGAATGCCAGCGTTCCGAGTTCCATTGATCCCTCAGGAAGGACTGAAGCTGCAACTCAGTTCACAGGGTTGCAGATTCAGCTTACATAAAGGAAGTTGGAATTGGTGCCCCTCCTTAGTTATAGACCTTCTTTAAACTTATTTGAACCAAGAGTCATTTGTATATATATGTATGCGTCATGAATTATGATTGGATTCGTGAATATATTAATTTTGCTTCCATGAATATTTGGTGCGCTGCTTAGGGTGCAGTAAAGTTATGGATTATCTTGCAAGATCTGCCCGAACATGTGATTACCTCCACAGTACTGACATGACTCGTTGCGACAGTCGTGTAGCTCATTAACTGCGGACGGGAGGGGGACCGCGACCATTCAGTAGGCATGTCTAGGGTGGGACATGCGGAATGGGAGAAGCTCCTCTACCCGAGAGCATCAAAACTCACCACACAGCGCCCTGATCTAGTTTGATTCAATGACAATAACCCTGTCCAGCAATTAGGCTAGTACTCCATGGGCAGAGAAACTATAGCGCAGCATGTTGGTAGATAATCGTTGTAGACAAACAGGCCTCTTTATATGTCCAGAAGCAGTGGTCTGTATGACACAGCATGTTGGTAGATAATCGTTGTAGACAGACGGGCCTCTTTATATGTCCAGAAGCAGTGGTCTGTATGACACAGCATGTTGGTAGATAATCGTTGTAGACAGACGGCCCCCTTTATATGTCCAGAAGTAGTGGTCTGCATGACACAGCATGTAGATAGATAATCGTTGTAGACAGACAGGCCTTGTCTATATGTCAAGAAGCAGTGGTCTGTATGACACAGCATGTTGGTAGATAATCACTGTAGACAGACGGGCCCCTTTATATGTCCGGAAGGATTGGTCTGCATGACACAGCATGTTGGGAGATAATCGTTGTAGACAGACGGGCCTTGTCTATATGTCAAGAAGCAGTGGTCTGTATGACACAGCATGTTGATAGATAATCACTGTAGACAGACGGGCCCCTTTATATGTCCAGAAGCAGTGGTCTCTATGACACACCATGTTGATAGATAATTACTGTAGACAGATGGGCCCCTTTATATGTCCAGAAGCAGTGGTCTGTATGACACAGCATGTTGGTAGATAATCACTGTAGACAGACAGGCCTCTTTATATGTCCAGAAACAGTGGTCTTTATGACACAGCATGTTGGTAGATACTCACTGTAGACAGACAGGCCTCTTTATATGTCCAGAAGCAGTGGTCTGTATGACACAGCATGTTGGTAGATAATCACTGTAGACAGACGGGCCTCATTTATATGTCCAGAAGCAGTGGTCTGCATAATGCGGCATGTTGGTAGATAATCACTGTAGACAGACAGGCCTCTTTTTATGTCCAGAAGCAGTGGTCTGTATGACACAGCATGTTGATAGATAATCACTGTAGACAGACGGGCCCCTTTATATGTCCAGAAGCAGTGGTCTGCATGACACAGCATGTTGATAGATAATCACTGTAGACAGCCAGGCCTCTTTATATGTCCAGAAGCAGTGGTCTGTATGACACAGCATGTTGGTAGATAATCGTTGTAGACAGACGGACCTCATGTATATGTCCAGAAGCAGTGGTCTGCATAATGCAGCATGTTGGTAGATAATCACTGTAGACAGACAGGCCTCTTTTTATCTCCAGAAGCAGTGGTCTGTATGACACAGCATGTTGATAGATAATCACTGTAGACAGACAGGCCTCTTCTATATGTCCAGAAGCAGTGGTCTGTATGACACAGCATGGTGGTAGATAATCACTGTACACAGACGGGCCTCTTTATATGTCCAGAAACAGTGGTCCTTATGACACAGCATGTTGGTAGATAATCATTGTAGACAGACAGGCCTCTTTATATGTCCAGAAGCAGTGGTCTGTATGACACAGCATGTTGGTAGATAATCACTGTAGACAGACGGGCCCTTTATGTGTCCAGAAGCAGTGGTCTGTATGACACAGTGTGTTGAGAGATAATCACTGTAGACAGACAGGCCTCGCCTATATGTCCAGAAGCAGTGGTCTGCAGAATGTGGCATGTGGATAGAGAGGTTTACAAAGTGCACACTGGAGCGGCATTGCAGGGTACAGAACACGAACCACAGGCCATTGCCATATCGCCGAACTCCTGGCTTTGTTTGCCGTACACCTAATTAAATAAAAGTGGGCAAGCAAGAGAAACCTAAAGGTGAAAAGTGGAGGCACGGTTATGGGAGCTAAAATGTGTGTTAAGCACAAGCCTGATAAGCAAGAAGCTAAGCCATGTATTAAATACACTAATCTATGTGAACCTCTTCTTATTTCATACTTCTGTTTGTCAGAATGGTCACGAGGCCACACTGAGCAAGCGGGCACAATCCCGTGTCTAACTGATCTAGGGTCGGAGTCCACCAAGTCCCAGGTTCTTGGCTCTCTGGGTTGGGTCTGTGGCTCCTTGGGTTGGGTCCATGACTCCCCTGGTTGGGTTCATGGCTCCCCGGGTTGATTCCCTGGCTCCTCAAGTTGGGTCCATGGCCCCGCTAGTTGGGTCCATGGCTCCCCGGGTTGGGTCCATGGTTCACGGGTCGGGGTCTGTGAAATGCCGTGCCGACTGGGAAGGCATGACTAATGCTCCGGTCTATCAGATTTATCTACACTGATGTATGAGTTCGGCAGGGCCATTGGAAAGGTCACTGGATTACCTATTGGGCGCAAGGACGACCCTCGTACAGGGTGTGTGTGTGGTGTGTGGTGTGTGTGGTGTGTGGCGTGTGGTGTATGGTGTCTGGTGTGTGTGCTGCATGGTGTGGGTGGTCACACCATTTCGCTCCCAACTGTCAGTGCTCTGAGGAATGATTTCTGGATCCATAAAACTTGCCCCACAACAAGAAAAACTTAAATAACAAATTAAAACAAGTTTTGCGCAAAGATGTAAAATTGAAATAGCATTGCATTTAAAAATAATGCAATCTCGACTTTTAAAAAACGTGATCGATTTCTCTTTACTTGTTCAAGTTAATAATTCCGGTATGTTCTGTAAAATAGTTCAATGCGATTGAAAATGGAGTTAATTAAACACCTGGATTTAAATAGCGATATTAATTCCTAAAGGAATGATCGGTCTCTGCCACTGAAGGGTGGGACCATTTCCCCCAGCTCAAATGGATGGATTCTTCATTAATGGGGACATGGCCGTGGGTAAGCATTATCATAATGTGGGTTAGCTGATTACCGGCGGACACTGGCCCATATGGGGCGGAAACCGTATTGATCGGGGATCAGGAAGCCATTGTCCTGGGAAAGGTCAAACAAATATGCCTGCCGATCTACCATAGCTAACTGATGAAGTCAATTTAGTTGCCGAAATGGAAATATAGCAACTGACGTTCTAGAAGTATAATGTAGAAAAGCGTATGTCCGCATCACCAGCCTGTGACGTCACACTGCACGGTGAACTGTCACGGCAGTTAACGGAGTGCAATTGTGACACAAACTTCAGGATCCTATCTAAGGCTAATGTCGGCAACTATTCCTGTGGCTGTTTATTAAGCAACGTTGGAAAGGCTGCCCTGTTATGGTCGCTATTGGTATTAATTGCGATATAAGCTGTCACAATCTGACTGACTTATTACAAGTGGATGCTAATGGCACCGCCACGCTCTCCCGCTGTGTGTCACAATAGTCTGACCGCCGTACATTGTGCGGGAAGGTGTTGTGAACCCCGTTGATCAAGCTCATCATTATCTGTTACATTATCTTCCAATGGGATATGCCAGAAGCATGTACAATCATTATCCAGAATCTGATTAACCAAGCTATTTGATCAAAGTGAAATTAGCCAGAATTTGCCTTCACTCACTAGAGACAACTACACACCTAACAACCTAAATTCTGAATATTATTGTCACTATTAACATCAACTAACTGGTCATCGACAGAACTTATACATTCCTTAATACCAACAACTCCCTGCTCTGCAGCCACAGCATTAAAATTTTGAATATTACAATTTCCACTCGTATTAACAACATTAGCAGTGAGAAGGCCATTACTAACAATTTCGGACCTGAATTGTTCACCACATATCAAATTGCTGGTATTGCAGACCAGTGGTGTGTGAGAAGTTTTTGTGAGTAGATTTCTTGCTGGTTGCACATTGTACTCATCCATCGTCAGTATATTGCATCAATTAACGGCCTCCCTGAGACAGTCATTTAAAAATCCTTTTACCCATGTACCTCTTTCAACATTTGCTTATTATCACTGCTTCTCATCATTACCCTCCTATTATTATTACAGTCAACCTCACGACAAGAATTAGGCCACCTGTATTGATGCACACACCAGGCACAAATATGAGCTAATTTGTCTGGCAACTCGCCATGCAAACCAAAGTATCTGCATTGCTTACCCGCATTCCACTCCTTACATGGGATCCCATTGCTCTCTCTATTATAATACGGCCTGAACCTAAACTCATTGTGTGACTCAGGCTTGATATTGGCATCTTTCTTTATTTTCCGGACACCCACAAGACACACGTCTCGCTGGAAGTCTTTAATAAGCAGATTGTCCAGCCAGCCTTCAGGAAGCCTCCCATCGTCGACCCTGGCAAACGTTCAGACCATGTCAGACATGTAGCCCACTCCCAATCCCCTGAGATCACACACAGCTGCTGCATATGCTTTTTGATATATGGCCCCCACTGTTTTGGCACATGCCTACTGTCACACATACTGAATAATGCACATAGATATTCATCCCAGGTGCTGTCACCAATGCCTACCTTTTCTCTCCTATCTCCTTGTATCACAAATTCATTAGGGAATAGCAACATTCTCTTATGTACTTAAACCACCCCCAACATAATTCTTCCAACTTGCCATGCTGAGTTTCCTCTGACAGAGCTCACCTGTTATTCCTCCGCCATGGTGGTCACTCAGGCTCAGGTGAAACAACATTATCCATTTGATCAAGCATTAACGATACACAACATCTTCCGCCAGATGCCGTACAATTTTGACTCAACGAGACTGTAACAGATGGCGGTACACTGCCAGTAGCATCAATATGACAACAACACAACTTGACATCATGACGCTTGCTTGGAAAATTCACAGATGGCGCCACGGCTAATTCACATGCAAATCCCCTTAGCACGTCTATCAGCTCAGGCCTGCCAGGGCTTGGATAAACGTCTTGTGCTGGGGAATGACTCCTACACATGAGGGCATCTTTAACAGCAATGGCCTGCACATCCAACCTCTGAGATATTGAAGTCATCTGTTGAAGTTGGAGATCAAACATATTCTTCAAAACTTCAACGACATCTGAATTCCCATCCAATTTCCTCCTTTTAGGACTCAATGTCGAAATGTCCATCATCGCAGCACTTGTTGACAGAGCTGCATCAATGCGCTCAAACGGCACCCCGACTTTCCTCCTACTTTTGGCATTTCTCACAGTGGTGCAGCACACAACTGTAGCTATTTAGAAAAATCCCTGTAAAGGGTGTTAATTCTACGAGCTCAACCATACGAGCGTCAGTTACAGCAACTTCCAATTTGAAACAATAGATCAGTAACTAAACAATTGTAATGTTACTATGATGGTTATGTTAGTTACTGTAGTTACTGCTCAACAGAGTACTTGTGACATACAATCGGACTACCTGCCATTACCAGCTTCAGACGTTAGCTATGTTAGTCACTGTAGTTACACATTACGTGGTTACGCTATAGGCTCGCTTGTTGTGATGAATTATTCATGTTACACCATAACATGTACAATTTATATCGCAATGGTGGGGGTAGGGGTGTGGGTGGGGGCCTGGGTAGGTCCTGAGGACTATGCAATCCTAGCAGCTTTATGGCGCTGTCACATTGAAATATTGCACCAGCAGCACTGCTACAATACACCACTCAGTCAGTTTATCCAAACACTGTTCAAAGCATCCTTCTTGCTGTCCAGTCAGGTAGGGTGGTGAAGGAGTGGTTGCGGTCAGTGGCTTGAATCGGCTAATTATCGAAGGTTTTCATCCAGTCTTTGTGAATAAAAACCAAAAGTGGACGAACCTTACTTAGTCTTGTAAAAAGGGGTGGGTGATATTTTGTGATAGGCAAATAAAAGTTGTTTTACCAGAAACTAAAGCAACCTCAGCCAAAGAAGCGGTCGCTAAGCCACACGGTAATCAGCGAGCACGTTCATTCAACATGAAATTAGTTGGTTCATTGGTTGTTGGAGTGTTATGTCCTAGCAACATCTAAGGTCATATCAGGATGGGTACCGACTTGTGACAGTGTGCACTCATGGTGCCTTTATTGTACTGCCTCAGTGGGAAATCAAGCAGCTTGCACCATGACCCATCAGTCACATTATCCTGACACTGGGCTAACGAGTCCTTGCCCTATCCTATTAATACCGAGAGCCAGGCTCAGAAGCGACTTGTATCAATTTTAAAGTCATTGGTTTGCCTCGACTGGGAACCGAACCCCCAACCTTCCGCACATGAGGCCCACGCTCTACCGATTAGGTCACCACAGTCGGGACATGAAATTGGTGTTTAAAGCATAATAAACATACTGTAAGACATCATAGGAAATAATCCGACAACATCTACACACTTCTCTCCCACATGTGCATTCACTTCGCATCCACACATTCAGTTACTTCTCCACACACATCCAGACATCCATTCTCCTCCCCACACACACACATTCACTCCACTCATTCACTTACTTACACACACACGTTTGACCCACTCGCATTTACCCCAACATACCCAGTCACATTATTCACAGCGACCTAATTCGGCATCAGAACGAGGCTGAGTATGCGTCGGGTATTGGAAATTGCCATAAGACACTGCTCTGAGCCCATGTGTATGAACTACTACAGAAATTAAAGGAGTAAAACTTGAAGATATTAACTTTTGAAACTATCAGAATCATTTTTGCTTAGCTTTTTTCTATTTATTGGTCAATTTTCATGACGATTGAGTGATGATCAGATGCATTTCAGTAGGCAATGTCAACAAAGTCACTCACCTTGGCTGCCAATTTTTTCTTAAATTAAAAATTGCATAACTTTCTTAATATAGATATATTTTAAAAATATAGTTTAAATCTTTTAAAGCTTCTATTAATTTGTAATTACTAAGACTAGTTGCTTAACTCTGTTACAAAGATAACTACGCTGGCAGTGCTGCATGGTACATGATACCACCATAACTATGCATGCCTGTTTTCTATCTATTGGCCAATTTTCATGAAGATTGGGTGACCCTTGCATGGTGATTTTCCTATCCCTTAACTACAAGTTGACAGTCACATTGTAGTGAAAAATTGGGAAAATCACCATGCAAGGGTCACCCAATCTTCATGAAAATTGGCCAATAGATAGAAAACAGGTATGCAAAGATGAATATGATAGGTTAAAAAATGAAAACCTTTAAATTTGAGTGATTTCGAGAGGTTTTGGTCTCCGAAAAAGTATTCGCATGACTTTTCATACAGCAGCGCCTCGCAGACGTGTATGTGGCCTCAGTCTGGTTTCAACATGGCCATGGCGTGAATAGTGTGAATTACCCAGAGAGCGCACACTCATCCCCCTTACACAAACATATTCACCAAACACACATTAATGACACTTTTACCGTAGACAACCAGACACACGCCCATGCCCTCCCCCTCACCAATCCCCCCAACGGGTGCGGTGGCCGAATCGGTAGAGCGCGGGCCTCGTGTGTGGGAGATCGGGAGTTTGGCTCCCGGTTGAGTCAAAGCAATAACTTATCAAATTGATACTTGTCGTTTGCTAGCCTGGCGCTTGGCATTACTAGAGTATGTCAAGAACTGGTTAGCTCAGTGTCAGGATAATGGGATGGAGTGGCATATCGGGTCATGGTGCTGGCAGCCTGATTTCCCAGTGGGGCAGCACTATAAAGTCACCATGAGTGCGCACTGTCACAAGTCGGTACCCGTTCTGATATGACCTTAGATGTTGCTAGGATGTAAAACAACAAAAAACAAACTGGCATGTTACGTCATAGTGTGACCGGGGTATTACTTTCAGGTTCTACAAATGAGACCCAAAACGGAGAACGTTCGGCTTGAGGATAATTGAGTCAAACTGGAGTGTTTCTGTTTGCAGTATTGACACACCTTGTCACGGTCAAAGAATGACCTGCCTACTGTGGTCCTCGTGAGTGAAGGGCCACTTGTCTCAGCAGAATGTGTACTGCGGGCCTACCACTTCGTTTCCAAAAGTATCACTTTCTGATAGCAACTACATGTTACTAGGATGCAAAGTCACATTCGAGCAGGAATCATTTATGCTATAGAGCACCCTCCTGACAGCTTTTTAGTACTGTCCCACTGAGATACCGTGCATTGGCACAATGCCATATACCTTTGATTACATTCTTTGAATTCGACTTGCCTTCCTTTAATTTGATGTAACTACAATGTTTCCTATAATTAACAGTGAAATCACTTAATGGTGGGTTAAATTAATTGAAGGTAAACATTATTTGGTCAAATTTAATCGTGAAAATGAGGTAAAGACACTTCAAACAGCCGTTGGATGAGTCTGAGGGCAGACACTTCAAACAGCCGTTGGATGAGGCTGAGTGCAGACACTTCAAACAGCCGCTGGATGAGGCTGAGTGCAGACACTTCAAACAGCCATTGGATGAGGCTGAGTGCAGACACTTCAAACAGCCGTTGGATGAGGCTGAGTGCAGACACTTCAAACAGCCGTTCGATGAGGCTGAGTGCAGACAATTCAAACAGCCGTTGGATGAGGCTGAGTGCAGACACTTCAAACAGCCGTTGGATGAGGCTGAGTGCAGACACTTCAAACAGCTGTTGGATGAGGCTGAGTGCAGACACTTCAAACAGCCGCTGGATGAGGCTGAGTGCAGACACTTCAAACAGCCGTTGAATGAGGCTGAGTGCAGACACTTCAAACAGCCGTTCGATGAGGCTGAGTGCAGACAATTCAAACAGCCGTTGGATGAGGCTGAGTGCAGACACTTCAAACAGCCGTTGGATGAGGCTGAGTGTAGACACTTCAAACAGCCGTTGGATGAGGCTGAGTGCAGACACTTCAAACAGCCGTTGGATGAGGCTGAGTTCAGACACTTCAAACAGCCGCTGGATGAGGCTGAGTGCAGACACTTCAAACAGCCGTTGGATGAGGCTGAGTGCAGACACTTCAAACAGCCGTTGGATGAGGCTGAGTTCAGACACTTCAAACAGCCATTGGATGAGGCTGAGTGCAGACACTTCAAACAGCCGCTGGATGAGGCTGAGTGCAGACACTTCAAACAGCCGTTGGATGAGGCTGAGTGCAGACACTTCAAACAGCCGTTGGATGAGGCTGAGTGTAGACACTTCAAACAGCCGTTGGATGAGGCTGAGTGCAGACACTTCAAACAGCCGTTGGATGAGGCTGAGTTCAGACACTTCAAACAGCCGCTGGATGAGGCTGAGTGCAGACACTTCAAACAGCCGTTGGATGAGGCTGAGTGTAGACACTTCAAACAGCCGTTGGATGAGGCTGAGTTCAGACACTTCAAACAGCCGTTGGATGAGGCTGAGTGCAGACACTTCAAACAGCCGCTGGATGAGGCTGAGTGTAGACACTTCTCGCCACTCTTTGCTGACACTTGTAGACAGTGATGCTTGTGATGTGTTTGTGGAGCCTGTGTGCGAAGTGTCACAAGCCCCAACTAATGGTCAGCTACACTTTGAGAGGAGTTGTAGTCGTCCAAACCCACCAGCTAGCCACACTGTGAGAGAAGTAATGATCATAAGCTACCAGCCAGTGACATTCTGAGAGGAGGTATGGTCATATTCCAACAGCCAGTGACACTCTGAAAGAAGGCATGATCATAAGCCAATAGCCAGTGACACTCTGAGATGAGGTATGGTCCTAAGCCAATAGCCAGCGACACTCTTAAAGGAGGCATGGTCATAAACCAACAGGCAGCGACACTCTGAGAGGAGCCGTGGTCATAAGCCAATAGCCAGCGACACTCTGAGAGGAGGCATGGTCATAAGCCACCAGTCAGCGACACTCTGAGAGGAGCCGTGGTCATAAGCCAATAGCCAGCGACACTCTGAGAGGAGGCATGGTCATAAGCCACCAGTCAGCGACACTCTGAGAGGAGCCGTGTTCATAAGCTAATAGCCAGCGACACTCTGAGAGGAGGTGTGGTCCTAAGCCAACAGCCAGCAACACTCTGAGAGGAGGCGTGGTCATAAGACAACAGTCAGCGACATTCTGAGAGGAGGCGTGGTTATAACCCACAAGACAGCGACATTCTGAAAGGAGGCATGGTCGCTGTAACCATCAGCCAACTGCACTTTGAGAGGAGGCGTGGTCTCTGGAAGCTCCAGGGCCCGTATGCAGGAGTCAGTGATAGCGAGCCAAAACGGTGTTTGGTGGGAATCCCCGTTTAGCAGCGAAAAGTGGCATGCACGAGTCAGTGATAGGCCTAACACCAGAAGCTTAAACTAGGTTAAGGTAAACCAGAAACATAGCTAGTTTACAGCGGTGTTAGTGTTAGGTTAGGCCCAAATCTTTTCCATGCTCTTATATTTGACAGAATTAAATACGCAATAAGTGAAATTTGATCAAATTAACCCTAAATTCGAAGCGATATTAACGCTGCCATCGGATTAGCGGTGATATTAATATTTTTGAATCGACGTAGGTAAAGTAAACAAATCGCCGCCGCCGCATGGACGTCAATATCCATACTGTCCATCACCGCCGCCGGCACTGCATCGGCAGCAATATATCAGGCCCAAATCTATTCAATGCTATCATATTTAACAGAATTACATATGCAATAAGTGAAATTTGATCAATTTAACCCTAAATTCGAACCGATATTAACGCCGCTGCCACATTGGCAGCGTTATTCATATTGTCAAACCGAGGGATTTCCCAAATCTATAAATAAATTCACGTTTAGCTATAATGAAAGTGTTATGCACTCCTGCATACGGCTTGACCACATTCCCCGACTCGGAGATAGCTAAACGGTATCAGGCTGTAACACCAAATGCCGCCATCACCGACTCCTGCATACGGGCCCTGATCACGTAGACTGCGGATTCGGGCTCAGTCAGACACCGTGCTGCAGGTGTGGCCAAACATGGTCTAGAGGGCATTGGTTGGTGTGACCAGATCAATGCAATAAGGAAGTATATATCACAAAAATTATATATCACACACTACATTGGATGCTGCAACATCCATGCCTGTGATATCATGTTATTCTGCCTGATGGGATAAAGATTATATCAACTGTCACCATGCAATCCAATTTGAAATTAGGCATTTTGGTCGGTTCTATAAGTTGAAATATACTCTAAATTGGACTTGATCAATATCGTGAGTACTTGTGTGTGACACCCTGGTGATCTGGGAAGCCGGAGACTCCCGATACGCGGCCATTTTTTTTTTTTTTTTTTTTGGTCCATTAGTTGTTTAAGCAGGGGAAATTTCAGTCATAGACGACTGGTCTTCCTCATTCCACTGCTGGTCGATAGAAAGCCCGAGCCTACACTTTTACCGACCCAAGGGATTTTTAACCTCCCACACCACATAGACATGGTATGAGAGCAACCGGCCTTTGATGACGCTGTAAGTTATACACAGCGGTGGAAATCCAAATTGGCAGAGCTGGGGGCACGTATACCATGTAAAGACTGCTAGGATTTGAAAGCTGGAACAATAGCTGCTTTAAGTACTCGTAACGCTGCGTGACGGTGTGCTTTGTTAGCTCACATTGTGTGTGGAAGTCAGCCCTGGTGCCAGATCCAAGCCTCTTTATCCGTCATTGCAATGCGGTAGGAAAATACACCCCACATAGTGTAATGTTGAACCCTTCATCCGGGAGGGGTAATGGGGCCCTGTTTAGTAGAGTGCACATCCCATGTATGTGTTATTGTGTGGCGCCACCAGGATGGTCACCCTTCACAGCCTGCTTCGAGTGACCGCCTGCTTCTGAATGCCGTTCGGTGAGGCAATCTTCAAATGCGTTTAAAAACTAATTCCACCACAGTGAACAACTTTCCGCAAATTTAAAAAATCAAGTCAAGCCTCTTCAAGTGCGGTTTTATTGCTAATGGGCTATACTGGTTTAGATTCAATTCTCCAACGTTATCAAATGATACACCATACAGCATTTCGGCGGGCCATAAACAAGTTGCCCCCGTCGGCCGCGTGATGGCAGTGCGGCCCTGTTGTGATCATTGTGCTGGTTGGTGACGGGGACGGAGCAATCACCCGAACAACCACTACCCCATTCCAATCACCCGAGCGCCCCATTCACCCGCGCACACACCCATGCGCACACCCACGCACAGCGCGCCCACCCACGCGCACATACCCACGCTCATACTCACGCTCACACACCCCGCGCGCACACCCCGCGCGCACACCCCGCGCGCGCACCCCGCGCACCCCGCGCACCCCGCGCACCCCGCGCACCCCGCGCACCCCGCGCACCCCGCGCACCCCGCGCACCCCGCGCACCCCGCGCACCCCGCGCACCCCGCGCACACCCGCGCACCCCGCGCGCACCCCGCGCACCCCGCGCACCCCGCGCACCCCGCGCACCCCGCGCACCCCGCGCACCCCGCGCACCCCGCGCACCCCGCGCACCCCGCGCACCCCGCGCACCCCGCGCACCCCGCGCACCCCGCGCACCCCGCGCACCCCGCGCACCCCGACTCACCCGACCACGCCCGGGGCTGTCTATCGCTGAGGTCACCCCCGCACATTGGGTCTGATCCCGCCAATATCAGTCAGTAGTCTTGAATACTCACCCCACCTCACCCTGCCTCCAGTGCCTCGCCCTCCCTCCCCTGCTGTACCCCGTGGACCCCTTTATCCCTCCACTCCACTCCGCATCCACATCTCCCAATCCCACCCCCACATCTTCCAAACCCACCCCCACAGCTCCCACCCCACCCACGCAGTGTAGGTGCGAGCGTTTACCAACAAAGTTATCGGCTGATTTTACCCATAAATAAAGCTGTGTGACGGAACTTGTTTGATATGATATTATATTGAGAATAATCAGATTCCGTGACATTGGCAAGTATTCAAGAATACTGATGGACATTATCTGATTCAGTGTGTCCATAGCCAACTAGCGGACATTATGGAAAACAGTTTGAGTATCTGTGAATATCAGCGCCATCGCTGCCTGCAGAGGGTTAGCAAAGCACCCGTTTCCAACGCAACACATCCTCCTCACTCCCCGCACCCCCTCCCCCCGCACCCCCTCCCCCCTCCCACCCACACCATACCCCGACCCCAGGCCTGGGCCCGGCCACACCGCAGCCTTCAAACAGTGAGATTCCCGGGTTGGGCCCCACATCCCGGACTTACATGACTAATCCGGGCTAGTGGGCCCGGTTTACACTCGCCCGGGTTGACCTGCTTTGATATGTGATATGGCCATCACACAGAGGACCCCCATAGCCCTCCCCTCACCCGACACACACAACCACACACCCAACCCCACACACACCCAACCCAATCCACACCAGTCGCCGGTGCCCAGTGCCCTGCCACATGAGAATTTCTCTTTAAACAGATGCGCTTTTCCAAAAAGAATATCTTGTGCTGGACTTTTTCAACAATCTGGGTAGGATTTTCGGACAATTTTAGTCAAAGCTATTTGATAAATAGCTGTGTAACAACATTGCATCAATATCGCTAATTTAGATTCGGGTTTCTATGAACAGACTAAGGTAGTCGGTGTACTGACTGTAAGACGGACACTCGTGGCAGGACAACCCGCTGCAACCTCCTCTGTTTGACGTTAGGTGGCAGTCCGTTTTGCGATAATGCAATAGGTGACGTGACAGGCGTCTGCCCAGTCTCACCATAACTCTATATATTTGTTGTTTTTGGGGAGTTTTCAGTCGCATTGGTGCATTGAAGGCTGCAAATCTGCATCACTGTATGGGCACCGCTGAAAGTGGTCCCATGTGGTCGGGAGTTGGCTTTCGATGAAATTGGGGGGGGGGGGGGGGGGGGGGGGGGGAATAAGGAAAAAGGAAGCCTAAGAGCCCAACCACAGTCCTCTGAGAGGGCCGGGGGAGGCTGAGTGGTTGGTTTAGTTTTACGCCCCAGTAAGACCCTGGGCCATACCAGGACGTGCATCGACTTGTGACAGCGCGTACTCATGGCGACTTTATAGTACTGCCCCACTGGGAAATTGGACCACCGGCACCATGACCCGATGTCCCACACAGTCACATTATCCTGACACTGTGTGCCCAGTCCCTGTCCTGACCTCATAACGCCAAGTGCCGACCGGCAACAGGTACCTATTTTATAAGTCAGTGGTTTGACTCGACCAGGATCCAAACTTCAGTCCCTCCAGATTCACACCGATTATCCCTCCGTATGCACACTAAGTCCGGCCAAGGCCAGAGGAAGAAGTGAAGTGAGGATGGAATTAGTTAGGCAGTGGGTGGGGTTACTTGTTAGTTGTTAGTGAAAATTAGTGGTTAGTTGGTGGTGGTGTCAAGTCAGGTATGGCAATGAGGTGGGGCCTGCTAGTCCTTGGTGTCAGGGTCTGGGTGACCGACAGTGCTGATGATATCTGTATTCTGCCAGTAGAAGAGAGCAAGTGCGTTCCAGGATGAATTTGAAATCCTGGAGAGGATGGCCAAGCGGCCCTATTGTCGCTGAGTTGGCGGTCAGAGTCCTCCATGAAGTCACTGATGGCAGATCTGTTGACGGCACCACATGAGGCGAGTATGTGGGCCATATTGAAGATCTTAGTGCCGCAGGGACAGCGCTGGAGGTTGATGACATCAATCCAATGGCGGTAGCCAGTCCTGAAGCAGTTGATGGTGACTTGGGTAGAAGCAAGAAGGCCAACTAGATGGGGGATGTTAGTTCTGACCAGGGTTTACCAGAGCCAGCTTATTAAATAAGGGTTCCGTACTCGTTCCTTCTGTGTGGTGCGTTCCCAGAGTTTGGTGGTGGCTCGAGAAGCAGCGGCAGTCAGTTTTGTGATGGAGAGAGGGATGGCTGTCTCCACTTCTGCTCGGTTGGCACCAGCTAGAGTAGCACAGTCGGCCTGGAGTCCATAGAGTCCTATATGGGAGGGGACCCATAGCAGGACTGTGTTGAGGTGTGCCTGATGTCTGGTTGAGATTATAATCTGGATCACGTCGGCAAGAGAGTGTCGGGCATTTGGGTGGGCGATATCTTTGATAGCATTCAGAGAGTCGGTAATGATGATGGCACATGAGTTGTGGAGGTCTTCGAGGGCCAAGTGAATGCTGGCGAGCTCGGTATCGAGAGTGGAAGCAAAGTCTGACACCCTGGTGGTGTTCTTTGTGTTGGAGAAGGGGATGAAGATTCCGGCTCCGGCTCTACCTGATGTTGGGTTAAGGGAGCCATCGGTGTAGACCGTCTTAGCAAAGGGGAAGCCCCCCCTTCAGCTGAGTTATGGCCTCAAGAGCCAGGGAGTGGATTTCTGGTGTGGTGTAAACTGCCTTGGCAGCAATTAGGTTGGTGGTTCGAGTTTCCACTGGAATGGAAAACCATGGTGGCTTGTGAGGGGTCAGGGCAGAGTCTGCAATGTGGAGTCCGTGGGAGTCCTTGAGGGTGGTGATGGCCCATCTCGGGGGTAGGCCGCAGCTCTGTGGATTGTTGATGAAAGGCCTGAGGAGAGAGTTCTTGTGAGGTGGGTGGTGAGAAGTTGTTTGCCTTGAGATGTGGCGCCGGCATCCAGAGCCGAGGCTGGGTATCATCAATCCGCACCAGGGTGTCAAGCGTCCATGTCATCGGGACACGCCGCGCACCAGCACAAGGCCTTCAGTGGCGCCCCCGACGGCGTGGCCTGAAAGCAGACGATTGTGGGCGGGAGGGCACAGCAGCGTGGTACACCGCAGACACGAGGAGAGGGGGCGGGGGGAGGGGGATTGTTTGGGAAGAGTGTGGTGAGGGGAGGGGAGGGGAGTGGAGAGAAGGGGACGGTAGGGGATGGCTGGGGAGGGGAGGGGATGGGATGGGAGAGGAGGGGGGAGGGGAGGGCGGGGGATGGGGAGGGTGGATACGGGCTGAGTAAAGTGCTGCAGGGAGTGGAGCGTGAGAATGAAGATGTGCATAATTAAATGGCGGCTTAGGGGCAGTGTTGTGAAGGATAGCCGTGTACAAGCACGTGGCCTCCTATCGGGGATAAGTGTGGTACGTAGTGGAAGGAGAAACACAGCGAGAATGGGGGTGCGTGAGAATGCTCTGTGGAAGTCCATCCAAATGGTGGGCCAGGAGCGTGGAAGGGCACATTCTTGACTTCATTGTAGAATCAGTTATTTGTGACCTTTGTTGTTTGTTGTTGTTTTAAGTCCTGGAAACACCTCAGGTCATATGAGGGCTTTTGTGACCTACATACATAACATGGTCTACATACATGACCTATACACATGAGCTAAATGGAAACACACGTGAGCATTACATCACTAACTAATACTGTTGCAACAAAATTAGTTGACAACTTAACAAAAAATAGTCATCACTGAGTAGTAGTAGTAGTAGTATCCGTGTGTTCAGGAGGGCCCAGTTCTCGCCGCTTCTCGCGCCACCTCCGATGTATGTGTTCACTTAGACAGTTTGCCTTCTATGTTCTTGATTCTAGCACTTAGTTCTTGCTAAGTATTGTCAGTCGCAAAAGCTGCCATCGCCGCACTTCTCACGCTGCAGTGTTACAGCACGTGCAGTGTGCAATGTGGTTCAGTCGTCTTACTACTACTCATACAAAGGCGGGCGTATTGTAGTTGCTAATGGCCCTGTCACACTACGACGTAACGACGTCGACGTAGGGAGAACGTGAAGAACGTTGAACTTCTCGGCGTAGTATGCAAATTTGGGCACAAGTTGAACGTGGATGCAGCGTAGTGGACGAGAGCGTAACGTCGGTAAAGCGTAGTGATACCGTCATTCAATGAGAGAGGTTAACGTAATGACGCTCACGGAACGTTATGAACGTTATTCCATCGCCAGAAGAACGTTATGTGACGTTAGCTATGTCATGAGACGTTGAACGTACGTTGAATGCACGTTCTCCTGACGTTCTCCTGACGTTCTCCTGACATTCTCCTGACTTTCCCATTACGTTTCCACCGGTTTTAATGTGGGTCAACGAGTGGAACGTAGTGGAACGTAGTGAGGAACGTTGGCCTAACGTCCGTTTAACGTCATTGACGTTCGCTGAACGTGAACAGAACGTACGGCGAACGTAAACCCTTACGTTCGACCTACGTCAAAACTTTTGAACATGTCCAAAACATCGACGTAACTCGACGTAACACGACGTAATGTGACGTAGCTCGACGTCAGTCTAACGTCATTATGACGTCATCATAACGTAATCCAACGTACATCAACGTAATGACGAAATATCACCACGTTAGGCTCACGTTCGCTCATTACGTCGTAGTGTGACAGGGGTATAACTGCTTACTTTAACTGTGAATTTTAATTTATTTAATGCTGCCTCTCGAGCACATTGATTTTCGTATCATCGGATATTGGACGTCAAACATATGGTCATTCTGACATATTTCTTTGGAGGAAACCCGCTATTCTTTCCGATAAGCAGCAAGGGGTCTTTCAGACAGGGCAGCACATAGCACAGCCTTTGAGGAACCAGTTGTGGACCACCGGTTGGAACAGAAAATAACCCAAGCGACAAATGAGTCCACTGAGCAGGATCGACAGGATGACCAACACCCTCATACATAAGTAGACACTCTACTACCTGAGCTAAGTTCCCCCTCCTTTAACTGTGAAGCACTCGCAATATCAATCTGCGTGCGGTGCTCAGTACCTCCCTGCATGCCATGCACACTGCATTCAGGTTGCCATGTCAGCCATTACTTGATGTGCAATCTTCGTGTTTCATGATTTATCATCACTCATAGCCACTACGTCTGAATTATACCGGACTGGTATTAATCATAGTGCATTAATGCAGTTTTCAAAGTATGGCATTGTTATATAGGACAGGGTTTTAAGCATTGACTCTGGCTGCAGGGCGTAGTGATACTAAACCAGATACCCCGCCCCTAAGTTAGGAAAATAGTACCTTCAACTTTATTACACGTTTGCTAGAACTGCTTCCTGCTGACGATGGAAGTATATTGTAGTGACGTTACTTGTGCTATTCGAACACTCTCAAGTCCGCAGTCCGGGGGTGGTCCGGCCTCGTCCGGGGCCAGTCCGGCCCAGTCCGGGGGCAGTCTGGGGGTGGTACGGGGCAGTCTGGGACTCGTCCGGGGCTCGTCCGGGAAAGTGTGACTGCGAGGCAAAAATCTACGAAAACAGTGATTTTATCCGTGGCGGTCCGGGACAGTCCGGGCCATTGGTCCGTGGGTGGTCCGGCTCAAAATCCGGGGCTCGTCCGGCTATGTGTGACTGGGGCTTAAGGACGCTGGCACCAAGTTGGTTGGACCAGACTGCTGTAGAAGTTTGTAAGCATGTGGGTGTGATTTATTACCCCTCTGGTCTACAAGGCTATTAAGCGTATTTCTGCCCGTGCCCGCCTAATATATGACCCGGCGTGAAGACAGCTCGCCCAAGGCGCCACCTACAGGAGAACAAATCTATAGTGCATCGGAACGCTGTCACAGCTGTGGTTTGTTTATATGAGGCGCCATCTCGCACCAGAATCACTCCAATATGGCGAATACATACAGGCTTTACTCAATTTCAATGCAGCAAATGTAGTCTACCTTAGTCTACAGAATTAGCTTTATGGATGTCCTTCCATTATCGCCCACCAATAATAGACAATACGTGCATTGCCTGTGTGGCAGTGTGAACATTTGCCCGATGACATATAATTGCTGTACATAGCTATACATGTAGCTGGGGTAGGCGCGTGTAGTAAGGAATGGACATGTTGAGAAATACGCATCAATGACAGCTGAATGTGGCCGAGTTAATCCGGGTGGCTGCCCTCGTTCTGGTGTTGCTAATAGCAGTGCATGCTGGTTGTTGCAATACATGGCCAGGCCCCATGGATTTCCAATATTCTCTGAGGAATTACAGCGAGAACCTCTCCTACCTGATAGCTATCAGGCGGCCTGGAGGTGTGTGGGGGTGTTGGACGTGGGGGTTGGGGTGGGGATGGGAGTGCAGGGTGGACGTAGGGGTTGGGGTTGGGGTGGAGCTGGGAGTGCAGGGTGGATGTGGGGATTGGGGTGGAGCTGGGAGTGCAGGGTGGACATGGGGGTTGGGGTGGAGCTGGGAGTGCAGGGTGGATGTGGGGGTGGGGTGGAGCTGGGAGTGCAGGGTGGATGTGGGGGTTGGGGTGGAGCTGGGAGTGCAGGGTGGATGTGGGGGTTGGGGTGGAGCTGGGAGTGCAGGGTGGATGTGGGGGTTGGGGTGGAGCTGGGAGTGCAGGGTGGACATGGGGGTTGGGGTGGAGCTGGGAGTGCAGGGTGGATGTGGGGGTTGGGGTGGAGCTGGGAGTGCAGGGTGGATGTGGGGGTGGGGTGGAGCTGGGAGTGCAGGGTGGACGTGGGGGTTGGGGTGGAGCTGGGAGTGCAGGGTGGACGTGGGGGTTGGGGTGGAGCTAGGAGTGCAGGGTGGACGTGGGGGTTGGGGGTGGAGCTGGGAGTGCAGGGTGGATGTGAGGTGGGGTGGAGCTGGGAGTGTAGGGTGGATGTGGGGGTGGGGTGGAGCTGGGAGTGCAGGGTGGACGTGGGGGTTGGGGTGGAGTTGGGAGTACAGGGTGGATGTGGGGGTAGGGGCGGAGCTGGGAGTGCAGGGTGGACATGGGGGTTGGGGTGGAGCTGGGAGTGCAGGGTGGATGTGGGGGTGGGGTGGAGCTGGGAGTGCAGGGTGGATGTGGGGGTTGGGGTGGAGCTGGGAGTGCAGGGTGGATGTGGGGGTTGGGGTGGAGCTGGGAGTGCAAGGTGGATGTGGGGGTTGGGGTGGAGCTGGGAGTGCAGGGTGGATGTGGGGGTGCGGTGGAGCTGGGTGTGCTGGGTGGACGTGGGGGTTGGGGTGAAGCTGGGAGTGCAGGGTGGACATGGGGGTTGGGGTGGAGCTGGGAGTGCAGGGTGGATGTGGGGTGGGGTGGAGCTGGGAGTGCAGGGTGGACGTGGGGGTTGGGGTGGAGCTAGGAGTGCAGGGTGGACGCGGGGGTTGGGGGTGGAGCTGGGAGTGTAGGGTGGGGGTGGGGTGGAGCTGGGAGTGCAGGGTGGACGTGGGGGTTGGGGTGGAGTTGGGAGGGCAGGGTGGCCAGAAAAGGGCCCAAGCCAGAAGCGAGACGCCATGAAGCTAGCAATTCTCAGAGCAATGACTATGAGTAATATTACTAATAACCGTGTTCAACTTACTAAGGCCGTCTCACACCACACAGTGATTTGGACTTGAGTCCTGTTTAATTTGCAAACAAGTCGTACTAGTGTTGCGATAGGTATGACAAATTCACTCCATTCGATGTCACTGAATGTGTGACGTCAGAGAGGGACGCTGTAAAATGGAACAACTTTGACTATTGGCTGACGTGTGGTGCACCGGAAGTGGACCAATTCCCCGAGATGCGCGCTCAATCTGCTCGTTGGAAACTCCGAGGTGTGTGCGACAGACATTACGCTGTAAATCATTCGGTCTTGTCGGACGATCACAACGGAACTGCTTGGTAACTGCCCCGCCACGACGTGTGAGTGTGGTTATGGTGCTGTCACACTACGATGTGTGAGTGTGGTTATGGTGCCGTCATACTATGACGTGTGAGTGTGGTTATGGTGCTGTCACACTACGACGTGTGAGTGTGGTTAGGTCGAGCATGATGCAAGATTACTTTGGGTAAATCATCGGTGAACATTTAGTTCACCAACCCATCGAGTGCCTGTGGATCTCTATGAAGCGTTCCCTCATGGGCGACATTAGGTGAATTGATGGGAGCCTGCCGGAAAACTAGGGTCAACGCCCCCTACGGGTAAATGGGGAACTGGCGCCGTCTGAAAAGTAAACGGTTTTGGTGCTGCGGAGTATGGCAAGTAAGTGCTTGTACACAGCAGCGGTGAAGGCATGCTGAACTTGTCAATTCTTACCGACATATGGGTTAAGTTTGCTTAATGAGACAAGGGACCATAATTCAATGAGAATGGCCATTTGTTAATTAGCGATCATTCCTGAGTTGTACATATCGGCTTTCTGTGTGATGGGAACTCAGTGAGCACCATCTGAATGGAGTCAGTCAGTTCACACTTAGACCGGAGACATACAGGGATTGCCAGGCCTCACAGTGGCCATGTTAATTACATTGCCTGAAACAGTGAATCTGCGATGTGCTGCCCTCTATTGACAATTCCATCAGACACAGTAAGTCAGCTGCATGCAGAACAGGAGCAGGCCAGTCTCCAATGGGGGACCTCCGACTTTTTAGTTCAAATCCCTGCCGTTCGCGTCGCCACTGAACGAGTGGGCCTATTCGGCACACTGTCACACTGCAAACTCAATGGCTATGAGCAATCTTCATACAGAAAAAGTTAAATATCTCTAAAACCACACAACTTAGAAACAAACTGCTTGGAACACATATATCAAACATATTCACCGAATAGATTATATTAAAGTTATATGGTTAGGATTCTGTATTTCTATTAATTTTGAATAAAATAGACGTTTTGCACTGCGCGTACCGGCAAACTCAATGCATTGTCAATGACCGTGAGCAATCTTGAATTATATTCATACAGAAGTGAAAAACCACACCACCTAGAGACAAACCGCTTGGTAGACATATAGAAAACATATTCAACGAATAGATTATGTTAAATTTATAAGGTTAGAGTTCTGCATTTCTGTTAAATTTGAATAAAATAAACGTTTTGCACAGCATGTACTGGCAAACTCAATGCATTGTCAATGGCAATATCTCTAAAACCATACCACTTAGAAACAAACTGTTTGGAACACATATCGAAACATATTCAACGAATAGATTATATAACATTTATAAGGTTAGGGTTCTGTATTTCTATTAATTTTGAATAAAATATACATTTTGCACTGCGCGTCCCGGCAAATTCTATGCATTGTCAATGGCCGTGAGCAATCTTCATACAGAAGAAGTGAAATATCTCTAAAACCACACCACCTAGAGACAAACCGCTTGGTACACATATAGAAAACATATTCAATGAATAGATTATATTAAATTTATATGGTTAGGTTTCTGCATTTCTATTAATTTTGAATAAAATAAGCGTTTTGCACTGCGTGTACCGGCAAACTCAAAGCATTTTCAATGGCCATTTAGGCCCACTAGCACCGACACGCCACCAAGTGTCGGAAAAATTAACTATGCCACATGTCCCCCATTAAACCGCACCCCGAGAACTGCAGCTAGTAGAATAAATGTGGGTCAGAACAAGCATTTCAACAGTCACTGTCACTACCAGCGGGGTGCACACCCAACCATTATTTTGCATAAAGTCCTAACCCGATTATAGCAATATTAATCTCTCACAAATCACCGGTATTCAGTTCTTTATTGCACAAATAAATACTTGTCCTAATTCAGCATTGCTACTTTTAGTAGTTGTATGCAATTCTCGGAGCGACACTTGTCTCAGGTGATTCTTAACAGTGAGTAGCAGTCTTCTTTGTATGAGTATTTCTCCGGTTATCTATTATAGAGGACTCTAAACAGAAGCTCCCAGCCGGCGTCTAGACTCTCCCCCCCCCCGCACTCCCCCCACACACCCCCACCACCACACTGCCGGCACCAGCTCGGCCAGCTCGTGCACAATTGCCCCGGTCCGCTGGTTGCCCCGGCCGACTCGTGCACAATTGCCCCTGTCCGCTGGTTGCCCCGGCCGACTCGTGGCTCGGCCCGCTGTTTGCCGGCCGCCTTTAAATGCTGCGTCCCGGTGAGTGGTGTCATGGCGACATTTGTGGCCCGGCGATAAGCGAAGCGTCCATCCGGGTAACGTGAGTGCGCGCTGACAGCGGCGGTTGGGGTGGGGGAGTTGGGGCGCCGCCTGGTGGCAGGGATTAATAGCCAGACTGCAGGATGTGCGCTGGTACTAGGCAGGAAGGGGAAGAGAGAACGGAGAAGCGGACAGAATGATGAGTGGAGGGCCGAGGTCGGCCTGGTCTGGCACGTCGACAACAGTGTAGACAATGGTGTTGACAACTGTGTACGTCACTTTGAGGCACTAACGTTGCAACTAGCCACGATTCAGGTCCTGGGCGGACTAGGGCAGGGTGAAGCACACTACATCGCTTCACACTGCTACGTGTGCGTACAATAAACGGTATTTATTTAAAGGAGCACCGTTATTGGCAGTTTCACTGGAAGCCATGAAAAATATCAATAATGTAGGACCTGAACCCTAATAAGGTTGGTCAGTCACAACTCAGTGGGTAGGTTCCAAGCATAGGGCCTCTAGTGAATGGTAGGCTGAGAGGAAACTCACCCCACTTCTGGGCATATTACAGACCCGGTCACAGCTTCAGTCCGTCTCACCAACCAATGGAGAGTAACTCGGAATACATGTATTGACAACGGTGTTAACAACAGTGTTGACACTAGTGTTAATACATACTGGTGTTGACCTTAGTGTTGATAATGGTGTTGACATCACTGTTGTTAATGGTGTTGGCACCAGTGTTAGCAACGCTGGTAACAATGGTGTTGACAATAGTTTTGGCATCAGTGTTAACAATGGTGTTTTGACAGCAGTGTTAACAGTGGATATCAATGATTATGAAAATATATCAACAACATTCAACATTGTTGACAATGGTACGGGAGAAATTGCTGAAGATGAATTTGAAAAAAGTGCTGACAAAGATATGAACAACAGTGTTGACAAGACTGTTAGCAACAGTGTTGGCAATAACATTGAGAACAGTGTTGATAATTGTGTTGAAATCAGTGTTGACAATAATATTTTGCTAACAGAGTTCACAGGGCAGGGCTGGGCTTGGCTGGGCTGGGCTGGGCTGGGCTGGGCTGGGCTGGGCTGGGCTGGGCTGGGCTGGGCTGGGCTGGGCTGGGCTGGGCTGGGTTGGGCTGGGCGGGGCTGGGCGGGGCTGTGCTGGGCTTGGCTGGGCTGGGTAGGCTTGACACTTAATTCACCTTCATTTCATTTTATTGTGAGGCAGGCTTTATGGCCAGGCTCTTCCTTTGCGTCCGAAATCAGTGTTTAGTTTCGCACTGGCAGTATCTGAATGTAACTACCAATAAAGGCTGAATCGAATCGGTTTAATCAAACATGAAATGGGATTACTTATTCCTGATGGGAACGATTATCTGCCTTTGTGAGACGGTGGTATAGCGAAAATGGTAATACAGCTAATGTTTAATTGTGTCGGCCCTTATTAAATGTGAATGGTAATACTAATGGTAGCTGACACATTTGGGCAACAGTGTCGACAATAATGTTATAAACTGCAATGAAAACTATGCTTAGAACAGGGTTGGTAATGCTGCTGATGTTGTTGACAATAGTGTTAGTGAAAATGTTAACAACAATGTTCAGAATAATGTTGAAACTGTGTTAGCAACAGTTTTTACAGAGACATTGCAAATGGTATTGACAATCCTGTTCATACCAATGTTGGCTATGGTGGTGATACCAGTGTAAACAGAAAGTGTTGACAAGGGGGTTACTATCACCGCATACAATATTGTTGGGAAGTTTGTTTCAAATTGCAATGACAATCGTTTTAATAACAGTGTTGACAATGGTGCTGATGACTGTGTTAAGAAGAGTGTTGACAATGGTCTTAATGACAGTGTTGTCAACAGTGTTGACAATGGCTTCAGTGACAGTGTTGACAATAGTGTTTGCAATGATGCTGATGACAGTGTTGACAATGACTTTAATGGTAGTGTTGAAAACAGTGTTGATAATGTTCCGGATAACAGTGTTGCTTTTATTGAAAGTATTAACTACGATGCTCATAATGGTGCTGAAGACATTGTTGTCATCAGTGTTAACGAGGTATTGATAACATTGTGAGAAACAGTGTTGCCAACAGTGGTGACTAACATTGACAATGATGCTAACAACAGTATTGACAACAGTGTTGCCAACAGTGGTGACTAACATTGACAATGATATTAACAACAGGATTGACAACAGTGTTGCCAACAGTGGTAACTAACATTGACAATGATATTAACAACAGTATTGACAACAGTGTTGCCAACAGTGGTGACTAACATTGACAATGATATTAACAACAGTATTGACAACAGTGTTGCCAACAGTGGTGACTAACATTGACAAGGATGTTAACAACAGTATTGACAACAGTGTTGCCAACAGTGGTAACTAACATTGACAATGATGTTAACAACAGTATTGACAACAGTGTTGCCAACAGTCGTGACTAACATTGACAATGATATTAACAACAGTATTGACAACAGTGTTGCCAACAGTGGTAACTAACATTGACAATGATGTTAACAACAGTATTGACAACAGTGTTGCCAACAGTGGTGACTAACATTGACAATGATGTTAACAACAGTATTGACAACAGTGTTGCCAACAGTGGTGCCTAACATTGACAATGATATTAACAACAGTATTGACAACAGTGTTGCCAACAGTGGTGACTAACATCGACAAGGATGTTAACAACAGTATTGACAACAGTGTTGCCAACAGTGGTGACTAACATTGACAATGATATTAACAACAGTATTGACAACAGTGTTGCCAACAGTGGTAACTAACATTGACAATGATGTTAACAACAGTATTGACAACAGTGTTGCCAACAGTGGTGATTAACATTGACAATGATGCTAACAACAGTATTGACAACAGTGTTGCCAACAGTGGTGACTAACATTGACAATGACATTAACAACAGTATTGACAACAGTGTTGCCAACAGTGGTGACTAACATTGACAATGATATTAACAACAGTATTGACAACAGTGTTGCCAACAGTGGTGACTAACATTGACAATGATATTAACAACAGTATTGACAACAGTGTTGCCAACAGTGGTGACTAACATTGACAATGATGTTAACAACAGTATTGACAACAGTGTTGCCAATAGTGGTAACTAACATTGACAATGACGTTAACAACATTATTGACAACAGTGTTGCCAAGAGTGGTGACTAACATTGACAATGATATTAACAACAGTATTGACAACAGTGTTGCCAACAGTGGTAACTAACATTGACAATGATGTTAACAACAGTATTGACAACAGTGTTGCCAACAGTGGTAACTAACATTGACAATGATGTTAACAACAGTATTGACAACAGTGTTGCCAACAGTGGTGACAGTATTGACAACAATGTTGAGAATGGTGCTGATGACAGTGTTGTCAACAGTGTTTACAATGGTGTAGACGACAGCATTAACAATGGTGACATCAGCATTTAGGATGGTGTTTCAATGGTGTTTACACAGAGAAGAGTACAATGCGCACAACCGCTGTCCGCACAGACAAACGTCCACGAGTGCAATCCGTTTGCAGCGTCATATGCCATTGCTTTAGCTATCATCTAATATGTGCATACATGCGACCATAGCTCACTGTCGGAGAGGGGAGGCTCAGTGACGGAATGGCGGGACGAGGCAGCCGGCAGGGGGCAGGGCACAGCGAGGAGGCGCAACCGGAAGACGCCGATCAGGGTGGATTATGGGTGCCCCTGGGTAGGCTGGAGCTGCAATGGCTCTGAGTCAGAGCGAGGCTGGCACGGCCAGGGTACTGATACAGAGGCAGATGGGTTTAGGGTTTGTGGAGCCTTTGTTTCACAAGGTATGCGTGGGCAGACTTTACTCCACAACATATGTATATATATATATATATATATATATAGACCCGCCTTGATCGTTTTTCATATTGTTGGTTCACTATCGTCAGCTCACTCCCACACAGAGTTCAATGTGTAAAGCCTACGGCAATTGGTCTCCTTTCACACGCACCGGGTACTATCGCCGAATCGGTAGAGCACAGGCCTCGAGTGTGGAAGATCGGAAGTTCGCGAGTTGGGTTCCGGTCGAGTCAAACCAATGACTTAAAAATTTATACTTGTCGCTTCCTAGCCTGGTGCCCAGCATTATTAGGATAGGGCAAGGACTGGTTAGCTCAGTGTCAGGATAATGTGACTGAGTGGGTTATTGGGTCATGGTGCTGGCGGCCTGATTTCCCAGTGGGGCAGCACTATAAAATCGCCATGAGTGCATACTGTCACAAGTCGGTAGCAGTCCTGATATGACCTTAGATGTTGCTAGAATGTAAAACAACAACAAAAAAACCTTTCACACGTAGACTCTTATTTCACTACTGATACCAGATGGAACCATTTGTAGGTCAACATGAGGCAGCAGCAAATTGTTCCTTTCTGACAGTACTACTGCCTTTGGCCAGTGCAACATTCCTTACCGATACCTTATCTCAGCCCACTGGAAGGACGTTGTCTACCCGAAGGATCAATCCCTACCGACGGAGGTGGAGCTCAGAGCTCCATATTCGGTGACGTCACACAGGGGTGGGTGGAGTTACGTAGGTTTGTAGGCATGGTAACCGGTTCGCATTCGTCGATATCCACAGGGAGTTTCCAGATATAATTTCGGCATCTCCATGAAAATTAAGGGTGCTTGTCGGTAACCATCTGCTATGATGGTTTACTTGTGAATCCCCCGCCCCCAAGAAAGCCGAAGTTTCCTTTTTGTGGTGGGCTTTGTGAAACAAACGAACTTATGAGCCTGAAGTAGTCTCAGTGTTATTTCGTAAAGGTTCCTGTCAACATGGGCGAGTGCTGGCTTTGGGTCACATTACCACGCAGCCTCAATGGTGAGAGCTATTATGATACTCACAGTCTGACCAGAGAAGTCTCAGATGAAGCTAGGTCACGACTAACTCATGGACTAGTTTGATTTAACTTATAAAGTAATGAAAACGTAATGTATTAGTATGCTATGTATGCATGTTTAAGGGTTTAGTCATGACATCCTAAATATATACATGTATACGTATATACACATATATATACACATATGTATATATATATACATATATATATACATATATATACATATATATACATATATACACATATATATACATATATACATATATACACATATATACATATATACATTATACATATATATTTATGTATCTATATGCACTCACATATAACAATTTGAAAACAGAAAAACTGCCGTTCATTGCATTCCACCCGACCTCAGTAACAAACAATAATGGGGCAGATGGATGGCCAAACAGACTATATCCACATTGAACAATGAGAACCACTGATGGCAATACATCATTGTCGGGCATGCCGTCGATTCAGTATGGTTGCAGTGATTGCGCACGCGTGACCGAGCTTCACGAGAGAGTTGAAGCAGCTTTGAGAAGGAAGGAAAACAAAATGCGCCGTGACGCGGTCAGTGCGATTGGGTGCTGGCGTCAGCAATGACAGCGCTTTGTGTGACCGCGCCGTACTCCCGTACACCGCCGATAGGGGCGCCACCAGACCACGGTCTGCCGGAGAGAACGCGTCGGTGAAGAGGAGTTTTCGTAGTCGGCATTGTTCATTCCGGGAGAGGGATGTTGGGTTTAGTTTGGGTTGTTGGGGGCTTTACGTCCTAGAAATAGCTGAGGTCATATCAGGATGATCACCGACTTGTGACAACGCATACATATATCGACTTTATAGCGTTGTCCTACTGGGATACCATGCCGCCAACACCATGACCCACTCAGTCACATTATCAGTTCTGTACGTCTTTGGACCCAGCTGAGGTTTGGTGCTGTGACCTCCACACACAGAGTGCTCTTACCGGTATGCCCAGGTCGGGGTGGCGGGTGCGGCTGGGGTTGAGGGCGGGAGATAAGAAGATACGGGTGGAGGGAGGGGAGGGGGGGGGGGGGGTCGACCAGTCGGGGCAGCTACAAATAGCCCTCATGGGATGGTGTCTGTCGGGGAGTAATTTCATTACGTATACTCCCGCCTGCCGCACACAGCTGACCCGGCACTGCGTCACGCAGCACGGCGCCCCGTGACACAGCGCCAGGGGGCGCAGCAGGCTCACCAACCAGCAACCAGCAACAATAACCAGCAAGAGTAACCAGAGAATAACCAGCAGCAGGTCCACAAACCAGCAACCAGCAACAGTAACCAGCAACAGGCCCAGCAATCAGAGAGTAACCAGCAGCAGGCGCACCAACCAGCAACCAGCAACAATAACCAGCAACAGGCGCAGCAATCAGAGAGTAACCAGCAGCAGGCGACCCAACCAGCAACCAGCTACAATAAGCAGCAACAGGCCCAGCAATCAGATAGTAACCAGCAGCAGGTGCAACAACCAGCAACCAACTACAATAACCAGCAACGGTAACCAGAGAATAACCAGCAGCAGGTGCACTAACCAGCAACCAGCAACCAGCAACAATAACCAGCAACAGGCGCAGCAATCAGAGAGTAACCAGCAGCAGGTGCACCAACCAGCAACAGTAACCAGAGAATAACCAGCAGCAGGTGCACCAACCAGCAACCAGCAACAGTAACCAGCAACAGGCACAGCAATCGGAGAGTAACCAGCAGCAGGCACAAAAACCAGCAAGCAGCTACAATAACCAGCAACAGTAACCAGAGAATAACCAGCAGCAGGTGCACCAACCAGCAACCAGCAACAATAACCAGCAACAGGCCCAGCAATCAGAGAGTAACCAGCAGCAGGCGCACGAACCAGCAAGAGTAACCAGAGAATAACCAGCAGCAGGTGCACCAACCAGCAACCAGCAACAGTAACCAGCAACAGGTGCACCAACCAGCAACAGTAACCAGGAACAGGCGCAGCAATCAGAGAGTAACCAGCAGCAGGCGCAACAACCAGCAACCAGCTACAATAACCAGCAACCGTAACCAGAGAATAACCAGCAGCAGAGGCACCAACCAGCAACCAGCAATAATAACCAGCAACAGGCGCAGCAATCACATAGTAACCGGCAGCAGGCGGAACAACCAGCAAGAGTAGCCAGACAACCAGCAGGTGCAGCAACCAGCAACAGTAGCCAGACAACCAGCAGGTGCAGTAACCAGCAACAGTAGCCAGACAACCAGCAGGTGCAGCAATCACAACATTAGCCAGACAACCAGCAGGCACAGCAACCACAACAGGAGCCAGACAACCAGCAGGCACAGCAACAAGCAACAATAGCCAGACAACCAGCAGCCACAGCAACCAACAACAACATCCAGACAACCAGAAGGCATAACAACCAGCAACAGTAGGCAGACAACCAGCGGGCCCATCAATCAGCAACAGTAGCCAGACAACCAGCAGGCACAACAACCAGCAACAGCAGCCAGACAACCAGAACGCACAACAACCATAACAGTAGCCACACAACCAGCAGGCACAGCAACAAGCAACAGTAGCCAGACAACGACCAGGCACAACAACTAGCAACAGAAACCAGCAACAGTAACCAGAGAATAAACAGCAGCAGGCGCAACAACCAGAGAGTAACCAGCAGCAGGCGAATCAACCAGCAGCTGCAAAGAGAGAGTAACCAGCAGCAGTAAACAGACAACAATCAGCAGCTGCAAACAGAGTAACCAGCAGCAGTAAACAGACAACAACCAGCAGCTGCAAATAGAGTAACCAGCAACAGTAAACAGACAACAACCAGCAGCTGCAAACAGAGTAACCAGCAGCAGTAAACAGACAATCAGCAGCTGCAAACAGAGTAACCAGCAGCAGTAAACATAGAACAACCAGCAGCTGCAAACAAACTAACCAGCAGCAGTAAACAGACAACAACCAGCAGCTGCAAACAGAGTGACCAGCAGCAGTAAACAGACAACAACCAGCAGCTGCAAACAGAGTAACCAGCAGCAGTAAACAGACAATCAGCAGCTGCAAACAGAGTAACCAGCAGCAGTAAACATAGAACAACCAGCAGCTGCAAACAAACTAACCAGCAGCAGTAAACAGACAACAACCAGCAGCTGCAAACAGAGTAACCAGCAGCAGTAAACAGACAACAACCAGGAGCTGCAAACAGAGTAACCAGCAACAGTAAACAGACAACAACCAGCAGCTGCAAACAGAGTAACCAGCAACAGTAAACAGACAACAACCAGCAGCTGCAAACAGAGTAACCAGCAGCAGTAAACAGACAACAACCAGCAGCTGCAAACAGAGTAACCAGCAGCAGTAAACAGACAACAATCAGCAGCTGCAAACAGACCATAACCAGTAGTAAAGAGACAGGGGTATTAGACAGGTAGTGTGACAGGGGTATTAGACAGAACGCAAACGAAATTCCCTCTATTTACTAAGCGGATACATTAATACATATCTATTTCACTGATTTATTTTCTACTTTAAGGGTAAATATTCACTAACTCCAACTTTCCTTCACTCACTTGAGAAAGCCATAAGCACTATCCTCTCTAGTGTAAGGCACCATAGACGTTTTTGAGTATCAGGTCACTTGGAACATGAATATTAGTTTTGTTAGGCTATAGATAACCTAATTTTTAATGCGATCAAATCAACCATGTTTCCTTAATATATAAAGAGAATGGCTTTGTGTGGAAGACTACCACAGAAACTATTATTATTTTTATGAACAAAGTATGACACATAGATATAATTGTATCACTATATGAGTACATCACGCATACTTAAAACACCATATTTTTATTTGGGTGACCAGTAGAAGTATTGTTCGTTTGTAAGGAAAACAGACAAATCAGGAACTTAAGCTAACATCTTACACAATGCTAAAGTCAACGTCAGAAACAATTAGTGTATTTGACTAAGTGTCAGCCTTGTCAAATAGTGACAATGATATGTCCTGTATTGGTCCGTTCAGGGAGGTTCGACGTCCTTCTCGCGGTTCTCTATCATCTGTGGCGTATGTTCACAGGCACTCTAATAGTTCCTCGCCTGTTATTGCCAAAATAACCGACTGTGAATCGAAGCCTGACAAATTCTATTCAAGCATGTGCACTTCACTCTAGTTGTGTATTCCTGAACCCATCCCACGAGCAGAATACTTTGCCGATTTAAGGCATCTCTCTTTCCGATTGGCGCGCATTGATTTCCTGTTAATACACATCACGGCGTGTGCGCGGCGGCACGGTCATGTTTGTGCGTATTAATGTTATTGATTGCCAATTTGACCTCCACATTGAGCATCGATCTGTTCTCATCTAAATGTGGTGCATCTGAGCCCCGAGTCCCGGCACCTCATGCAGACAGCCGGGAGTGTCGCGGGCAGGACACGGGCCCCAGGCCCTAAGTCCCGGCGCGCCTCCCGCAGACAGCCAGGAGGGTCGGGAGCAGGACGTGGGCCCCAGGCCCTGTGTCCTGGCGTGCCTCACGTAGACAGCCGGGAGGGTCAGGGGCAGGACGCATGCCTCGGGCCCTTTGTCCCGGCGCGCCTCACGCAGACAGCCAGGAGTGTCGGGGGCAGGATACGGGCCCTGGGCCCTGTGTCCCGCGCACCTCACGCAGACAGCCGGGAGGGTTGGGGGCATGATGCGGGCCCCGGGCCCTGTGTCCCGGCGCGCCTCATGTGGACAGCCGGGAGGGTTGGGGGCATGATGCGGGCCTCGGGCCCTGTGTCCCGGCGCGCCTCACGCCGACAGCCGGGAGGGTCGGGGGCAGGACGTGGGCCTCGGGCCCTGTGTCCCAGCGTGCCTCACGCAGACAGCTGGGAGGGTCGGAGGCAGGACGGGGGCCCCGGGCCCTGTGTCCTGGCACGCCTCCCACAGACAGTCAGGAGGGTCGGGAGCAGGACGTGGGCCCCGGGCCCTGTGTCCTGGCGCACCTCCCGCAGACAGTCAGGAGGGTCGGGGGCAGGATGTGGGCCCTGGGCCCGGTGTCCCGGCGCACCTCACGCAGACAGCCGGGAGGGTCAGGGGCAAGACGTCGGCCCCAGGCCCTGTGTCTCAGCGTGCCTCACACAGACAGCTGGGAGGGTCGGGGGGCAGGACATGGGCCCCGGGCCCTGTGGCCTCATGCAGACAGCCGGGAGGGTCGGGGTAACATCCCGGCAGACCTCGCTTGCTTTGAAATCCAGTGTCCAGGAATGTGTGTAAAAACGCACTAACTGCTACAGGCGCCGATGAGAGTTTACATGCGCGGTGTGCTGTGCAACCATTTGAACTTGTGGAGTGGTTCTCATAAAACCACAGCCATTTGGAGGTTCTTTGTTTGTTTAACGACCCCCCAGCACAAAAGTCGACATCGGCTATTGGGGGGTTTGGAGGTTCTAAACGTATACTTACCCGGCACCGCTACAATTTGATTAGACTCAGTTAGGAATCGAACTATGCCTTCATGCGCAATATGGTGGATGATGCCGACTGCAGGACCCTGTCGGGTGAAACATTGATGACTACATCCATGTCGCTACTTCCTCAGGCTGCCTGGGACATAGCCTGGATACAAGCTTCTCATTTTCGTGGATCTTTTTCATAAATATAAAATCTCCTCGTTCTTTCGAAATTCACCTTAAAGCTGCATAGTTTGATGAAATATCAAATTTTCAAAAGCAAATCAATTATCTGGATTGGATTTTACATATCTAACTTAGATACTGATGCACTTATTAAGCATTTGTTTCTGCATAGAAGGCAATACTGAGTCAATTTAATAGAACCTGTTACTGCAGAAGTCTATGGCATGCTTTGCCAAAACTAATTTTCCATGTTTACACCCAAAATATCTCAAAAGTTTACCATTTAAAATAAAAGTAACTTTGAACTAATGTGAAGTAGATACTAGTGATCGATATAATATATTTATCTCAGAAAAAATACAGAAATTCAAAACCATCGGACTAGGTCACTTTAACTTATCAACATTAACAAACTAAGAGGGCATATCTAAAGCATAGTAAGCACTTCTTTATATGGCTTTCTTTCGGTTGTATGCATAAACATATGTAGATATAATATGTTGTACAATTTAAACACACGCGAGAATGTCTGCACTACAGAGGGGAATGTGGACCCACAAGCCATTCAGGCGCCGGGCGACCCTGCAATGGCTCTTTATTCCGCCACTACGTGGCCCTCTGGCGGCGGGCATGTGCGCACTTCGGTGATTCCCGGGTCGGTCATTGCTGATGGAAAAGGGATTTCCTGCCAATAAGGCTATCATATCTGTGTCACGGTGGATTGGTGACTTTGCCCTGGACCGGGTGAACTGCGCTCTGCACTGTGCTCTGCGCTGCTCTCTGCATTGTGCTCTGCATTGCGATCTGCATTGCGATCTGCACTGCGCTCTGCACTGCGCTCTGCACTGCGCTCTGCACTGCTCTCTGCATTGCTCTCTGCACTGCGCTCTGCACTGTTCTCTGCACTACACTCTGCGCTGCTCTCTGCATTGCGATCTGCATTGCGATCTGCATTGCGCTCTGTATTGCGCTCTGCGCTGCGCTCTGTGCTGCTCTCTGTGCTGCGCTCTGCACTGCGCTCTGCACTGCGCTCTGCACTGCGCTCTGTGCTGCTCTCTGCATTGCTCTCTGCATTGCTCTCTGCACTGCGATCTGCACTGCGCTCTGCACTGCGCTCTGCGCTGCTCTCTGCATTGCTCTCTGCATTGCTATCTGCACTGCGATCTGCACTCCCCTCTGCACTGCGCTCTGCATTGCTCTCTGCACTGTGCTATGCACTGCGCTCTGCATTGCGCTCTGCAATGCGCTCTGCAATGCGCTCTTCAATGCGCTCTGCTATGCGCTCTGCACTGCGCTTTGCTCTCTATTCTGATCCCTGCTCTGCTCTGTATGCTACTCTGCGTTCTGCTCTGTGTTCTGCAATGTGTTCTGTTATGTACTCTATTATATGCTCTGCTCTTTAGTCTACTCTGTGTTCTGTTCTGTGTTTTGCTTTGTGTTCTGTTTTGTGTGCTGCTCTGTGTTCTGTTTTGTGTTCTGCTCTGTGTTCTGCTCTGTGTTCTGCTCTGTGCTCAGCTCTGTACTCTATTATATGCTCTGCTCTTTAGTATAATATGTGTTTTGTTATTTGTTCTGTTCTGTGTTCTGTTCTGTGTTCTGTTCTGTGTTCTGCTCTGTGTTCTTCTCTGTGTTCTGCTCTGTGTTCTGCCCTGTGTTCTGCTCCGTGTTCTGCGAGGTGTACTGCTCTGTGTTCTACTATGTGTTATGTTAAGTGTTCTGCTCCGTGCTCTGCACTCTGTGCTATGCTCTGTTCTCGGTGTTGTGCTTTGCGTTGCTGTGCTCTGTGCTGTACTCTGTACTCTGTTGTGTTCTACTCCATGCCCTGCTCTGTACTCTGTTCTGTCCTTTGTTCTCGGTGTTGTGCTGTGCTCTGTGCTGTGCTGTGCTCTGTGCTCTGTTGTGTTCTACGATATGATCTGCTTTGTCCTCTGCTCAGCCCCTGTTCTGCTCTTCGCTCTCTGCTCTACTTTGTACCCTGCTGGTGCCTCAGATGATCGACCACCTGACGGTTTTCTGTGTTCCATTACAGAGTTCTTTTTCTTTTTCTCTGGGGCTCTCCCTGAACTCACTCTCTCTAAACAAACGCCTGGACAACCGGCACTCACAGGATCTGATGCTACTACTCGCGAGTAGTCGTGCCGGAACCGATCCTTTGTCCTCACATCAGAAGCGATGGTTGCATGGGTCGATCCTCACGCTTCCCGGATGGGAGGGCATGGGATCAATCCCCGGCTGAGTCAAAGAACAGACTTAAAAAAATTATACTTGTCTTGTGATTGGCATTAAGCTGCGAACACACTGGACGCGTGCGTCGCACGTGCGTCAAGTACAAGCAGGCTTCATGCGGTTCTCACACGCAAATAGTGAACACACTGGACATGTCTGCCATGCGTCTAATCAACCAACAACCAACCAACAACCAACCAACCAACAACTAATCCACAACCAACCAACAACCAACCAACAACCAATCCACAACCAACCAACAACCAACCAACAACCAACCAATAACCAACCAACAACCTAACAAACAGATGGGAAGAGTAGGACGGTCCAAACATGTGCTCCAATGACTATCAAAAGCAACTACCTGTTAGGAAGCAGTCTCCATATGATATATGAAAAAATGGAATGGTCCAAATATGTAGGACGGTCCAAACATGTGTTCTAACCACACAAATTCGGTCAAAAGCCAAGTGTCATCACGCGTCAAGCATAAAAAATCGCTCCAAAAGCGATTCATGACGCATGCGCGACACACGCATGAGAAACGCATGCGCCAGTGTGTTCGGGTTCTCTTTATTACATACAGTTTGATTTTTGATGCACGCGCGACGCTTGACGCACACGCCAGTTACGCGTCCAGTGTGTTCGCAGCTTTACTCTGTTAAGTATTTAGCGCACCACCTCAACACTCTGGTTGTTAGACCAACTGCACACAGACTACTGAATCCACCACACACATTATGGCCACATTGCTGATTGCGTAGCAAAGCATTATGCTAGTGTGCTGGGACAAGTAACAGTGCCAGTATAATACATTACAGACTTAGAATGGTGCAGATAGGAATCAGCAAAGTGTAAAGCAACATGGGTCAAACGGCACTAGTGACGTTATTAATATGACTGTCCGCCCGCATCATGCAGCAGCACCCGGTTTGTCTGAGTGCTGTTGTAATTCACTGGTATACTCCATTTAATTGGAGAACATGTGTGAATTCATCTCTTAGGTTTTAATTACTTAGGCTTTTAAAGATTTTAATTAAAGCTGCATAGTCAGATGAAACATAACATTTTCAAACCCAAAACAATTATCTAGAATTGATTCTACATATCTAACTTAGCTACCGGTGCACTTATTAAGCATTTGTTGCTACATATAAGGGAACACTGAGACAATTCAATAGAACCTGTTACTGTTGAATCCTATTCAGTGTTTTGTTTGTGCTTGCCAGAACTAATTTCACATGTTTGCACTTTAAATGTCTCAAAACTTAGCCATTTAAAAATAAACGTTCTTCAAACTAAACTGATGTCGATTATAACAATCAATTTAATATATTCATCCCAGACAAATCACAGAAACTCAAAACCATCGGACTATGCAACTTTAAGTAAATACATTAAGAGAATCACGATAATTATTACAAGAGATAACAGGTTAGGTTTACCCCCCGGTCGGTCATATAGATGTAGAGAGTCCATCGGGCTCTTCTGTGTGGTAGAACCCCAGACTGAAATTCATTAGCTGTTTCTCCGGAAGATCAAGTGCCGCTGCCCGTCCGTTAGAAGGTGCCCCCGACCACCCCTCAGCCGGCCGCCGAGCGCCGCCCGCAGTGCGATTTAAAGCCCGGATTGCAGGGCTTCTCTATCCGCTAACCCACACTGCGCATGCGTCACACCCCGAGTCACGTGCACCCTGCGAGTGGCCAGTCTCCGGTCTGGGTTTGGTCAATTTCTACACTGCGGGAGGCCGGTTTCTCGGTTGGTTGTGCCCAGTTTCTCGGTTGGTTGTGTCCAGTTTCTCGGTTGGTTGTTCCCAGTTTCTCGGTTGGTTGTGTCCAGTTTCTCGGTTGGTTGTGTCCAGTTTCTCGGTTGGTTGTTGTTACGTATGTATGTAAAGAAGTGACATGCATGACCCGGGCTGCATCCCACAAGAGGTCACGTGACAGAGATGCCCCTTGGTGATATGCTTGGAATAAACGTCAGTGGTTGAACAACACTCAAGGCATTTGGGTGTGCTTACAGGATACTACATGGTGTCAGATAGCGGAAAAGAACAGTATGGCGGCGGCATTATCAGGACTGAAACCTCCAACGGCTTTGAACTTGAAGGGCAATTTGGCGGTAAATTGGAGGAGTTGGTTGACGGCATATGAGATATATGTTGGTGCCGCAGGACTCACCAGTAAACCGGAAAAGAGGCAGTGCTTATTGTTTCTCCATATTGCAGGAAGGGAGGCACAGAAGGTGTTTCCAATGCTGCCGATCGACAGTAAGGACCAAGACAAACTACAACCAGTCATAGCAGCATTCAAAGACTATTGTGAGAGTAAATGCAATGAGACCATAGTCCGTTATCAGTTTAACATGTTTAATCAGAAGTCACAGTCAATGGACACGTATATAAGAGAATTACGCCATCGGATTGCATTCTGTGAGTACGGAGAAGTTGAGAACTCAATTTTAAGGGACCATCTCATCAGTGAAGCCAGGCCAAATTACATCCGGCCACTGAGGCTATGAATGAAACCTCATTTGGAGGCCTTGGGCGTGGATTTGGATGTGTTGGAGGATGCCAAACTCCCAGAACATCCCCCGTGGTCGTTGAGAAAGCCATCGGTTATCCTCCGACTCATGGAACTGAGGAAGTCTGGGACACATCCACTCGAGTACCAAGGACTGCGTGCAGAGATTCAAGGCCAGTTTGCAGACCACCTCTGCATATACACTGATGGTTCGAAAGACCAAAGCCGGGTAGCTGCTGTGGCAGTCTGCCAATGGGAAAAATTTGGTGTACGTTTGCCCGATCAGAGCTCGATTTTCACTGCAGAAGCCCGAGCACTCCATCTCGCTTTGGAGGTATCGAGGTATCCAACCACACTAACTATGTTATATACAGTGATTCGTTCTCTTGCCTCCTGGCTGTTGCTGGACTGAAAACGAATCACCCTATTCTAGCAACGGTCATTTATAAAATGAACCAACTGACAATGGACGGGTATGATATCCACCTGTGCTGGGTGCCTGGCCATGCTGGCATACAAGGAAACGAACGAGCTGATCGGGCTGCGAAGAAGGCCCTGAACTGTGATCTTGAACCATGTCTGATCCCTCACTCTGATCTGAAACCACTAATAGCCACCCACATAAAATCCAAATGGCAACATGAGTGGGATGAAAACATTAATAAACTTAAAGAAATTGAACCATCTGTGGGAAAGCCACCACATACTCATGCGGGAGGTCGGCGGGACCAAGTGGTCCTTAGCCGCTGCCGTATTGGCAACTCGTGGCTTACACATGCTTTTCTGCTCAAGGGGGAACCTCCCCCTGAATGTATTGGGTGTCAGTCCCCACTGACACTCAAACACAATTTACTAAGTTGCGTTGATTTTTTGGCCCTGCGCCAACGGTTCTACACTGCAGACAGTATGCATGACCTTTTTACTAAAGTAAAAGAGGAAAACATTTTAGCCTTTTTGAGGGCAGCTGGACTGTACCACCTTATATAGTTTACTAAATGGATTCTATCAATTATTAATAAAACTTTTCTTTTTCTATGGGAATTTGTTTCCCTTGACCACAAATATATGATTGTGAGCTTTCTAATTTAAGCAGTGTATATTGGCACATAATTGATTGTCTGCTTTTACATGTAAAAGCGATGGCTTGAACAAAAAACAAACATTTCTCGCCGTGAATATGGCCTATGCTGCCGACACGGCGTAAAGCAACCACCAATCAATCAATCAATCAATCATCAGTGGCGTAAAAGACAAAGGACTACGAGATAAGCTGCTACAAATGCCGAAATTGACACTGGACAAATGCCTAGAGATATCCAGAGTTAGCGAATATAATGCCACGCAACTTGACACACCACAGGAGGAAGCAGTTGATGCCCTAAACAAATATGGCGGGCGGCAGTCACGCCCCCCACCAGCACCGGCAACACCTTGGCATCGCACACAGTCAAACAGCAATAGCACCATACGTGTTAATTGTTCGCGCTGTGGTTACACGCATGGGCGAACGAACTGCCCAGCCAAGGATAAGGAATGTGATGGGTGCGGCAAAGTGGGAAATTTTGTCAATGTGTGTAGAGCTCGGAGCATCTCCATCACAGTTATTCATGAGTAGACGACTAAGTTAGAAAATTCCAACAATAAGTAAACAATTAAAACCCAAAGTGGTGTCATCGCGAAAAAAGTTAATTCAGGCAAGACAACTAAAGCAAAGACAACAACATGACAAAAACGCAAAAAGGTGTCACAAACCACTAAACCAAGAAGATCCGGTTAGATACCTAACACATGAACTTAAATGGGCGAGGGGGGTCATTACACAAGCCAGTCAGTCAAAAGACAGGAAATATTTGGTGACAAGCCCAGAAGGCCAAACACTAATGAGAAACCGACGGCATGTAATATATGTGTCACACCAAACAGAAACAATGGTCAATCACCGCCAGAATGACAACATTGTGAAGCCAGTGAGCCCAGGCAACAACCAAACACAACACAAAGCACAGTACACCACGAGATATGGCTGAACAGTCCGGTCAGTAAACAGAACTGGGTGTTAATAACATATTAGCGGTCGCCCAACAGTAGCACTGCAAGACTAAAGTGAGGGTTTGTTTGTTTGTTGTTGTTTTACGTCCTAGCAACATCTAAGGTCATATCAGGACGGGTACCGACTTGTGACAGTGCGCACTCATGGCAACTTAATAGTGCTGTCCCACTGGGAAACCAGGCCGCCGGCACCATGACCTGGTATCCCACTCAGTCACATTATCCTGACACTGAGCACACCAGTCCTTGCCCTATCCTAATAATGCCGAGCGCCTGGCTAGGAAGCAACAAGTATCAATTTTAAAGTCATTGATTTGACTCGACCGGGACTCGAACCCACGACCCCACGATCTACCAGCACGGGAGACGGATGCTCTAATTCATTCGGCCATCCCGTCTGGTCCTAAAGTGAGGGAGCAATCCAGTTAATGTAGGTGGCCTAGCGGAGGGATAGAAGTTGATAGGTGAAAGGTCATGTACATTGGGAGTTGTTTATACTTGTATTCGAAACATTAGGAACCAAGGATGTGATTGTAACAGCTGTTACATAGAATGATGTTAATCTATAAGCATAGAATGACGTTAAGTTATAAAAAAAAAATTGAACACATGGTGACACTTTAGTAAGTTAGTACGTACGGTCACATGAGTAGAGTTACAGATCTTGCAAGTCAATTATACCAACAACTAACGAAGTTCCGGCCATGGTCAGAATATGTCTGTAACTCATTGTTTGTTTGTTTGTTTGTTTTGTTATAATAAAAAAGAAAGAAAAAAAGAGAGATCGAAATCCACAGCATATGTAACTGCATGAAAATGTTTATTATTGGAAGGGAGATGTTGCGTATGTATGTAAAGAAGTGACACGCATGACCCGGGCTGCATCCCACAAGAGGTCACGTGACAGAGATGCCCCCTGGTGATATGCCTGGAATAAACGTCAGTGGTTGAACAATACTCAAAACGTTCGGGTGTGCTTACAGGATACTACAGTTGTGTCCAGTTTCTCGGTTGGTTGTGTCCAGTTTCTCGATTAGGTGTGGTTAGTTTCTGGGTTGTGCATGACCAGTTTTTGAACTGTATGTGGGTTGTTTCTGGTCTAAGTGCCGTCAGTTTCGGTGTTGATTCGCATGTGTTCGCTAACAAGTTTCTAGCCAGTTATTGGTCTAGGTGCAGATAGGTTATCGTGTAATTGTGGGCAGTGTCTGTGCTAGATGTGTTCTGTTTCTGGGCCAGTTCCTGGAAGGAGTGGTCAGTTTGTGTGCTAGGTGTAATTAGTTTCTGAGCAGATGTTTTCTTTACCAGTTTGTGGTCTAAATGTGGCCAGTTTATGGTGTAAATGTGGCCAGTTTGTGGTGTAAATGTGGCCTGTTTGTGGTCTAATTGTGGCCAGTTTGTGGGTTATATGTGGCCAGTTAGTGGTCTAAATGTGGCCAGTTTGTGGTATAAATGTGGCCAGTTTGTGGAATACATGTGACCAGTTTGTGGTATACATGTGACCAGTTTGTGGTGTTAAATGTGGCCAGTTGGTGGTCTAATTGTGGCCAGGTTGTGGTCTAAATGTGGCCAGTTTGTGGTATAAATGTGGCCAGTTTTTGGGTTATATGTGGCCAGTTTGTGGTATACATGTGACCAGTTTGTGGTCTAAATGTGGCCAGTTTGTGGTCTAAATGTGGCCAGTTTGCGGTCTAAATGTGGCCAGTTTGTGGTCTAAATGTGGCCAGTTTGTGGTCTAATTGTGGCCAGTTTGTGGTCTAATTGTGGCCAGTTTGTGGTCTAAATGTGGATAGTGTGTCGTCTAAATTTGGCCAGTTTATGGTCTAAATGTGGATAGTTTGCGGTCTAAATGTGACCAGTTTGTGGTATACATGTGAACAGTTTGTGGTATGCATGTGACCAGTTTGTGGTCTAATTGTGGCCAGTTTGTGGTCTAAATGTGGCCAGTTTGTGGTATAAATGTGGCAAGTTTGTAGGTTATATGTCGCCAGTTTGTGGTATACATGTGACCAGTTTGTGGTCTACATGTAGCCAGTTTGTGGTCTAAATGTGGCCAGTTTGCGGTCTAAATGTGGCCAATTTGTGGTCTAAATGTGGCCAGTTGGTGGTCTAAATGCGGATAGTGTGTCGTCTAAATGTTGCCAGCTTATGGTCTAAATGTGGCCAGTTTGCGGTCGAAATGTGGCCAGTTTGTGGTCTAAATGTGGCCAGTTTGTGGTCTAAATGTGGCCAGTTTGTGGTATACATGTGGCCAGTTTGTGGTCTAAATGTGGCCAGTTTGTGGTCTAAATATGGCCAGTTTAGGGTCTAAATGTGGCCAGTTTGTGGTCTAAATGTGGCCATTTTGTGGTCTAAATGTGGCCAGTTTGTGGTCTAAGTGTGGCCAGTTTGTGGTCTAAATGTGGCCAGTTTGTGGTCTAAATGTGGCCAGTTTGTGGTCTAAATGTGGCCAGTTTGTGGTCTAAATGTGGCCAGTTTGTGGTCTAAATGTGGCCAGTTTGTGGTCTAAATGTGGCCAGTTTGTGGTCTAAATGTGGCCAGTTTGTGGTCTAAGTGTGGCCAGTTTGTGTTTTGATGTGGCAAATCGTGGTCAGTTTAGTTCGAGTCCCTGGTCAGTTTGTCGCTAGTTTCTCTGTTAGGTCTGACTAATTTCTGAGCTGTTTGTAACCAGTTTCTGGTCTAAATGTTCCCAGTTTGTGCGTTTAGTTTGGCTAGTTCATGGTCGGTTTGTGGTCATGTTTTATTATAGTTCAAGTGCGGCCAGTTTCTGGGGGGGTCGTGGGGGGGGGAACCCTCCGTCTGCCTGCAGACGCCCAGACACCTCCCACCTCCCACCTCCCATCTCCCACCTCCCACCTCCCACCTCCCACCTCCCAGAATCCGGCAGCCATAGACCACATCGTTCATCAACAGTGCTCTCCTTCTAATTACGCTTTGTTCCTTCGCTGATGAAGTTGCCTACCGGAAGTGGCGGGTGATAGATGCATTCTGAGCGACCAATCAGTGAGCTCCTGACACGTCACGTGGGCGCGCGGGTTGACCAATGAGAGTGGAGCTCACCACCGGTGCGTCTGTGGTAGCCCTTTCACCACCTGACAACCATCCGTGGCCAGGTTTGACTTATTTGTGCATGATTGCTGCACTGCACTCACTTGTTATCACCAGGCAAATAGTGGCTTTCTATACATGCTGACCAGCTACGTCACGGTCACGTGGCCGGCACTTCCGAATTACCCTGGTTGACAAAAGAAAGAAGACAGATGCGGTTTTGTATGGAAATTAGTAGAGCAATGTGTCATTGAATTGATTGGTTTAATAAAAACACTGACCTGTTCTTCTCCACCAAGTTGCACCTAATCATTTTATAAAGCAGTCAGGTGCAGGCTTTTATTGGTTTCCTCGAGGTAGCGAGAGTAGAACTCGACGGCAAGTCTCAATGAAATGGTCACGCACATAGATGCAGCTGTGGCACATAGAGGCATAGGCATAGGCATAGATCTAGGTATATGCATAGGTATCTACTTGCAGAAGGGCATGCAGCATACTTCTTTTGAATTCAAAACAAAATAGAAGAACATCTGTACACGATGGTTCCAAAGCATTGTGAATAAATAAATAAATAAATAAATAAGTGCAAAGTTTAAGAATCAGAAGCCAGTATATTTTGTGTGATAGTACTAGTACTCTCAGATGTGGTCGCTGGTTACTTCTACCAACCAAACAATGTGTATGTGCGGAAATCTATGATGTATATAATAATACTCACAGTATACGAGTTTTACTCATCACGGCTTGTTTAAAGCGATCATATTTCTACTAAGCACCCAAATAGGTAAATGTCACTTCGATTATGAAAGGCAAGTGTACACAATACGATAATTTCTGCTGGATGTTGTTAATTGGGGATCAGGAACCATTGAAGGTAGACATCAGGCACATGGGTGGTTGGCGTGTTTCCCATTACCTCGGGTTGGAGCTTGTTAATGCGATTCTAACAGCCCGGTGTCGCAGTTTCAGCGCCCGGTCAGTTTCCACGGCCCGTATAGACTCAAACTCAAGGCATTGTCAATGGTGGTGAGCAATCTTCATACAGAAAAACAGCAAAAGTGAAATATCTCTAAAACTACACCACCTATTAACAAATCGCTTGGTACACATATAGAAAACATCTTTACCAAAAAGACTGTATTAAATTTATAAGGTTAGGGTTCTTGATTTGTATTAATTTTGAATAAAACTAAGGTTTTGCACGGCGCGTACCGTCAAACTCAAGGCATTGTCAATGGTCGCTAGCAATCTTCATACAGAAAATACAGGAAAAGTGATATATCTCTAAAACCACACCACCTAGAAACAAATCGCTTTGTACACATGTAGAAAACATCTTTACCAAAAACATTATATTAAATTTATAAGGTTAGTGACGATGATGTTAGATTTTGATGCATGCGCATGAAACTGTCCAGGCGCTGAAACTGACTGGGCGCTGAAACTGAGACACCGGTATGTGCTGAGTCTATCCATTAATAATCTTAGCACTGTTAGGATCGGACGGCACAGACGAGTGGACAAGGTGCCGATTTCCCGTCCGCCAGGTTGGGAGATCAATCCCTGGCCGATGGATTTGCTATTTTAGCTGCTGCTGGACATTACTAGGATAGGGTAGGAACTGATTGTTCATTGCAATGATACTATTACTGAGTGGGATATCAGGTCATGGAGACGGTATTCCAGTATTCCAGTGGGGCAGCATTATAAAGTGGCCATGAGTGTGTATTGATACAAGTCGATACCCATCAAACTATGACCTCAGCTGTTGCTTGACCATAAAACACATGTAAACTAATAAACCAAAAAGATCCCCAATTTCTCCGATTAAGCCAGACAGAGCAGAGGAGCAAATGAAGTGTGTTTGTCCTAGCAACATCTAAGGTCATATCAGGACGGGTACCGACTTGTGACATTGCACAGTCATGGCGACTTTATAATGTTACCCCACTGGGAGACCAGGCCACCATGATTTGATACACAACTCAGACACGTTATCCTGACACTGAGCTAACCAGTCCTTGCCCTATCCTATTGATGTTGAGCGCCAGGCTAGGAAGCGACAAGTATCAATTTTAAATTGATTGGTTTGACTCGACCAAGAACCGACCTCTACACACTAACCCGCGCTCTACCGATTAGGCCACCACGCCCGGTACAAATGAAGTTAGCAGCGAGTTGGTGAAGTGGGCCTGTTCTGCATACGTTCACGGCCAATGCCGATTACTGATGTGTTATCCAAGTAAGACGGATGCTGCCATGAAGACGGAGATCTGGTCAGCGTTTTTGCCGCAGGTGTGGTATATTTGTCGACAGCTTCACATAGAAACGGACCGGGCGTGTTTGGCAACCGCAGCTGGTGCTTAGCATAGGCAGGTGTTTTCCTTTTAATGACAGGGACAATTTCATTTGAAAAGAACAATTTAAATGTAATCGAATCTTTGTTTGATTTGCTTGGAATCATAAGAAACCCATCGCATAGAATTATATATAATTTCTAATTTGATTGCTTATGCCCGGTACACACCTACCGTTTGTGTGCGCACACCTCCCGTATACGATCGAAAACTGCCCGTTTCGCCCACAAAAATCGCTTGGTGTGCGCTCCCCGCGCACACCTAGCGATTGCGATTCGCGCATAAAACTGAGTTTTTAGTGCTAAAAGCGGCCGTTTACGATTGCGATTCGCGATTCGAAAAACGAATCGGCCCGTTTTCAGTTTTAAGCGGGTCGGGTCGAGTTGCGAGTTTTAGTGCGTGAATCCTATACGGGAGGTGTGTACTAGGCATAAAAGTTGCAGAGCCCGATGGTTTTGAGTTTCTGTAATTTTCTGAGATAAATATATTAGGTTGTTCATTATAATCTACCTTACTTTAGTTTGAAGTATTTTTTATTTTAAATGGCTAATCTTTGACATATTTGAAGTGCAACAATGCACAATTAATTTCGGAAAGCATGCCAAGACTCTGAAACCATAAGCTTCTGCAGTAACAGGTTCTACTAAATTGCCTCAGTATTCCCTTCTATGTGATGATATGTTTGATACACATCTATTACACCCTCATAGCTGCCACATATCAACTACTTAAACCTCAGTATTCCCTTCTATGTGATGATATGCTTGATAAGTGCACCAGGATCTAAGTCAGATATGTAGAATTAAATCTAGATAATTGTTTTAGTTTTGAAAATGTCATGTTTTCATCGGATTATGGAGCTTTAAATTAGTAATTATCAAAATAACATCAAGAATTATGTGCAAAAGTGCTGAGGCCCTGATAATTTGTTCTACTATTTAATATCAAGGTACATGTACTTTTTCAGCATTTATTGTTGCAGGGAAAGAATCGTAATTCAATTAAATAGAACATGCCTACAGTGAAGCACATGATATCCAGTATTTCAGTGCGTGAGCCACAATTAATGTTCAATGTTTTGCTTCAAATAATACCAATGTTAACCCTTTAGAATAACAGTACCATCAACATAAATACATTGTAATGACCAACTAATATTTAGCTAAATAATATGACAAAAACTCAAAAACATTGGATTAATCAACTCCAGAGGTCAGTCTGGGTTTAATTTGTTTTGACGACGTTTTGTACGCCGCGCAAACACCTGCGTCTTGGTTTATTAGCTGTGAAGAGGAACGCCAACTCGAGGCAAGTCACGTGACAGCTGGAGCCTTGAAAAAGAGCTGGAGCAAATTGGACAAATGCACCGCGATCGCAATCCGCCGCAGATCTCATAGCAGCGCCGGAAAGAACGCCTCAATTGGTGCTTTGCATTATTGATATTAATTCTGCCTTTAATTCAAGCAAGGAACCTGAAAGATTGGGTGTCCCCTTCTGATCAAATGGAATAAAATAAACAATCCAAGCCCAGTCGATCACTGAAGTAGCTGGTTGCAGCTTCACGCACTCAGTGGAAGTGTAGATGAAAACGTTGACAAACAGCGGATCCAGCTTTGTATCCACAGTAACTATTTATTGGAGTTTTACCTCCTAGCGACATCAATGGTCAGATCAGGACTGGTACCGACTTGCGGTAGTGCGCGCGGCCATCGCGTCCAGTATTTAGAAGAATAGACAACAATAGCAATTCCAAATTATTTATTTAGGTTTACTAACTGAAATGAACATAATGTTATATAAGGTGCTTCTTTTCAAAATTGATAATTGTCACTACTTTGCCTGACGCTCAGCATTATTAGGATGGGGCAAGAACTAGTTGGAGCAGTGCTACTGAGAGTGATACTGCGTGATACTGGTAATGATATGGTATATCAGTAGTGTAGCCGTATAACTAACGTCTCCTTCGTTGCGCACCATCACAAGTCGGTATCCATGCTGATATGACCTTGCATGTTGGTCGGGTGTAAAGCCCCAATAAGCCTAACCTAACCTCTGACCCATGCATTCTGATCCAGACGTGAAGTTGTTATAGCGATATAGCAAATGGTAGACAGGAAGTGTGAACACTTATTTGTCTCTCTTTTTTTTTGTTTTTGGTACATTAGTTGTCCCAAGCAGGGGAAATCCCAGTCACAGACGACTGGTCTTCCCCACTCCACTGCTGGTCAATAGAAAGCCCGAGCCTACACTTTTACCGACCCAAGGGATTTTTAACCTCCCACACCACATAGACATGGTATGAGAGCAACCGGCCTTTGATGACGCTGTAAGTTATACACAGAGCTGGGGGCACACGGAATCGAACCGCCGAACCTCATATTAGGAGTCTGACCTAGAAAAAAGTCAGACACTCTAACCACTCCACCACAGAGAACGCCACTGGTGGACATGAGGTGTTTTTTTTCCGGGCCGAGCAGCCCAGACCTTGCGTGGTCACGTGATGAATGGTTGCCCCCACAATGCAGTGCTGGCTTGTGCCGGTGCCCTTTTACAGCTATGCATTATAGAACAGCCGTCAGGGAGGCTCTTTTAGCAATGTTGCTGCCCAGACAGCGTGCTGTCAGCTCTACCCGCATAGCTGCCACATATCACCTACTTAAACCACATGTCTCATACACATCTATTACACCTGCATAGCTGCAACATATCAACTACTTAAACCACATGTCTCATACACATCTATTACACCCGCATAGCTGCCACATATCAACTACTTAAACCACATGTCTCATACACATCTATTACACCCTCATAGCTGCCACATATCAACTACTTAAACCACATGTCTCATATACATCTATTACACCCTCATAGCTGCCACATATCAACTACTTAAACCACATGTCTCATACACATCTATTACACCCTCATAGCTGCCACATATCAACTACTTAAACCACATGTCTCATACACATCTATTACACCCTCATAGCTGCCACATATCAACTACTTAAACCACATGTCTCATACACATCTATTACACCCTCATAGCGGCCACATATCAACTACTTAAACCGCATGTCTCATACACATCTATTACACCCTTAAGCTGCCACATATCAACTACTTAAACCACATGTCTCATACACATCAATTACACCCTCATAGCTGCTACATATCACCTACTTAAACCACATGTCTCATACACATCAATTACACCCTCATAGCTGCCACATATCACCTACTTAAACCACATGTCTCATACACATCTATTACACCCTCAGAGCTGCTACATATCAACTACTTAAACCACATGTCTCATACACATCTATTACACCCTCATAGCTGCCACATATCAACTACTTAAACCACATGTCTCATACACATATATTACACCCTCATAGCTGCTACATATCAACTACTTAAACCACATGTCTCAAACACATCTATTACACCCTCATAGCTGCCACATATCAACTACTTAAACCACATGTCTCATACACATCTACTACACCCTCATAGCGACCACATATCAACTACTTAAACCACATGTCTCATACACATCTATTACACCCTCATAGCTGCCACATATCAACTACTTAAACCACCTGTCTCATACACATCTATTACACCCTCATAGCGACCACATATCAACTACTTAAACCACATCTCTCATACACATGTATTACACCCTCATAGCTGCCACATATCAACTACTTAAACCACATGTCTCATACACATCTATTACACCCTCATAGCGACCACATATCAACTACTTAAACCACATCTCTCATACACATCTATTACACCCTCATAGCTGCCACATATCAACTACTTAAACCACATGTCTCATACACATCTATTACACCCTCATAGCGACCACATATCAACTACTTAAACCACATGTCTCATACACATCTATTACACCCTCATAGCTGCCACATATCAACTACTTAAACCACATGTCTCATACACATCTATTACACCCTCATAGCGACCACATATCAACTACTTAAACCGCATGTCTCATACACATCTATTACACCCTTATAGCTGCCACATATCAACTACTTAAACCACATGTCTCATACACATCAATTACACCCTCATAGCTGCTACATATCACCTACTTAAACCACATGTCTCATACACATCAATTACACCCTCATAGCTGCCACATATCACCTACTTAAACCACATGTCTCATACACATCTATTACACCCTCATAGCTGCCACATATCAACTACTTAAACCACATGTCTCATACACATCTATTACACCCTCATAGCTGCCACATATCAACTACTTAAACCACATGTCTCATACACATCTATTACACCCTCCTAGCGAACACATATCAACTACTTAAACCACATGTCTCATACACATCTATTACACCCTCATAGCTGCCACATATCAACTACTTAAACCACATATCTCATACACATCTATTACACCCTCAGAGCTGCTACATATCAACTACTTAAACCACATGTCTCATACACATCTATTACACCCTCATAGCTGCCACATATCAACTACTTAAACCCCATGTCTCATACACATATATTACACCCTCATAGCTGCTACATATCAACTACTTAAACCACATGTCTCATACACATCTATTACACCCTCATAGCTGCTACATATCACCTACTTAAACCACATGTCTCATACCCATCTATTACACCCTCATAGCGACCACATATCAACTACTTAAACCACATGTCTCACACACATCTATTACACCCTCATAGCTGCCACATATCACCTACTTAAACCACATGTCTCATACACATATATTACACCCTCATAGCTGCCACATATCACCTACTTAAACCACATGTCTCACAGACATCTATTACACCCTCATAGCAACCACATATCAACTACTTAAACCACACGTCTCATACACATCTATTACACCCTCATAGCTGCTACATATCAACTACTTAAACCACATGTCTCAAACACATCTATTACGCCCTCATACCTGCCACATATCAACTACTTAAACCACATGTCTCATACACATCTATTACACTCTCATAGCTGCCACATATCAACTACTTAAACCACATGTCTCAAACACATCTATTACACCCTCATAGCTGCCACATATCAACTACTTAAACCACATGTCTCATACACATCTAATACACCTGCATAGCGACCACATATCAACTACTTAAACCACATGTCTCATACACATCTATTACACCCTCATAGCTGCCACATATCAACTACATAAACCACATGTCTCCTGTATATCTATTACACCCTCCTAGCTGCCACATATCAGCTACATAAACCACATGTCTCATACACATCTATTACACCCTCATAGCTGCCACATGTCAACTACATAAACCACATGTCTCCTGTATATCTATTACGCCCTCATAGCTGCCACATACCAACTACCTATGTACTACATGTCTATTATATACCTATTAGTATCACATATCTTCTATGTATCTTCCACACATCTTCTATGCATCTTCTACACATCCTTTACACATCTTCTGCGCATCTTCTACACATCTTTTAAACATCTTCTCCGCATCTTCTACACATCTTTTACACACCTTCTACACCTCTTCGATGTATCTTCTGCACATCCTTTACACATCTTCTGCGCATCTTCTATGCATCTTCTACACATCTTCTACGCATCTTCTCCGCAACTTCTACACACCTTTTACACATCTTCTATGCTTCTTCTAAGCATCTTCTACACATCTTCTACGCATCTTCTACACATCTTCTACGCATCTTCTACACATCCTTTACACATCTTATACACCTCTTCTATGCATCTACACATCTTTTACACATCTTCTACACATGATCTACACATCTTTTACATATCTTCTACACAGCTTTTATGCATCTTCTACACATCTTCTATGCATCTTCTACACATCTTCTATACATCTTCTACACATCTTTTACACACCTTCTACACATCTTTTACGCATCTTCTACACATGTTTTACACATCTTCTACACATCTTCTATGTATCTTCTACACATATTTTACATATCTTCTACACATCTACGCATCTTCTGCACATCTTCTATGCATCTTCTACACATCTTTTACACAACTTCTACGCATCTTCTATACATCTTTTACACACATCTTCTACGCATCTTCTTCACATCTTTTACACATCTTCTATGCATCTTCTACACATCTTTTGCACATCTTCTACATATCTTTTACACACCTTTTACATATCTTCTACACATCTTTTACACACCGTTTGGACATATTCTATGCATCGTCTACACACTATCTACACATCTTCTACACAGCTTTCACATATCTTCTACATCTTCTACACATCTTCTAGATATCTGTTGCACATCTTCTACACACCGTCTACACATCTTCTATGCATCTTCCTCACGTCTACACATCTACACACCTTCTACATACCTTCTACACATGTTCTACACATCTTGTATGCACTTCTGCACAACTTCTCGATCTCTTCTAGATATCTGCTACTTATGTTCTAGATATCTGCTACTTATGTTCTAGATATCGGCTACTTATCTTCTAGTTATCTTCCAGACATCTGCGACATATTTTCTTTATAATTGCAACACACGTGAACAATATCTTCTAGATATCTTCTATATAGTCTCTTTTCATATCTTCTCTATTTAGTTTAAATATCGGCGACATATCGGCTGATATCTGCTAAATGTCATCTAAATATCCTCTGTATCCTCAACGTATCTACTAGATATCTTCTACATATCTTCTACATATCTTCCATATATATGTTGGATAGATTTGTTATTCATATCTTATGCATATTTTCTACATATCACCTACGTGTTTGATACATATCTGTTGGGTAGATTTCTTATACATCTCTTCTAGATATCTGCTACATATCTGTACCGCATCAGCTACATATCTGCTACATATCTGTTGCGTATATATATTGTACAGATGATGTTCTACATATCTGCTACAGATCTACTGTATAACTTCGCTCCGAACCAACTGGCTGTTGACTGCACACCCACATAGCGGATCCGGCCCCAGCCCAGACGATGGATCCATGACCTTGTACTATGACCTTCCCCGACCAGGTCAACAACAGGTCAAGTCTCACTTTCCGGAGGGCGACCTATAGCACGAATGCTGCCTGACTTGTAACTTGCTTTCATAATAATAATAATAATATTAAATAATAATAATAATATTAAATAATAATAATATTAAATAATAATAATAAAGGCTGTAACGTTTTGCTTGATATGTAGACACAAGACGAGGAATATACTGGAAACAACGGAGTGCTGCTTGAGAGTTTCACTATTTCCATGTTTGCTTGGGTCTTGCATCCTGGCAACATCTAAGGTCATATCAGGACGGGTACCGACTTCTGACAGTGTGCACTCATGGCTACTTTATAGTGCTACCCCACTAGGAGACCAGGCCGTCAGTACCATGAACTGATATCTCTATTCAGTCACATTATCCTGACACTGAGCCAACCAGTCCTTGCCCTATTCTGTTAAAGCAACCAGTCCTTGCCCTATCCTATTAAAGCTGAGCGCCAGGCTAGAAAGCAACCAGTATCAATTTTGTTGTAAGTCATAGGTTTGACTCGAGCAGGAATTGAACTCCCGATATCCCGCACGGGAGGCCTGCGCTCTACCGATTCGCCACCGCGTCCGGTGTATACTATTTCTGTTGGGATTAACATATTTAGACTTTTTAACTTATTCTATGAATAGTCTATGCTCTCAGTCAGTTCTAACCTGTCTTGTTAACAAATTAGGTTCTCTAGCTATGGCTCAGTCAGTTTTAGTGACAGTGAACCACACTGGGCTTCCTGCAGTTCTGGGAGTGGCGAACTTGCGTTCTGTCCGCCCGTTGGTGTCGTCCTCCCACCACTTCTTCTGTCTGTCACTTCTTCCCATCTCTCTCCTCCCACCTTCATCCTTACATGTGGTCATACCACTCCAGTGTACAACACTCAGTTCATAAGCATATTGTAGCTAACGATATAACAGACATTGAAGGATTGCTGCTGTACATCCGAACTGAAAACAAAGAATGTGGCTTAATTATGCTCTCATTAATACAATTGTTACCGATACAAAGGGCTACCAGACTATTGAAGTTTGCAGTGGTTGTTTTTTGTAAGTCAAATATAATAGGCCTACCTGTTTGTTACAGATGTATACAAATGGTGACTACGTACTAGACTATTGACAGTATTGAAGTTAGCAGTCATTGGTTTTTGTAAGTCAAATATATGTACACACACATATAAATATATATTAAAATATGCAAATACTTATCTGTTTCACAAGTCACCTTCCTTGTATCCATTTATTCAGATCTGTAGTAGTTCAAAATCATAAAGTGAGCCAGCTGTACGGCGGCGGTACGAATAGTCACTTCCATGAAATAAACACACAAAGCAGACCGTGAACTAACCATTCAGGCGCCACCTCACATGGTGGCCTGCTCTACTCTTGCTGCCAGATATACCTGCAGTGAGTCGGATCGGTGACCGGCCGACTAGTCCAACACATGACCGTAATTCTCTCAGTGACTGGTGCTATTCCATGCGTGTAGGGTGCACCCGTGATCACTGTATAGTCGACTACAGTGAACTAGATATAGAGCTAGACTACGCAAAGCTTGCTTGAACACTGAATACAATCACTGCTACTGTCATAAACCGAATCCCCTGTCCGACCTAGCATTGTTATTAAACTGACTGCGTGAAAACGAAGAGAGATGACCTTGACCTCTCAGTGTCAGACTTTCCGTGCGTCGTATAATAAAAACACCGTCTCGCGAGAATCCGGCAGAACTCTCGGGATGTCACCGCCTGGCGTATTTAAATGTCTTAAACTGGCGTCTCATTGCTCTCCGGCAGCTACATGATGCATGGCTTTTATTGAACAGCCAATGGGAAGGCAGGACTGGAACGCCCTACGGAGGTCGTTGTGTTCATAGTTTCACGCCAATTCCATAAACATAGCACTATATGAATACGCTATGTTTTCTCAAATGTTTGTTTCGTGAAGAATCATGCGTTTTTACAGTTAGGAACATTATCTAACTGTGCCTGTCTACAAAATCAAACATAATGCAATTTCAATCAAGAAATTGGCTCGGTGAATTGTGAAGGTGTTCTTGTGCGATTCTTTAGTTCAGCCCTCCACTCTGGGACCGCAAGTGGTGCGTAGTGATACCATTAGGGACTATAGTCCCTGCGCATCCATATCCGTGCCCTTCCGCGTCAAGGCGTAGTCCATGGATACGCTGCGCCGTGGAGGTGTCGGGCTGTGTGCCGGTAGGGTGGCGGCGGTACAGTCAACCCCGGGCTGCCAGCTAATATGCCACATCCTCCAGTACGCATGCTCTAAATGCTGCACCGACTGCGCTGGTCTACAAGCCGCCTACACCCTGGTCACACAACACCCGACATGTCTGCAGGCCGACCACTTCACTTACACAAGCAGGCGCCTGTCTGCGCTATTATAAATAACATGTTAGGGGCATACCTTCTAATGAAGTTAAGTACATCAAAATACGATTATTCATATAGAAAATGTAACTACTCATATAGAACACCTACTGCCACCCATGTGGTATGTGAATCATGCGTCGTGACTGGAAAAAAAATGTCTTAATGTGTGACGTCATAAATCATTTCTAAACTCAATTATGGTACTGTCAGGTTCACGAGTATAGTTTTTAAGCTGCACACAGACTCAGATGGCTATCTCCAAAATAGTTGCCCACAATTGCCACAGCCCACAAAGATGGCGGAAGTTCGCGTGCCCTCGGTTTGAGCTGTCCGTTACCGGCGGTTTTTGTTTGGTTTGTCTGTTGTTGTAAATATTTATTATTCTGAATAATCTTGTATCATCTTCAAGGCATTGATAAGCATAAATAAAACATGGTGATTACCATGTGCAAATTTGTGTTAATTTGTGGTGGGTTTTCTTTGTTCTAATATAGTTTAAGTAGTAGATGTGTTCATCATGGGATTCACGGCCACGTCCGCTGTGAATGCAGCGTGAGCTCCTCCCTCCCGGCACACACATCACCACACTCACACCCACACCCCGCCTTCACCCCGTTCTCTCCAACATAAGCTCCATAACCATTGCACCCGCATGCTCTCCTCTCCCCTCGTATCTCCCTCCCATTCCCATCCCCCTCTCCTCCCCATCTCTCCCACATTTCGCTCAACTTCCCCTCTTTTTTGCTATCCACCTCCTTTTCCCCTCCTCCCCGTCTTTCGCCTTCCTCTCCCCAATTGTCCCTCAACCTTCCCTCCTTTCTCCCCTCGCCCCAACCCTTCCCCGTCATCTTCCTCCTCGCATTCCCCTGCCCCTGCCCTCCCGTTCCCCTTCACTCTCACACCCCCTCCTCTCACCCCTCCCTTTCCAACCCATCCCCACTTCTCCCTCGCGCTCCCCTTCTCTCTGCTTTCCCCTCCCTTCCTCTCCCCTCCTCTCATCCCTCCCCGCCCCTTCCTACCCCGTCACGCTCCCCTCCTCTCTCCTCTCCCCCGCCCCCTTCACGCTCCCCTCCTCTCCCCCGCCCCCTTCACGCTCCCTCCTCTCTCCTCTCCCCCGCCCCCTCCACGCTCCCCTCCTCTCTCCCCTGTCCACTCCCCCTCGTGCTCCTCTCCTCTCCACATCCTCTCTCCTCTCCCGGTCCCCTACCCACTCCCCGTCGCTCCTCTCCTCTCTCCCCTCCTCTTCCCCCTCGTCGGCCCCCTTCCCCTCCTCTCCCCTCCTCTCTCCCCTCCTCATTCCCTTCCCTCCACGCCTCACACTCCCGCCCTCTCCCTTCCCTCCCACTGACCGACCTATTATCCATAGCTACCATTACTCCCTCTGGTGTCGCTAGATAAAGTCGCCCACAGTTCACTTGTGACACATGGCCCTTCGCCGCGCCGACGCTAGGTGGCGCCAGGCGACAAGCTGACCTCTGCTGTTTACACACTTCCGGGTTTGCAGCGTCCGGCGGCGGTGCCTGTCGGTAACCATACTGTTGTAGTGAGGCGGTGTGCACACTAATGTCTGAATAATGCACAATATATTTATATATATTATGTTGACAATATTTATTTGTCCATTCATAAATTCTTAGTAACATTCCAGATGACAGTGGATGAATCAAATTGTTAAATATTCCGATATACGGCATATGGGGGAATGCAAATGTTCTATGACTGATCGGTGTACGTGACCAGGCACATGTATGTATATATATGTAAGGGCTGGTGGTGCCTGAGTGGGATGTAAATAGACATAATGGTGCTGGCAGGTATGGGTGTGGGTGCACTCAGGGCCTACCCCCTCTGCTGGGATAGTGATCACCACAGTCAAGGGTCAAGGTTGGTGGTGGCCATGGGGGCCATACAGATTGGTGGTGGTGGGCAGACCACTGGCAGCCATGGGGACCAGGAATGCTGGATCCCTATTGGTAGGGCCAAGAATGCTTGTTTTCCATTGGAGGAAAGGGGTGCGGTGATACTCTACAATGAACCCATGTACCATATAAATAATAAACCAGAGGGCTTGACTCTCTCTTCTTCTTTACACTTCATACTCTTCCTTTCTCTTTGTCTGTATTGATTTCACTATATCCTGCCTAAACAACCAGAGATTCAAGCTTTAGCCATTTTACAAAGTGTCAGGAAACATTCTGTCGGTTTTTCAACTTTAACTATGCATGTAACCGTGCTTATTTTAAAGGATGTCGAATAATGTCAATCCTTTACAGCTCGTGATATATACTGGATTTCATCCAATAGTGTTATTGTAACCAGGATAGTGGTTAGCCATGGCTACCATCTGTAGCGGTTAACTACTCCCACATATTTGGGAGTTGCACAAATCCTGCTTGCTGAACTTCCTAAACCGCTTACCATAACTCGAAGCTGTTTCCTGGGACGTACAGCACACGTCGCGTCCAACCGTCGCCGTAGGGAGGGGTAAGTCGGACGTGTAGCACCCTCCACCACCATCGCCTAGGGGCAACGAACCGTACCACTGTCAAACAAACAGCTTGGACAAACTCATTCTGACACCAAGCATGCGCAGAAATCGTTCCCAGCGGCGCCCACCAGATGGCGCCAAGAGGTCCCGCCCGGTCACGTGGTGTGGTCCTAATGTCTAACCGTGCCACCAGAGAGGGGGGTCGAAAGGGGGAAAGTCTGTCTCACCCGAGGGTTAGCAAACAATTATTTCGAAAATATCCACTGGATAAGCCGAGATGCAGGAAGCAGCTATTGGGTGACACCCGGAGCCGCATGTCGGTCCCACCTGAGTGAAGTAGACAAGTAATAAGCTGGAATTGTAATGGTATGTTACTTAAACAGCAGCTTCTGTGTGCGATTTGTTGGTTGAGTAGGGCGCTTGGTGGCGCCACGAACTGTGTGAGGAACGGACGGGGGGGAGAGAAGGGGGGGGGGGGGAAATAACAGTGGGGGGGGGCGGGGGCTGTGGCCGGGTTGTGGTGTAGAGCGATAGAGGAGCGAGGTTTACTTGCACACTGTAACTGTAAGAGAGCCTCCTGCTGGTGTTCAGTCAAACGGAACAGGCAACGCAAGAAGCCGCTGTTAAAGGTAGCTCAGCTATCCTTGTAACTGATACAGTGACACTGATGAAGACAGGCATGTCACGCCGCTCACTGAGGTATGGATCACACAAAATGTGGTTGAAAGCCTCCACTTGTTCCGGGAAACACGACATTCACAACTTGTGTGCTGGTTTAGGGGAGGGGATAAGGCTGTCTCTTACTTTCAAAGTCTTAGTGCGCAATATACCGTCTTGGTAGAGAGTTCACATGTAAATCTAAATAAAAGTGATTTCCAGACTTCTCTTATCAAATCCATCTGTGAAAGTTTACTTTCTGAGTGAGAGCTATTTTGAAAGCTCAGTCGAGCGTATTGCAGAGGGAAATGTTGTTGCCAGGTTCCTGGTAAATATCGGTTGGTGGTGTTGATACCGACGGGTTGGTGGACGCGGTGTGGCAGTAAATCGCAAACCCCTGGAAATTGCACACCCCGGGGTTTGCGATTTACTAGGAAATCACAAACCCCCCCTGGAAATCGCAAACCCCCCTGTGTTTTGGGACCGATTCGGGCCAAATCCATTCAATGCGACCATATTTAACAGAATTACATACTCAAATCGTGAAATTTCATTAAATTAACCCTAAATTCGAACCGTTATTAAGGCTACCGCCGCATTGGCGGCGATATTAATCGCCGAACGTAATGTAAACAAATCGCCGCCGCATCGACGTCGCGTTCCATACTGGCGGCGGCGGCGAATTGTTTACTTTACGTTCGTCGATTCGAAAATATAACTAGTAATATCGCCGCCAATGCGGCAGTAGCCTTAATAACGCTTCGAATTTAGGGTTAAATTGGTAACCAAATAAGTGAAATTTGACCAATTTAACCCTAAATTCGAAGCGTTATTAAGGCTACCGCCATAACGGCGGAGATATTAACAGTTATATTTTCGAATCGACGAACGTAAAGTAAACAAATCGCCGCCGCCGCCGAATGGGGGGTTTGCGATCTCCAGGGGGGATATGTGATTTCCTAGGAAATCGCAAACCCCCCATGCCCATATATGGCATGGGGGTTTGCGATTTCCTAGGAAATCACAAGTGGGGGTTTGCGATTTACAGGGTTTGCGATTTCCTGCTACACCGGGTCTCCACGCTGTGGCTTAGTTCCGGTTGATGCAGCTGTGGTAATGGGTGGATTGGCTTACTTCCGGTTGATGCAGCTGTGGTAACGGGTGGAGTGGCTTACTTCCGGTTGATGCAGCTGTGGTAACAGGTGGAGTGGCTGACTTCCAGTTGATGCAGCTGTGTTAACAGGTGGAGTGGCTTAGTTCCGGTTGATGCACCTGTGGTAATGGGTGGAGTGGCTTACCTCCGGTTGATGCAGCTGCAGTAATGGGTGGAGTGGCTTACCTCCGGTTGATGCAGCTGTGGTAATGGGTGGAGTGGCTTACTTCCGCTTGATGCAGCTGCAGTAATGGGTGGAGTGGCTTACTTCCGGTTGATGCAGCTGTGGTAATGGGTGGAGTGGCTTACTTCCGCTTGATGCAGCTGCAGTAACGGGTGGAGTGGCTTACTTCCGGTTGATGCAGCTGTGGTAATGGGTGGAGTGGCTTACTTCCGCTTGATGCAGCTGTGGTGACAGGTGGAGTGGCTTAGTTCCGGTTGATGCAGCTGTGGTAATGGGTGGAGTGGCTTACTTCCAGTTGATGCAGCTGCAGTAATGGGTGGAGTGGCTTAGTTCCGGTTGATGCAGCTGTGGTAATGGGTGGAGTGGCTTACCTCCGGTTGATGCAGCTGCAGTAATGGGTGGAGTGGCTTAGTTCCGGTTGATGCAGCTGTGGTAATGGGTGGAGTGGCTTACTTCTGGTTGATGCAGCTGCAGTAAAGGGTGGAGTGGCTTAGTTCTGGTTGATGCAGCTGCAACACATTATCAGGTTGCCCTCAGTTGTGTGACTTGGGTGAGCCTTCGGTCTGAAGTGGTTTTTCTTGACGCATTCTTCCACCTTCTTTGTTGGGTCGCACGAGTGTGGCTCAACACACAGAATGTAGAGAAGTGGAGAAATACATTGGAGCATGAAGGAGTGCACGTACATGGACACCCTTCAAGTTGCATAGTCTGATAAAAGTAGCAAATATTCCAAAGGAAAACACTTATCTAGATTTGATCGTTCATATTCAAATTAGACACTGCTGCACGTATTAAGTATGTGTTGCTGCATAGAAGGGCATAATCATTTAATTTAATAGAACCTGTTGTTCCTGAAGTCAATGGCGTCAGTTTTGACAAGCACACCAACATTAATAATGCATGTTTACACTTCAAACATCTTCTAAGTTAGCCATTTTAAAGCAATTTTACTTCAATCTAAGATAAGGTAGATTATACCGATCAACCTAATATGTTCATCTCATAAAATGACAGAACCTCAAAACTATGGGATTATGCAACTTTAAGTAACCATATTAGCCTGCCTGACGACCACTGGACGTGTAGGCATGTGTGTTTTCCAAACCATCGGTGTAGCCCCTGCTGGCAGACAAGCACAGTTGGAACAGAAACCAACAGTGGTGCAGCACACAGTGGTGCAGCATACTTCCTTGATTGGTTTGAGGGATGCAATTAACACGGAACAATTAGAGCAGTGCAGCACTGAGATAGGCTTTGACGTAGACGTAGACAGCATTGGCGTAATTTGCAGCAAAGCAAATTCAGTGCCTGCGCGCAGTGCAGGGTTTGGGGGACAGCGAGGGTCTTCAGTGGGAGCTTACTGCAATCTATGAAGAAAGGTCGCATAAATTCACTTAACCGTTAAGCAAATATGGCTTTTTGAGCAAATAGACCTTTGCTGCAGAGGATGCACACCGAGCTGCTACCGACAACATGAATCCTTCCACTGCCGCTAGAGGTGTGGGGGGGTGGAAATGGTATATTCCGACAGATAACTGCAGGTTCATTCAAACTAGCGAGAGCTGAATCCAAACTCAATTTCATCATGTTTCTTCAGTGGTTGGCAATAACTGGATTCACTCTATCAATTCGCTATTGCTTACCATGGACAAATGAAGGTCAAAGTCGTGGCTCGGGGAACATGAGGCTATTTCATTGAATGCAGCGCTCAACACGCAGATTGTAGCACTACAATGAGTTGTACTAGTAACCTTTGGTGGCTCTTGGTAAAAGAAACGATTGTGTAGATAGTGGTTATAAGTTGTGTATGCAAATGTTATATAGTGAAATATTTAATAGGACAAATACAAGTTGCCATAGCAGTTGTTACTTAAGAATGAAGTGTAAACTGTGAGAGAGAGTCCAGCTGTGGGGCAGACTGCCGCCCAGGCTGCCATGGGATGTGGCACGGTGTGATCGGTGGAGCGTGACTGGGCAGTGTCAGGAGGTCAATGCACGTTTGGGGGTGGTCCCCTGTGCCCAACTAGGAGAGGGAATGAGCAGTCTGATGACACACTTTCATTCAGTTAACGCAGTGTCTCCCGGATAGACAATGACTTAAAAATGTATACTTGTCACTTCATAGCCAGGTACTCGGTATATTAGGAGAGGGCAAGGACTGGTTGGGTCAGTACCAGGATAATGTGACTGAGAGGGATATCAGGTCATGGTGCTGGAGCCTAGTATCCTAGTTAGGCAGCATTATAAAGTCGCCATGAGTGCGGACTGTCACATTTCGGTACCCGTCATGATATGACCTTTTTTTTCTTTTTTTTTTTTATTGAGGCTGTATTTATACTGTCCATAGCATATAAGCCCGGGTACCCAGGCTTGTTTTCAATGCTGGCCAGTTGTAGTGCTGGTGTTATCTTACCACACAGTATCTGCTGATAAGGTATTTGATTGCCTGCATTTCAGTAGCAGATAGATAATTGGTTGGTATGGTTAGTAGCCTATGTTAGTTTTTGGGGATTTTCTTGCCATATATGTATTTTATTTTGTTCTAGTCTTATGTTGCCAGGATGTAAAACTCCAACAACAAACCATCGCTACCTCAATATATTTGTAATGAGGGTAACTTGAACCACCAGACGGCAGCACTAGGAGTAGTGTTCTGAGAAGAACTAATTAGTTCCATTAGTATCCAGCAGGTGACATAACCGTAAAGTGTGGAAGCTACCTATGAACAGACTCCTACACTCTGAGTAATTCCACATGGTTTCACCTCCAGTGTATTACATCTTAAACATAAGAATGAGAAAGCATATGTATCGGTTTCCTTATTGTTGTTTCATAGGGGTGGAGGTGGCGCCTAGTAGTTGTAACTAGCCCAATCAGCAGTCCGTCCGTCGGTGTGGAGAAGACTGGGTGTAACGGTCGTGTTACAAAGATCATGACAACTATTTTGCTCTTTACTTAAGGAATCCTCATTTAGCAGTCGAAATGGTTCGTGCTTTATTGTCTCTTTTTAACCGCACGGTAAAATGCCGATTAGCGTAAAGTGTACACCTTTCAGCCACACACCCTCCCATTAACCACCAGGTTATGGCCGTTTGTTGACATCTCGTGCATTTAATGTTTATCGCTTGTTGCATAAAGAACCAACGGTTCAATCAAATGTGTTACCCTTAAGATGGCAGAATGCGACATTTACTTCTTTGCTAGTGAAAACCGAGCGCAATAAACGGATCTTGAACCGAAAATGAATGAATGCAGACGACATTTCACAAAGAGCAGACTATCATTGGACTTGGCGTTGAAGTGCCGCTGGCTTGTTGCCTGGATACTGTAGTGTGAAGGCAGCTTCACTTGGAGGCCGGAGTCATGGCCGAAGCTGCTCCAAAGGAGTACTGGAAATAGGTCACGGTTATTGCACTTACAACATTCAGGTCAGTCGTGCCGGCAATTAAACCGGAAGTGGATGTAACAAACAGGAGCAATCAGGCGAGATGCATACACAGCGCCTGTATATAGATGTTGAATCAAGTCCTCTGAATGGACATCAGTCGGACGAGAGGGGCGAGCGTCCATCGTCCAGCGTCCAGCGTCCAGCGTCCAGCGTCCAGCGTCCAGCGTCCAGCGTCCAGCGCCCAGCGCCCAGCGTCCAGCGCCCAGCGTCCAGCGCCCAGCGTCCAGCGCCCAGCGTCCAGCGCCCAGCGTCCAGCGTCCAGCGCCCAGCGTCCAGCGCCCAGCGTCCAGCGCCCAGCGTCCAGCGCCCAGCGTCCAGCGCCCAGCGTCCAGCGCCCAGCGTCCAGCGCCCAGCGTCCAGCGCCCAGCGTCCAGCGCCCAGCGTCCAGCGCCCAGCGTCCAGCGCCCAGCGTCCAGCGCCCAGCGTCCAGCGCCCAGCGTCCAGCGCCCAGCGTCCAGCGGGTTCGAATCCCATGAGCTACCAAAACGGGAGGCGGGCGCTCAACTCATTCGCCGATCCGGTCTGCTTTAAATCGTCTCATCCGTCCTGATATGACCTACGATGTTGCTAGGATGCTTAACACCAATAAACTAAATCATGCCAAGCTATTCTGAGGAGACTAGCACGGACGCCAGGTGGCGCTCTTCTTGGGAGGTATTTGAACCATGAGCAGCCTGAGCGCGTCCTGTCCGGCGGTGCGCATGCGCATCGCGGTGTCAAGGATAAGGGTCGGCTTTGTGAAGTATTTTATTCACAAAGATATGCAATCCGAGACTGCTATGGGGTGTTTGTATTGATATCTTTACACAACCCTTTTTTGCCTCCATGAAAATCCAAGTATCACTTTAAGTTTAATAGAACTGTGACTAAGGCCACGTGGATCTAAATTCTAATACACAAAAAAACATGAGACAAAATGAACAAGACACCAAACACAAAGATGAAAGAAATGCTATTAAATAAACCGATGTGAAACATAGAATTAACTTGCAGCCATTCTATTGGGTAGGATATTAAATGGTGGTCCCGTGTGGTTTCCGTGTGGAAGTGAGTAGGTTCGATCCTACACTGAGTAGTAATTTGTAGAAAAATGTGTCCATGCCTCATGAATTAAAGCAATTCAACGGACCTAGAATACTGCTCTGTAAATATCAATGTGCACAGAGCAATTTCCCTTTGTTGGTAAGGAACATTATTTGAACGCTTTGCGAAACTGATCAAACGATTGCTCAAATCCCGCTGGGGGTCGCCGCGGGCGTCCATTCATCACGTGTATGTGACGTCATCGCGACCCACGTGCCGAGGGGACTCATTACGGGGCGAGCCTAATCGACAGATTATTCAATAACCCGGCGCAATTCGCCGGAAAGAAAATGACTGCGGAACAAACTGCGGCGTGTTTATGGCGACCCCCTGAACGGTGGCCGAATCAGTAGAGCGCAGTCCTCACGTGAGGGAGACCGGGAGTTCGGTTCCCGGTCGGGTAAAACCAATGACTTAAAAAATTTATACTTGCCACTTCCTAGCCTGGTGCTCGGCATTAACAGGATAGGGCAGGGACTGATTAGCTCAGTGTCAGGATAATGTGACTGAGTGGGATATCGGGCCATGGTCCTGGCAGCCTGATTTCCCATTGGGGCAGCAGTATTAATGTGCCATGAGTGTGTACTGTCACAAGTCGGGTCCTGTCCTGATATGACCTTAGATGTTGCCAGGATGTGAAACTCCATCAACAAACCAACCTTCCAAACGGTCCAGCACCCAGCCTCCTGTCGCACCAGACCAGAGCGGCAAAGCTGCATTTGTATTTCAGCTTGAGAATAAGGAGAATTTTGTTTCATGTCCGTGTATTATTTGAGAATTTATAGCTGATTTATTTGGACAAACAGCGTCAAGATAACCCGTTTGTCCCACTGGCTTGTTGTTTTAAGGTGTTGATTTTTGTTCCACTCCTGGGTGAGGCACATAGCAACGGCACCTCGGAGTTAGAACTCAGGAGGCTACATCATCGAAATGCTAACTGGTTGAACGAGAATGTTTTTAGAAATTTGAGCAATTCGAGTCTGTTTGCTATAGTAAACAGGATTCGTAATTGGTATAGAACCATGCGCACTTCTTAAACCTGTGTTCGTTTTGTTTATCGGTATTCTTTCAAACTAGACGGTTAGATTAATCAATCTTCATATTGGAACTTTTCATGTAATATCCACCATACAGAAAACCATACATGAAAATAATAAGACGGTGTTTAGTGTGTTTATTATACATAATATATAATACATAATATATAATATTTAATATGTAATATGTAAAATGTAATATATCATATATCACATATCGCATATCATATGTAATATGTAATATGTAATATATCATATATCACATATCACATATCGCATATCATATGTAATATGTAACATGTAATATGTAATATATCATATATCATATATCACACATCACATATATATTATATATCATACATAACACATAATTTACTATGTATAATTTACTATATATAATATATATTTAAATAATATAAATATTTTCTTAATGGGTTCCGTCTATTCAAACTCCCTACGTAAATGAAATATGTGAAGCCTTTATTGCTGTTGTCAACATGTTTGCTTTGCAGTCTGTGAGCGGGCGTTAATCAGGGTAATCACGCCCGGGCCGTATTCCTGGCCTGCGTGGATGTGGGATTTAAGAACGCACTTCTAATGACGGCCCAATCGGGTTCACGATCGCTAATACAGAAAGTGGCCAAAGACGCAGCCACACACCCATAGTTGAAAGGCGGTGGTCGTAGACTGTCCCATACTTGTGGTTTGACGTAGTACTGATTGTTCAGACAACGGATACTCGAGTGCGGGCTAATTTTAGACATACTTTATTTATTTGTGTAGTGGATGAAGCTATTTTATAGAGAGCGCTGACTGTGGTCTTGTTATATGATACAAAATGGTTGAAATAACCCGAAGTGCCGGGCGATAAGATTAAATCAGATGTATGCATGCCTACTGCTGTTAAATGTCATCTGCTATGACGCCTGTCACATAATTGATTGATTGGTTGGTGGTTGCTTTATGCCGTGTCGGCAGCATAGGCCATATTCATGGCGAGAAATATTAGTTTTTTGTTCAAACCATCGCTTTTACATGCAAAAGCAGACAATCAATTATGTGCCAATAGACACTCATGAAATTAGAAAGCTCACGATCATATATTTGTGCTCAAGGGAAACAAATTCCCATAGAAAAAGAAAAGTTTGATTAATAATTGATAGAATTTATTTAGTAAACTATATGAGATGGTACAGTCCAGCTGCCCTCAAAAAGGCTAAAATGTTTTCTTGTTTTACTTTAGTAAAAAGGTCATGCATACTGTCTGCAGTGTAGAATTGTTGGCGCAGGGCCAAAAGATCAATGCAACTTAGTCAAATGTGTTTAAGTGTCAGCAGGGACTGACACCCAATACATTCAGGGGGAGGTTCCCCCTTGAGCAGAAAAGCATGTGTAAGCCACGAGTGGCCAATACGGCAGCGGCTAAGGACCACTTCGTCCCGCCGACCTCCCGCATGAGTCTGTGGTGGTTTTCCCACAGATGGTTCAATTTCTTTAAGTTTATTAATGTTTTCATCCCAGTCATGTTGCAATTTGGATTTTATGTGGGTGGCTATTAGTGGTTTCAGATCAGAGTGAGGGATCATACACGGTTCAAGATCACAGGTCAAGACCTTCTTCGCAGCCCGATCAGCTCGTTCGTTTCCTTGTATGCCGGCATGGCTAGGCACCCAGCACAGGTGGATGTCATATCCTTTGCCAGTTGGTTCATTTTATTAATGACCGTTGCTCGAATAGGGTGATCCGTTTTCAGTCCAGCAACAGCCAGGAGGCAAGAGAACGAATCACAGTATATAACATAGTTAGTGTGGTTGGATACCTCGATACACTCCAACGCGAGAAGGAGTGCTCGGGCTTCCGCAGTGAAAATCGAGCTCTGATCGGGCAAGCGTACGCCAAATTGTTCCCATCGGCAGACTGCCACAGCAGCTACCTGGCTTTGGTCTTTCGAACCATCAGTGTATATGGAGAGGTGGTCTGCAAACTGGCCTTGAATCTCTGCATGCAGTCCTTGGTACTCGAATGGATGTGTCCCAGACTTCCTCAGTTCCGTGAGTTGGAGGATAACTGATGGCTTCCTCAACAACCATGGGGGATGTTCTGGGACTTTGGCATCCTCCAACACGTCCGAATCCACACCCAAGGCCTCCAAATGAGGTTTCATTCGGAGCCTCAGTGGCCGGATGTAATTCGGCCTGGCTTCATACCTGGATTCGTCATGTTGCTCGAATAGACAATTGTGTGCAGGATTCAATGCATTAGTTTTTATCTTGACTACATATTGCATGGCCAGTTTGACTACTTTGTTTGGAGCATTTAATAAATCCTGTTGTTAAGTGATGGTTCATTGGCTTCGACGTAGAGGCTCTGAACCGGTGAGGTGTGGAAGGCCCCAAGCGCCTGTCACATACATAGCTAAGATGACGTGTGGATTTGCCTTCAGTGCACAAAGTGTCCAGAGACAACGATCACAACCAATCCCGTTTGCAGAGATGCATGGCGGGCATCGGTGGTACCAGGGTGTGGTTATCTAGGATACGAAACAATTCTACCAGTACTAAAGACAATAGCAGCTTTCAGTAAGAACAGACACTCACTCAGCTCGCAACAGTGGACTGTGGCTGTTTCACCAATTTGGACTGAGTAATGAACACGTGTCACGTGACGTACACACCGTCCAGAGTCTAGGAGGCTAATCTGTTTTCCTGCTGCAGCTTTGCTGCCTTCTTGATTATCATAATCGACCCTCGCTGTGCTTTACATTTACAGACAATGGGTGCAAAGTACGGACTTGGTCACATATGAACATAGAAAGTATAGGGAAATGGTTGTGAAGTGTTAGCCCCGATAAAATGCGCAGACCAACCTCTGCGATTTGATTTCTTTTCTTAATTTGAAGACAGAGAAAGAGAGAGAAAACCTGTTCATTATACGAAGTCTACCCGTCAATCATAGAAAAGTCAAACATTGCAATTTTTAGAATGTCTTCGCACCGTCTGTACGAGGTAAATCGGGACGTGTAGACGAGGTTTGTGCAGAATGGAACCAGACGAAGTGATGCCGCGAGTTGCGGGCAGATTAAGCGTCCAAGCAGAGTTCTGTGGGAGCCTCTGTGTGCTAACAACTCCCGGACACGACCACATTTGGCACAGCCGCAGACAGAGCACGTCCCGTACGCATGCGCAGGGCCGCCATTGGCGCAGCATGACGCAGCTGTTTTCTACACAGACAGCGGGCCCTGTTTGTCTGGGTAAGTGTTATGTTATAAGAGAATTCTAAGGAAGTCGTTCTTTTGTTCTATTGGGTTTTATGTTATAACAACATCTAAGGTCATATCAGGACGAATACTCACTTGTAGCAGTCATACTCATAGCAACTTGACCGTGACGTCATATCCCATTATCCTAACACTGAACCAACCAGCCAACCTGCCAACCTGCCAACCAGCCAACCAGCCAACCAGCCAACCAGCCAACCAGCCAACCAGCCAACCAGCCAACCAGCCAACCAGCCATCCAACCAGCCAACCCGCCAACCCGCCAACCCGCCAATTCGCCAACCCGCCAACCAGCCACCCAGCCAGCCACCCAGCCAGCCAGCCAGCCAGCCAGCCAGCCAGCCAGCCAACCAACCAACCAGCCAACCAACCAGCCAACCAGTCAACCAACCATCCAGCCAGCCAACCAGTCAACCAGCCAACCAACCAGCCAACCAGCCAACCAGCCAACCAGCCAACCAACCAACCAGCCAACCAGCCAACCAGCCAACCAGCCAACCAGCCGGCCAGCCGGCCAACCGGCCAACCGGCCAACCGGCCAACCAGCCAACCAGCCCTTAGACAGCATAGCGACAAGAATAGATTTAGGAAGTCAGTGGTGTGACTAAGCTGGGGATTGATCCCACGACCTTTGCACGGTTAGGCAGTGCGATACCGAGTCGGCCGTCCCGTCAAGTTATGTAATATAGTAGAGACGCTATGTACGATCAAACAATTTCTGGAACGAATAAGTAACACCCAAAGTGATTTTCTTTACACCTCCCGAAGTTGACAAAGTCTAATAAGTTCGGAGAGTCGATTTGAAATCAGTATTTATTAAATGCTCCAAACAAAGTAGTGAAACAGTAAATGGTCCTTGTCGTAGTTTATTGATTGAATTAATGCGCTCAAAGAGAATGAGTCTATTCCTTGTAGTAATAATCTATGATGCAATAAGGCTGTTTACACTAACTATGCTACTTACTGAATGAGGGTTATCTTGAAACCATCCACGCACAATATTATGCAACGTTTTACTGCGTCCAGTGCACAGCTTGCTTTGTTGTTGATATCATTATGGACATAATTATTGTTGTGGTGCGTGTAGGGTAAGCTATTATTAATATGACCGTTCTATATAATCACCCCTGGACTCTTACACAAAGACACTGTCTGTAGTTACTCTGAATACAAGCTACTTCCGTTAATCCGTCCAGTTGCATATGTTACAACACAAACGAATATAAGAAAGTTGTACCGGTGTTGCAGTTTCCACGGCACACCTGTTTGCGAGGGACACATCCATTCAAATGCATTGTCAATGGCCATCAGCAAATCTTCATACAGAAAAAGTCAAATATCTCTCAAATTACACCACCTAGAAGCAACCCACTTGGAACACATATAGAAAACATATTCAATAAATAGATTATATTAAATTTATAAGGTTAGGCTTCTGCACTTCTATTAATTTTGAATAAACTAATGTTTTACACTGCACGTACCATCAAACTCAAGGCATTGTCAATGGTCGTGAGCAATCTTCATACAGAAAATACAGAAAAAGTGAAATATCTCTAAAACCACACCACCTAGAAACAAATCGTTTGGTACACATATAGAAAACATCTTTACCAAAAACATTATATTAGATTGATAAGGTTAGTGACGATGCTGTTCGATTTTGATGCATGCCCAGAAGCGATGTGTCCCTCGCAAACTGGTGTGCCACGGAAACTGCAACACCGGCTTAGAGAGGGTAATGGTCACCTGGCACAGATGTGGCACACCAAGCCCATGGGACGGCCGGCCGACATGCCTGGTGCGACATGCTGCAACCACTACCTGACACCGCATGCCATGATTACAACATCATGACACTCCATATCAGCAATCTTCACGGTGTGTTTGTAGGTTACCTTGAGTAATACACACATTGATGCGTGGCAAGGAAGGACGAAGAGGCGTGAGTGGGTAAAAGGGCATTTTATTCAGAAATGCCAGAGTCTTTCATGGATATACATTAATCAAGCATGAATAATTAGATATGTCAAATGTAATGGCTCAATGTAATAAGGAGTAATCAATGAATAAGAGGTAAGTACAGTATAATGTATGAGGCATGGTCATGATAACAGTGTCAAATGTCAGTTGGATCATGAGTAATCATTGAGGAGTCAGAGAGATATCAAGTATAATATAATAAAGTGTCAATGTCAGATAATGTTAGTAGTTGGTGGGAGGTGGGCCCGAGGAGCCCTCAACCCTATAGTGGAGAGTTGGTGTATAGGGATGGTGGGTGGGGAAAAAAGTGTAGGAGGAGCGGAGTGTCTGGAGGCAGGAGGGCGAGTGGCCCGAGGCTGGGCTGGGGGCGGTTATAAGGGAAGGAGCGGGGGGGGTATTATGTAAGAGTCAACGGCTGGAGGAGAAAGAAAAGAGAGGGGGGGGGGGGCATCCTCCCTCGCCTCGCATCAACCGCAATGCGAGCATTACGACCAATGTGCGAATAAAAGAATGCTGCAGAACAAGTGTTGTCGCTACAATAACAACTGCGGGACACGGCGCTTTAATGCAGGCTCTGGGCAGGGACAGCTTCATGCTGCCTCCTGTCAGTCTCAGCTGAGAAGCTTAGCCGACCTCAGTGAGACCTGAGCTACTCCATGGCGTCTCCTGTAGCCGAACATCGTTGGTGTTTAGTGCTTGTACAGAATACAATCCATGGCAACGCTTGCATTGCTTACCGTCGACCACGCTGCGCCATTAGAGTGTCATTGCCAGATTAGGGCAGCATTTGGAATGCAGTGTGCACTAACCAGCACTGCTACCAGTTCTAGCACAAAACTAAGGCTTTATTTCTTTGTTGTGTGGGGGAGGGGTTGGTAAAGTTGAATAAACCGATGAAGCATCAAATTTTCAAAAGCAAAACAATTATTTACATGTGGATTGTATTCTATATACCTGACTTAGATCCTGGTGTACTTAGTAAGCATTTGTGGCCGCATAGAAGGGGATACTGAGTCAATTTAATAGAACCTCTTTCTCTAGAAGCCTATTGTGTCAGTTATCGTATGCTTGCCAACATTAATTTTACATCAATTTAATACATTTATCTCAGAAAAAATGACAGAAACTCAAAACCATCGGTCTCTGCAACTTTAACGGGGTACGAGCATCTAACAAGAATATGTTCCCAGGCTCATCGGTGTTAACATAATCACACACAATTTTATGTTCGAAACAGAGTGAATATAATTAGCAGAATGATCACGTGACATTGTGTGTCAAAACCGCTTAGAGGATCAATTTGTCACGTGATCAGGAGGTTTTCCACATCCGGTACGACTAATGTGCACCCCTCCCCACACTATCTCCTTCACTTATAGGTATCAATCTATGACTATCACTGAATTTGATCGCCATGGGAGGATTGACCCAGCCTGGGGGAGAAGTGACGCAGCACTTTCCTTTATTATCGCTCGCCTGATGCTAAATTCCTAATTATTCTCTATAATATCGGTTTGAATTAGAAAGCTGCGTGTGGCTCCTAGATGACGTGTTGCTCACTTAAGCAACGGTGAACCTTGCAGGTAAAAGAAGTGAATGTGTGGTTGGCAGACGGGGAGGGGAGTAGCTGGAACCACAGGGCGGATAAGTCAGGAGACTGAAATCAATGCGCAGTGCATCATATATATCTCATGGCGATTGGTTAGTGTTCTGGAACTTGGTATGTATAGTTACATAAAACTATGCGATTCATTGTGTGAGTATAAACGACACCGGCTACTTTGCACTTCCCCCACATATCCCCTGCTGTACTAGTCCTCTCCTGAGCCTCCATCAGTGTTCGAACCTTCACCACTAGTCTTCCAACCTCCGCCTGTAGCAAGACGCGACCAGGAATCCCTCATTCGGGGACCCTCATACGGCTTCAACCCTGCGTTGAAATGTTCGAGGAAAAGACCCGTTGTTAGAGTTTTACGTTCTGGCAACATATAAGGTCATATTAGGAGTTAAAAGCAAAATAGTAGGCAGCTGAAATATTGTAGGCAGCAGAATCACGTGACCTGGTACTGTATGTGACTGGTGACGTGAGCTGGAAGTGTATATACACTTAATCTTAATTACTGTAGTCTAAGACTATGGAATATTAATGTAAGCAAAGCCCAACATAATGACCCTCTTAAATTTGCATAATCTGATGAATCCATAACATTTGCCCAACCAAGACACTTGTCTTCTTTTGATCCTACATATCCACCTTACATACTGGTGCCTCTCAAACATGTAATGCTGCTTAGGAGGAACATTAGTCTGTCAAGCCTATGAGGTGCAGTATATCGACCTGCACACAAGTATTATGTGGCTTCTTTTCACTTCAATTATCTCTCAAATAAGCCATTTTAATCAAAGTTACTCAAGACTAAAGTAAA